>SJYV01010300.1:410014-427052 GCA_006410875.1 Neotragus pygmaeus | reverse complement strand
TCCACCCCCCACCCCAGATGTGGAGCTGGATCTCCAGCGGAGCGTGCAGGCTGTGCTCCGAGAGCTCAGCGCCCAGGCCCCCGCCCTGCAGAGCAACAGAGGTAAGACCGGGCAGCTCTGTTGGCTCCCCCACCACCCCGTCACCGCCCCAGCCGGCTCTGCCCATGCGTTCTCAGGAAAGTGCCCCGACCCCGAGCTTACAGGACGAGGGAGGCTTCCAGCCAAGCCCCCATCCTGCTGGAAGTCTTTGGGGCCTGAAAGACCCAGATGCCTTCTCTGCCACTGGCTCGCCCTCCCAGAGACCGTGGCAGAGCCCATCGGGCATCTGCCATCCTCTTTCTTAACCACATTCTCCAACTCCCCTGGCAAATAAGATTCCCCTGACACTGCAGGCCCCAAGGACTCCCTGGCATGTGGCTGAGCTCCAGAAGCCACGTGCACACACCTGTCCCCACTAGCACCCCACCTCTGTCCTTTCTGCCCTGGGAATTCACTGCCCCCTGGGGTGAAAATCAGAGCTCCCCCATGTGTGAGAAGCCCACCCATGGGCTCGGAGCCCGGCACCTAAGGCAGTGGGGGGCAGGGTCAGACCTGGGGCTCTGGGGCTCCAAGTCTCAGGGTCCTGTTCAGCACTGTGCCCACCCTCTCCTGGCCCAGGCATGTGGAGGTGGTCCCTGCACAAGAAGGTTGAGCGGGATCCTGGGAAGAGCCCGGTGCTGGTCCGCATCCTGCTCAGAGAGCTGGAGAAGGTGGGTTCTCACTCAGAGAAGGTGGGTGAGTTCTCCCTCGGAGAGCTGAAGAAGGTAGGTTTTCGGGCTTCCAGGAGGGGATGAGAGGAAGAAGCGCCATGTCTGCCCATCAGCCACACATTCCCCGCACTCTGGTCTTTTGGTTTCTACCGTATTTCTCCCTCTCCTGTACTTTCCTGTGAGCAATAGTATCTGCACACTGATTCCCATTGTTTGACCTGAGTTAATACCTTTCAGAATCTCTAGAACACCACCATAAATGGAAAACCCATGTCACTACAAACATAACTGTATAACTACTAAGAATTGTCAGAGTTATAATCATCCTTCTCACCACCCAGTGCTCTACACCTGGGAAAGCTGCCCTCAAAGGGGCCTCCAGGCTGGGGACTCACCTGTCCTTTGCTGCCAGCTGCTGCCCCTCCCCCATGGAGGTCCCTGTTCCCCTCCCCCCACACCTGGGCTCCCGCACCCGTGAGCACTCCCCACCCCCACTGCTCTTCTTCTGCCAGGGCAGGCTCTGGCCCCTTTTCCACACCCCTTGGCCTGGTGGGACACTGCTTTCCACACCATCTCCCATTAGGATGAAGCAAGTCCCCCCTAGCCTCTGGCCCCCTCCATACCCTGTGCTCTCTCCTGTCTTCCAGGCAGAAAGTGAGGACGCCCGCCACATCATCATTCCCTTGCTGCACACTCTAATGTACGTGCTCACTAAGGTGAGCTGGGCTGAGGGTCTGGGTGGTCGTGGTGACCCGCTGGACTCTGCCTGGCAAGCCTGGAAGAACTGCTGCCTGCCCCTACCTGGCTTCCTCCCTTAGGCCTGTCCTTGCCCTGAGACATGAAGAGATGAAACTGGGGAGGTGGGGGGCAGGGGGTAAAGGTGCAACCCCAACAGAGCAGAAGGGTTGGGAGGAGAGTTGATTTGCTGGAGGGATGGGATGGGGATGAATTTCCAGCTTGATAAATGTGGAGTGTCTTGCATGAGTGCATACTTAGTCGCTTCAGTCGTGTCTGACTCTTTGCAACCCTATGGACTGTGGCCCCCAGGCTCCTCTGTCCATGGGATTCTCCAGGCAAGGATACCTGCATGGATTGTCATGCCCTCCTGCAGGGGATCTTCCCAACCCAAGGACTGAACCGATGTCTTTTACATCTCCTGCATTAGCAGGTGGATTCTTTATCACTAGTGCCACCTGGGAAACCTGAATGGGGCCTCTAGAGGGGAGGAGTCTTAGAGATGATGGGAGAAGAAGCTAAAGGTGTAGACTCGGGAGGGAAGTGTGAGCCCAGGTCCCTGGCTCTTCTCCCATCCCATCAGCCCACCCCAGCCAGGGCCACTTGTGACCCAGGGCTCTGGGCACCCTGACCCCTCCCTCTCACCCAGGCCACGGGCATCACAGAGGAGCTCCACCGGAGAACATATGCCTTTTGCATGAGGTTGCTGACCCTGCCTGCCCCCTACTGCACGATTGCCCTGGACTGTGCCATCAGGCTGAAAACGGAGACGGCAGTCCCAGGTGAGCACTCCCAGCTCCACCTGAGGTCTCGCCTTCCTCTCAGGATTCCAGGCAGTTCGAAAGCTCCAGCAGCTTCTGGGAAAGTGGGGAACAGGGGCCAGAGACTCAGGGACTGGTTGGCTGAAGCAGTTGCTCTGCAGGGACGCTGTACCAGAGGCTGGTCATTGCCGAGCAGAACCTGGCAAGCGAGTTGTACCCCTACCGGGAGAGGTGAGTGGCCCCAGCCAGCGTGCTGCCTCCGGGAGGACGAGCCAGGAGGCGGGATGGAGAGGAGTCCCAGCAGAGCTTCTTATTTGTCCAGCCGTGGGGGGTGTTCTCCAGGGGGGCAGGGACGTCGTCCTCCAGGGGGAATGGGATGCGTCCTTCCCTGGAAGTCCTGGAGAGCAGTCAGGTCTTTCTTCTTGGCCTGGATTCAGAGCTCCCGCATTTTCACCTGCAGAACGTGGATGTGAGACCTGGGCCATGCTGCGGTTTTATGGCTCTGCCTCCAGCCTGCCCTTGGCTGTGATGTAGCATCAGACAGCCGGGGGTGGCTCCAAGATTTCAGTAGTTCAGGCCACAGTCACACCATGAGGTCTGGGCTGTGAGTGTAGCCCCTTTTGATAAGATTGAGGACACATCTTTGCTCGTGCTGGAGAGAGGAGCTGATGGGGTTGGGGGTGGGGCAGGGGGTGCAGAGCCTCCTCCCCACAGGTACCTCTGCTGACCTGGTACTGAAAGGGGCAGCCTGGGGCTCAGTGTTCATGGAAGTGCAGGGAGTGGAAGGGACCCAGAGGACGTGGCATCAGAGAGCCTGGGTGACAGTTAGGTACAGAGGAGAGGGTGGGAGGACTGAGTTCGGAGGAAAGGGTGGGTGAGGCTGGTTTTCTGGTATGATGAAGGCGACGAGAGATGGGGCTCACTTAAGGTTTGGAGTTCCAGTTTCAGTGAGAAGGATATACAGTCCCTTCTGGAGGATAGCAGGGTCACTAGAGCACAACACTGAGGCGGAGAGCGACATTTCAGTTGGAGTTTCCCTAGACAGGAGACTAGAGGTCCCCAGAGGGACCAGGTGCCCCCCACAAAGGACTGTGCCTGCTGTTCTTTGCCACAGTCCCCACCGCTCCCTAGTGTTATCCACCCCTCCCCCCACAGACTTTTGAACTCGAAGCTCCTGTTTCTGGAGGAAGTAAATAACTTGGGGGGAGTCTGCAAGGCTCTGCGGGTGCCCCTCCAGTGGCCCTCCTGCCCACGGTCATCCTCATCAGCCCCCGGCAACCCCACCTCTGCCCTCAGAGTGTTCCTCTTCGTGGATCCTGAGCTGGTGTCTCCCTCCGTGTGCAGTGCCCTGCTGCTGGAGATCGAGGCGGCCCAGGGGCAGCAGACGCCAGAGGCCTGCATGCGCCACGTGGTCGCCCACGCCCTGCAGGCGGCGCTGGGGGCGGCCTGCCACACAGGCGCGCTGCAAAGGAAGCTGCTGGTAAGGCCACTGCCCTGCTCACCCACATCCGTTCTCCTCTGTCCATACCACCTTTCCCCCCTTAAGCCAAACATAAATACACCTTCACTAAGGAAAATTGGGGAGAAAAATGCAGATGAGCCGAGAAAGAAAAATCACTCGCACCCCTCTACTCAGTCATGTTAGCAATTTAACATTCGGTATATTTCATGAATAATACCGATGGTGGCTATCATAAAAACCACTGTTTTTGTTTTCAAAGAATATTTATTTGGCTGCATTGGATCTCAGCTGCAGCACACAGGATCTTTTAGTTGGGGCATGTGGGATCTAGTTCCCTGACCAGGGATGGAACCAGGCTCCCTGCTTTGGGAAGAAAAGAGTCTTAGCCACTGGCCCACCAAGGGAATCCCAAAACCAGTTTTTTGAACGTCTCTTGGGTTCCAGGTGCCATGTTAGACATTTTACGTGTATCACCTTAAAATACCACTACACTGTGAAATGGGTGTACTTATCAAAACAAAGGCACAGAGAAGCCGATCACCTACTTGTGGTGACACAGATAAGAAGTGGCTAAGCTTGGATGTGAACCCAGGTCTATCTGAATTCAAGCCTGTGTTTAGTTGCCGTCCAGCCCCACCCCTCCCCCGTCCTTTTTAACACTGAAATATGCCATATGGAAATATTTTCCTTGGAAAGCTATGCTTCTAACAGGGCAGAGAATTCTCTCTCGTGAACATGCTGTCATTCCTTTAACTAGTTTAACTAGTCCCTTGTTCCTCTTATGGGCATTTAGTTTGTTTCCTAGCTTTCCTTTCTGACTCTGCCTCTCTGATAGCTCAGTTGGTAAAGAATCCGCCTGCAATGCAGGAGACCTCAGTTTGATTCCTGGGTTGGGAAGATCCCCTGGAGGAGAGACAGGCTACCCACTCCAGTATTCTTGGGCTTCCCTTGTGGCTCAGAAGAATCCACCTGCAATGGGGGAGACCAGGGTTCAGTCCCTGGGTTGGGAAGATCCCCTGGAGAAGGGAAAGGCTACCCACTCCAGTATTCTGGCCTGCAGAATTCCATGGAGTCACAAAGAGTCAGACACGACTGAGTCACTTTTACTTTCACTTTTCACTAGCTTTTCTCTCTGACTCAGCCTCAGCCCCTATCCACAGCCAAGACTGCAGCAGATAGAGGTTCTCTGGGCGGGGTGGCCCCAGGTGCTGGATTTCTTGGGCAGGGGAGGATGCCAGAAGGGCCAATTGGAGTCTGCATGGAGTGGGGCAAGGTGCTGGCCCTGGGGAAGGTGGATTGACAGGTGGCTCTGTGGTGCGGTGCTGCCGCTGCAGGAGGAGCTGGCTTCAGAAGAGGGGCTGCCCTTGAGGGCTCCACGATCCTCTGTTTGTCCTGCCCCAGGAAGTGGGTGTCTGTTCTTTCTTTGCCCGTCAAAACACACTGGAGGCATTACTCTTCCTCCTCTTGTATTCCATTCTCCGTATCCCGAGCCCTACATCTTGGATCCTTCCTTTGATGTGTGTCTTTTGTGTACCACTGTTCAGTTCAGTCGCTCAGTCATGTCTGACTCTTTGCAAACCCATGGACTGCAACACACCAGGCCACCCTGTCCATCACCAACTCCTGGAGCTTGCTCAAACTCATGTCCATCAAGTCGGTGATGCCATCCAATCATCTCATCCTCTGTCATCCCCTTTTCCTCCTGAGTTCAGTCTTTCCCAGTATCAGAGTCTGTTCCAAGGAGTCAGTTCTTCACATCAGGTGGCCAAAGTATTGGAGTTTCAGCTTCAACATCAGTCCTTCCAATGAATAATCAGTGTTGATTTGCTTCCGGATTGACTGGTTTGATCTCCTTGCAGTCCAGGAGACTCTCAAGAGTCTTCTCCAATACCATAGTTCAAAAGTATCCATTCTTCAGGACTCAGCTTTCTTTATGGTTCAACTCTCACATCCATACATGATTACTGGAAAAAACCATAGCTTTGACTAGACAGACCTTTGTTGGTAAAGTAATGTCTGTACTTTTTAGTATGCCGTCTCGGTTAGTCATAGCTTTTCTTCCAAGGAGCAAGTGTCTTAATGTAGTAGCTGCAGTCACCATCTGCAGTGATTTTGGAGCCCCCCCAAAAAATAAAGTCTGTCACTGTTTCGACTGTTTCCCCATCTATTTTCCATGAAGTAATGGGACCAGATGCCATGATCTTAGTTTTCTGAATGTTGAGTTTTAAGCCAACATTTTCACTCTCCTCTTTCATTTTCATCAAGAGGCTCTTTAGTTCTTCTTCACATTCTGCCATAAGGGTGGTGTCATCTGCATATCTGAGGTTATTTATATTTCTCCTGGCAAACTTGATTCCAGCTTGTGCTTCATCCAGCTTGGCATTTCTCATGATGTATTCTGTATATAAGTTAAATAAGCAGGGTGACAATATACAGCCTTGACATACTCCTTTCCCAATTTGGAACCAGTCTGTTGTTCCATGTCCGGTTCTAACTGTTGCTTCTTGACCTGCATACAGATTTCTCCGGAGGCAGGTCAGGTGGTCTGGTACTCCCATCTCTTTAAGAATTTTCCACAGTTTGTTGTGATCCACACAGTCAAAGGCTTTAGCATAGTCAATGAAAGAGAAGTAGATGTTTTTCTGGAATTTGCTTTCTTTTTCTATGATCCAATGGATGTTGGCAATTTGATCTCTGGTTCCTCTGCCTTTTCTAAATCCAGCTTGAACATCTGGAAGTTCTTGGTTTGTATACTGTTGAAACCTGGCTTGGAGAATTTTGAGCATTACTACACTAGCATGTGAGATGAGTTCAGTTGTGCAGTCATTTGAACATTCTTTGGCATTGCCTTTCTTTGGGATTGGAATGAAAACTGACCTTTGCCAGTCCTGTGGCCACTGCTGAGTTTTCCAAATTTGCTGGCATATTGAGTGCAGCACTTTCACAGCATCACCTTTTAGGATTTGAAATAAACCTTATACTGTGTTGGTTGTTTTCTGTCATATCTTTTCTCTAAAAGTACCATCCATACCATTCCTTTGTGCTTGCCCACCTGCTTGGACCCGCTGAGGGCTCTCGACTCACTCCTCCCACCTCACCATCCTGGACGTCTCTTTTTCCATAACAGTCCTTTTGGGGGTTCACTGCACACAGCCACATGATGGAGGAATGCCCCCCCAACTCGTACCTAAGCCCCAGATTTATTTATTTAGCTGTGCTGGATTTTAGTTGTGGCATATGGGATCTACTTCCCTGGCCAGAGATTGAACCCAGACCCCCTGCTTCGGGAGCAGGGAGTCTTAGCCACGAGACCACCAGGAAAGTCTCCCCAGGCTGGTTTTAGCACAGACACCTAAGGCCCCTCCCGTGGGCTGCTGTCCTCTCTCCCTGCACTCGGCCGTGGCTCTCGGGGAGAGGGGAGGGGAACTCTGAGCAGCCTTCCTGACGAGTTCGTCGGCTGACCCGGCGACCCCGTGCGGCCACCTGCGGCTCTGCAGGTGGTTTCTGGCCACCAAACAGGCCGTGGTCAAGTCGCCACTTTGACACAACAATGTCAGCTACGTCACTGTTGCAGGAAGCGGGATCCCTTCCAGGGTTCAAGAGTGGACTCTTGTCCAACGCTGGGAAATGAGTAGTCCAAGAAGACACACGTGCTTACCAAGCAAGAGACTATTGGGAAGGCGCCAGGTGGAGAGCAGTAGCGTAAGGGAACCCAGGACTGCTCTGCCCTGTGGCTCGCAATCTCAGGTTTTGTGGTGAGGGGTTAGTTTCCGGATTGCCTCTGGCCAGTCAGCTTGCTTGGCCCATGGTCTGACTCAGGGTCCTTCCTGGTGGCACACGCATCTCTCAGCCAAGATGGACCCAAAGGATTCTGGGAGGCTGGTTGTCTCCACCCTGTTGTGGCCTCTCCCGAATTCTTCCGGTTAGTTTTATTGGGACCTCCTGCTGTGAGACCACCAAGGCAAGCACTTCTCATCCTGCCCGGCCAAGGCGGGTTGTGTCAGCCAATGGTTCCCTAACATAAGAACATTGGCTTTTGTTTCTCAGTGATACGGGCGATAGAGCATCTCAGGCCTCACTCCATCCCTGAATCAGATGCGCCTGGGGTTCAGGGATGATTGGCTTAGAAGTGAGGCTGGGCAGAGTTTGAAAGCATCAGGATGGGGAAGGATTGGGAGGTGCCCCGTCAAGAATGGAGTGGGGTTCAGAGCTGGAATTAAAGGGTGCCTGAACTATTTTGCTACAGAAAAAAAAAATGCTGAAAATGAAAGTTGTATTTTTTTTAAGCACAGTCAGCCTGTTATGCCCTCTCCCTCACTTTATCTGAGTGTCCATTTTAGGGAATAGAGAATGGAGGGAGGAGCCAAAGAAGTGCCAGGAGAGACATAGGGACTGCATCATCTATCTGAAGTTAGAGACCCTGAGAAGCTTGGAATTAAGGGGTCCTGAAGGGCCCCTGGCACCCCCAGCCCATTCTGGGTGCACCCAGACAGAGGCCTGGCCTGGGGCAGCCCACTGCCTGAGACCCCAGCCTCCTTACCTGGAATTCTGCTCCTGGAGAAGCTGTAGGGATCCCATGTCCAGTCATACCTGCTGGCTGGAAGACAAGTAGGGCCTGGGAGTGGTGGCCCAGTCAACCACAGTCTGGTGGCTAGGCCATATCTGGCCAGCAGACCACATCCTGTCTGTGGAGGGCCTGGTCCGACCCTCAGGTAGGGAGTGGGGGAAGTAGACTGGCCTGCCCGCATGTCCACAGAATCAGCTGACAAGGCCTCAAGGCTTGAAGGTCAGCTTGGGATGACTGTCTCTCTGCCACACTGCACCGTGTTCTGCCTGCTGGAGATGGGTGTCCAGGTGGGGCTGCCCCGCGGCAGGTATCCACAAAGCTCAATCCTTCACTTCTTTTAAGACTTTACTCAGAAGTCACCATTCACTGAGGCTCCTCTGATCACACTATCTAAAACTTCAGCCCCTCCCCCAAATTTCACATCCACTCCCTGTTTCATTCTCTTTTCATTACTGTTATTTATGATACTGTACATTTCACTAATCTTGTTTATTATTTCCCCACTCCCACTCATGCACACATACAAAGAGATGCACTATAATATAAGCTGGGCTTCCCACGTGGCTCAGATGGTAAAGAATAAGCCTGCAATGCAGGAGACCCAGGTTCGATCCCTGGGTTGAGAGGATCCCCTAGAAAAGGAAATGGCAGCCCACTCCAGTCTTGCCTGGAAAATTCCATTGACAGAGGAGCCTGGCTGGCTACACAGTCCATGGGGTAACAAAGAGTTGGACACAACCGAGAGGCTAACACTTTCCCTATAAGTTTTCACTTTCAATATAAGCTACATGGAGATAGGAATTTTTAAAATATTTGTTTGGCTGTACTGGGTCTTAGTTGCCACAAATGGGATCTAGTTCTCTGACCAGGGATTTCGAGAGCTGTTTTGAGAGCTTGGAGTCTTAGCCACTGGACCACCAGGCAAGTCCCCGAGACAGGAATTTTTATCCGTTTTGTTGACTGCTGTACCCTGGAACTTAGAACAGTGCCTGGCATGTAGGGGGTACTTGGTAAATATTTAATTAATTCACTTATAATCAATTTGTAAGATGAAGCAACAAGATGAGATGGTCCCCAGGGTCCCTTCCAGCTCTGATTCCTTGTCCCTGTCATCACTTGTGTTCATTCAGTTGATCATTCAGTAGGTGTTTACTGGAAGCCTCAAGAGTCAGAATGACCCTCTCTCCCTGAGCCCAGGAAGTTAAGACTTTGCTCAGCAGACCCCAGCACAGAAGAGAGAGCAAGTCCTGCAGTGCTCACCTGTGTCACTTCTTTGGGTCCCGCATTCTCAGTGATGAGCTGGGATTAGTTGGGGAGTAGGGAGTAGGGCACAGCTCGAGAATGGTGACCCAGGGTGGTTGTCAGGTCAGGGTGGCGGGACTGTACCCTGGAGACGGAGCCTGCAGTGCTGGAGAGTGTGGTGCCGCTCTCTCAAAGAGGGAGGAGCTCTTCAAAACCTGTTTCTATTAAGGGGAAAGGCTCTGGTGCTTTACCCTTAACCTCTTTTCTTTTTTTTCTTTTAAAGAATTTTTTTGATGTGGGCCATTTTAAAAGTCTTTATTTAACTTGTTACACGATTGCCTCAGCTTTATGTTCTGGTTTTCTCACTCCGAGGCATGTGGAATCATAGCTCCCCAACAAGAAATGGAACCTACACTGCCTGCTTTGGAAGGTGAAGCCCTAACCACTGGACTCCCAGGGAAGTCCTCCCCTTCAGCTGTTTAGCACTCGCTAATCTACCTTTTTCAAAACAGAAAGCAAGCTTCCAGCTCTAAAGCCCTGGCAGCCCATAGTACCTGGCTAGAATTTAATAACAGAACTTTGTGATCATTCCCTGGTGGCTCAGATGGTAAAGAGTCAGCTTGCAATGCAGGAGAGCCGGGTTCGACCCCTGGGTCAGGAAGATCCCCTGGAGAAGGGAATGACAACCCACTCCATGATTCTTGCCTGAAGAGTCCCATGGACAGATGAGCCCTGCGGGCTACAGTCCATAGGGTCACAAAGAGTCAGACAAGACAGAATGCTTAACACTTGTGATTATTATATTCAGCTTACTTATTTTCTATTTATGAGAAGTGACTGTCGCATTTTTAGAGTAGCAATATAAAGATTCCTTTTGATATAATTTTGAGCCAAAGAAAAAGTGCACCGATTTAAAGAAAAGTAATGATTATAGGTGGTATGTCAAAGCAGTATAGGAGTGACAGATGTTTAGGAAATGTGCAGCAAGTAATGTATTGAGTAATTATTGAGTAATGTATTGCCAGCAGATGTAGTATGGGTTGGGGAGCTGTAAACGAAACAGACAAAACTGCCGCCTTCCTGGAGTTTACATCCTAGTGACGGCAGAACAGTGATCCAGAATACTTGGTGACATTCGGAGGAGGGTGGGTATCGGTGTCATCCCTGGCCCCCTGGGTTCCCGGTCGCCAGCCATCCCCCCACAACAGGAAGTGAGGGGCCGAGGGGACCCCCCAGCTGCAGAGAGCATCAGGTAACAGCGAGTCCCTGGATGTGGGGAGCGGAAGCTATCCTGGGGAAGTTCCTGCCGGTGTCCGGGGCAGAGGGGAGGTGCCACCGGGCCGTGGGTGCACCTGCGGACTGGGCGGAGCAGGGGCGGGAGGTGCTGGGCCAAGGCTCAACCTCTGATGCTCCTTCTCGGCAGGCCAGCTCCCGCCCCGCCCTGGAGGGCTATTTCCACGCCGTGGTGACCGCAGTGGAGCAGATGGCCAGAGAGCCCAGCCCTAGCCGAGAGGGCCACCTAGAGAGGCTGGAGGAGATTTACTGCTCGCTGCTGGGGCCGCCGGCGGCCGCCAGGGGGCGCTGCGGCGGTAAGAGGCAGGCGCGGTGAGCTGCGGTTCGGGCACCTGCAGGTGCGCCAAAGAGCAACTCTAAACCAGCTGGGAGTGGGCCAGTGTGGCTGAAGCAAGGGTGGGATACACAGCAGCTCTCAGGAGCCTGGGGCCTGAGGATGCTCAAGAACTTGAAGGTCCTGGGTTAATATGAAGGCGGGCAATTTGGTCATGATAACAGCTGACACCTACTGGGCACCTCCCTACACCCCAGCTGCTGCTCTCAGCAGTGGACATGGTGGTTTAGGCTCTATGTTGTGCCCGACTCCAGCGACCCCATGGACGCCAGAATAACGGAGTGCGTTGCCATTTCCTTCTCCAGAGGATCTTCCCGACCTAGGGGTTGAACCTGGGTCTCCTGCGTTGCAGGCAGATTCTTTACCGACTTAGCTACAAGAGAAGTCCTTGAAACAGTTTGCATAGGTTAAATCAGTTAATCCTCACAGTAAACTACTTATGAAATAGAAAGCATTATCCCCATTTTACAGATGAGAAAACTGAGTTAGAAAGAGGCTATAAATCTTGCCCAAGGTCACCCACCTCCTAAGTAGCTGAAGTGAGATTCAAGCACAGGCTGTCTGGTTCTTGGGTGTGTGGTGTTAGCTGCTCAGTTGTGTCTGACTCTTTGCACCTCCCTGGACAGTAGCCCACCAGGCTCCTCTGTCTGTGAAATTCTCCAGGCAGGAATACTGAAGTGGGTAGTTATCCCNAACAGAAAGCAAGCTTCCAGCTCTAAAGCCCTGGCAGCCCATAGTACCTGGCTAGAATTTAATAACAGAACTTTGTGATCATTCCCTGGTGGCTCAGATGGTAAAGAGTCAGCTTGCAATGCAGGAGAGCCGGGTTCGACCCCTGGGTCAGGAAGATCCCCTGGAGAAGGGAATGACAACCCACTCCATGATTCTTGCCTGAAGAGTCCCATGGACAGATGAGCCCTGCGGGCTACAGTCCATAGGGTCACAAAGAGTCAGACAAGACAGAATGCTTAACACTTGTGATTATTATATTCAGCTTACTTATTTTCTATTTATGAGAAGTGACTGTCGCATTTTTAGAGTAGCAATATAAAGATTCCTTTTGATATAATTTTGAGCCAAAGAAAAAGTGCACCGATTTAAAGAAAAGTAATGATTATAGGTGGTATGTCAAAGCAGTATAGGAGTGACAGATGTTTAGGAAATGTGCAGCAAGTAATGTATTGAGTAATTATTGAGTAATGTATTGCCAGCAGATGTAGTATGGGTTGGGGAGCTGTAAACGAAACAGACAAAACTGCCGCCTTCCTGGAGTTTACATCCTAGTGACGGCAGAACAGTGATCCAGAATATTGGTGACATTCGGAGGAGGGTGGGTATCGGTGTCATCCCTGGCCCCCTGGGTTCCCGGTCGCCAGCCATCCCCCCACAACAGGAAGTGAGGGGCCGAGGGGACCCCCCAGCTGCAGAGAGCATCAGGTAACAGCGAGTCCCTGGATGTGGGGAGCGGAAGCTATCCTGGGGAAGTTCCTGCCGGTGTCCGGGGCAGAGGGGAGGTGCCACCGGGCCGTGGGTGCACCTGCGGACTGGGCGGAGCAGGGGCGGGAGGTGCTGGGCCAAGGCTCAACCTCTGATGCTCCTTCTCGGCAGGCCAGCTCCCGCCCCGCCCTGGAGGGCTATTTCCACGCCGTGGTGACCGCAGTGGAGCAGATGGCCAGAGAGCCCAGCCCTAGCCGAGAGGGCCACCTAGAGAGGCTGGAGGAGATTTACTGCTCGCTGCTGGGGCCGCCGGCGGCCGCCAGGGGGCGCTGCGGCGGTAAGAGGCAGGCGCGGTGAGCTGCGGTTCGGGCACCTGCAGGTGCGCCAAAGAGCAACTCTAAACCAGCTGGGAGTGGGCCAGTGTGGCTGAAGCAAGGGTGGGATACACAGCAGCTCTCAGGAGCCTGGGGCCTGAGGATGCTCAAGAACTTGAAGGTCCTGGGTTAATATGAAGGCGGGCAATTTGGTCATGATAACAGCTGACACCTACTGGGCACCTCCCTACACCCCAGCTGCTGCTCTCAGCAGTGGACATGGTGGTTTAGGCTCTATGTTGTGCCCGACTCCAGCGACCCCATGGACGCCAGAATAACGGAGTGCGTTGCCATTTCCTTCTCCAGAGGATCTTCCCGACCTAGGGGTTGAACCTGGGTCTCCTGCGTTGCAGGCAGATTCTTTACCGACTTAGCTACAAGAGAAGTCCTTGAAACAGTTTGCATAGGTTAAATCAGTTAATCCTCACAGTAAACTACTTATGAAATAGAAAGCATTATCCCCATTTTACAGATGAGAAAACTGAGTTAGAAAGAGGCTATAAATCTTGCCCAAGGTCACCCACCTCCTAAGTAGCTGAAGTGAGATTCAAGCACAGGCTGTCTGGTTCTTGGGTGTGTGGTGTTAGCTGCTCAGTTGTGTCTGACTCTTTGCACCTCCCTGGACAGTAGCCCACCAGGCTCCTCTGTCTGTGAAATTCTCCAGGCAGGAATACTGAAGTGGGTAGTTATCCCCTTCTCCAGGGGATCTTCATGATCCAGGGGTCGAACCCAGGTCTCCTGTATTACAGGGTAATTTTTTTTTTTGCCATTTGAGCCACCAGGGAAGCCCATCAGTATATTATAATAACCAATGTGCTTCCCATGCAGAGGTCACAGGTTCAATTCCTGTTCAGGGTACTAAAACCCCACATACTTCTCAGTGCAGCAAAAAAAAAATAAGTATTCTGTAGTGCTTCTGATTACCACATGGAAATACCTATTCATGAAGCTCTCCATCCACCCAATCCTACCCCCAGTCCCAAAGCTGGGCCAAACTTTGGAGCAAACCTGGCTTTGCTCTTCTTGGGTACCACCTGCTAACTCAGTGGTAACTCTGCATTGGCAGGACAAGACCTGTCTGGACTGACCCCACCATCTCTGCCATATCCAGACACCTGCGTCCCACCCAGACTTGCCCAGCACATCCTACTGACCAGCCAGCACCCCCATTGATCCCTTGCAGCATGAGACAGTGGTTATGGGCACCACATCATGGGTAAAAGCATGGACTCTGAAGCCAGGTTGCCTGGATTTAAATTCTGGCCCTGCCCCTTCCTGTCTGACCTCAGGCCAGTTACTTAACTTCTCTGTGCCACTGACTCCCCCTCTGTAGTGAAGATACTATTCCCTGTGACCTTGGGTCACTGGTAGGACCTGGTGAAATGATAAGCGAGGTGAGAACAGTAGTGTTCCGTGACCGTGGGTTGCTCTCCCCTGAGGAAGCTGCAGCCTTATTCTGGAGGGAGCCGTGCTCTGGGGAAGTTAAACCCTAAGGCTGCCCGTTAGGTGTGCCCAAGTGTGCAGCCAACAAGGTCTGGGGAGGGAAT
Source organism: Neotragus pygmaeus (assembly GCA_006410875.1). NCBI lineage: Eukaryota > Metazoa > Chordata > Mammalia > Artiodactyla > Bovidae > Neotragus > Neotragus pygmaeus. The sequence continues at coordinate 412,551 of SJYV01010300.1, read as the reverse complement.
GACTCCTGGGGCTGGAGTGTCAGGAAGCTTCTGGATGGAGGAGTGGGGATCAGCTGGCCCTGGTCTCATCCCTGGATGCAGGCTTCCCTCTGCACTTAGTACTTGGCCGTTAGTCTGTAAAATCCCCTACAGGAGCAAACGTTAATGGAGCATCTATTGCACCCAAGCTCCTAGAGAAGACCCTGAGAAATCCAGATGCCTCTCCCTCTGGTCTGCTCGTGGACAGTGGGAAGGGCAGCGTGCTGGCAGCGGGGCTGGGGGTGGGACTGCAGTGGGAGGGACCAACAGCAGGAGAAAATGTTGGGAAGGATAAAGTGGGCTGGCTTGAAAAGGGTCCTGTGGTTCCAGCTAGGAAGTTTGCAAGAAGCAGGAGCCACTAGGCATGCTTGGGTTGCGAGGGGACCAGGGGTGTTAGCTCCGATGAGCTGATGGTGGCAGAGAGGCAGGGGAACTCAGCAAGGCCAGACATGGGAGGTAGCGGGTCTCTGTCATTTCCTCTGGGCCCCCTGACAGGGGCTGGGGGCGGGGGCGAGGCAGAGAAGACTCCCACAACCCTCTCCTCCGTGGTCTCCACAGCCTGCTCCTTCCTTCAGGTGACCCCCTCCAGGACCGGGCTCTGAGTGTCCCTCTGCCCAGCCCCCGCATCACCTTCCACCTGTGGACTGACGAGGAGCAGCTCTGTAAGTGCCTTGGACCTCCATGGGGAGCGGGCTGGAAATAATGGGGGATATGCATGTGTGTCTGTCTGTGCATCTGTGTGTTTATGTGTATCTCTCGGTGCGTGTGCTAGTGTCTTTGTGTGTCTGTGTGTGCACTGTGTGTGTGTCTATGTATATCTGTCATATGTCTGTGTGTATGTTTATGCCTGTGTGTATCTTTGTGTGGCTGTGTGCATCTGTGTATGTGTCTATGTTATTTCTGAGCGTCTGCTTGTGCATCTGTTGTGTGTGCCTGTGTGCATCTTTGTATGTCTGTTTGTATGTGTGTGTCTGTGTTGTCTCCGTGTGTCTATGTATCTGTTGTGTGTGTCTGTGTGTGTGCTCCTTGCCCCTTGAGTTGTCTGCAGCATCCGAAAAGCATTTTCTCTGTGTCAGAGCAGCCCCATGCATTAGCCTCTGGTCACGTGTGTCCAGAAAGTGCCACACACCATGTTGATGCCAATAGACGGTGCATGCCCTAAGAAGGAGGCAGGCGCCAAAGAAGCTGCAGTTCCCGGAGCAGGAGGGGGCCCACACTTCCCCTCCATGCTGGTGTCGCTCCCCCTTCTCCCCCAGGCCCTGCTCTTCTCAAGGGAGGGGGAAGTCAGAGGGGCAGGTTGCAGTGGGCAATGCCAGGCTGGTGAACCGAGTTCCACGTCCACACAACCTTTCACATGCTGGGTCACCCTAGACGCGCTCAGTGCCCTCGGGCCCTCAGTTTCCTCACGAGCAACAAAATGAAAGGCGATTGGAAAAGCCTGGAGGCTCTCCAGGGGCCGACACTCTGTTGTCTGTGTTCCGGGGGAAGCTGCAGGGGGCTGGGAGCACGGGAGGGTGCTCGTGAGCCCACAGGGGAGAGGGCTCCAGAGTCCAGAGGCAGCGCATCAGCTGATGTCTTTGCGGCAGGACTTCTCAGAGCCCTTTAAGCGGATGTCTTTGCTCTCGAGCCTTTGAGATGTTTACTTGTGGTATGAGTATGTGGGGTCCTCAGTCTCTGTTTGCCACATAACCTCTGTTCCTTCTCGAAGCATCTCATGGGGCTTCTGTTCTGCTAACAAGTGTGTGGCAAACATGGAACCACCAGCCTCGTGGCGAGGCCCAGCCAGCCTGGTGTCCCCTCTCCACCCTGACAGTCCCCTTGGTCTCATGTCCCAGGGAAGGAACTGGTGCTCTTCCTGCGCCCGCAAACCCAGCTGCGCCTCAGTGCAGACTTGGAGGCCTTGGATCTTCAGGGCCTCCTGCCAGACTGGGAGTTGGCCCGGGCATCCATGCTGTCCACCGACAGCGGCATCGAGCGGGACCTTCCCCTGGGGGCCGACGAGCTGCTGGCACCTGGCAGCCCCGAGGCAGATCGAGCCGGGCTGCAGCGCAAGGGGGGCATCAAGAAGCGGGTGTGGCCCGCGGACATCATGATGCCCAGCAGCTGGGACGGGCCCCCAGGGCTGCACCGGAGGACTGGCAGACCCAGTGGGGATGGGGAGCTGCTGCCCGGCATCTCCCGGCTGCACACAGCGCGGGTACTGGTGCTGGGGGACGACAGGATGCTGGGGCGCCTGGCCCGGGCCTACTGCAACCTCAGGTAGGGCCCCAGAGGGTGGCTGGGGATGGTCGGGACACAGGTGGGCCTGGCCTGGGCTGATGAAGGATGGAAAAATGGGCTGGGGGAGGCCGAGACCAGGGTGGAATGGGGGGCGGTGTACACTGTGTTCCCCCCAAACCCCACACCCAGCCACCGTGGAGCACCATGCTCCCTGCTTTACGGCACCCATTCTACAGATGAGAAGGCAGAGGCTCAGAGTGAGCAGCTCAATTGCCCAGAGTCAAAAAGATATTAAGTAA
>SJYV01010300.1:322597-409939 GCA_006410875.1 Neotragus pygmaeus | reverse complement strand
TGGGAGAGAGGGGAACCTAGGGGAAGGGGTGGAGGGCAGGGTTGGAGGGTGAGCCCTGGGGAAGGGTTTGAGGATGTCAGGAGGAGGAACTGGGGTCCATCTTCCTTAGGATGCGGAGCTGGGCAAGATCTGGAGGGCTTCTATCACAGAAGCCACAGACATGGGCCCTAGGGGTGGCAGAGATGCCTTTTTACTGTGGCAGCCTGCCCATGACCCCACGACACCATGGCTGATTTCCTTTTGCTTGTCTGATGGAATCAGTGGCAAGCTGATGCTCAAACAGGAGGGCCTATCTTACACACACACACATACACACACACCTACCCCTTCCTAGGGGGAGATGAAGCCCCACTGACAATATTTCATTTCTATCACCCACTCTACTTCTGACAGGGGATCCTTAAATTCAAGGCACTGCTTGTCTCTCCCCTTTAAGGCTAATGACCGTTTTTTGGTGTCCCTGGCAGGCATCCTCNCCCTTCCTAGGGGGAGATGAAGCCGCACTGACAATATTTCATTTCTATCACCCACTCTACTTCTGACAGGGGATCCCTAAATTCAAGGCACTGCTTGTCTCTCCCCTTTAAGGCTAATGACCGTTTTTTGGTGTCCCTGGCAGGCATCCTCAGGAAGGGGGATTCCAGCTTCATCTCAGGTATGAGACCTGTCTTCACGTGGTGCAGAAATCCAGGCCCCAAGAGCTTGAATAATTTGACCCATTCCCAAAGCTAGTTTGTCTAGGACCGGTACATGGGGACCCGCCCCCCACCGAGCAGGAAGAAAGTGCCAGAGAGGACCTGACCCATCCGTCCCATCCCCTTGTTCGCAGACGTCTGCAGCATCCAGGCGTTTGGAGCTGGGAGAGTTGGCCATGTTCCTGGGCCGCGCGGACCCGTGGTACGAGAGCATCGTCAACACCCTGTGCCCCACCATCCACAAGCTGGCAGAGATGGTAGGGGGGTGAGGGGTGTTTTCTTGAATTTTGACCTCAAGAGTCAGCCGCAAGGGGCCCCACAAGGGATAAGGCAGAAGAGGGGCCCTAGGGGGCTAGTGGCTATAATTTACTCTACACCAGGCACCTTCCTGTCTGGACAGTCCCGCTGTGTGGAGAGGACAAGGGAAACATTCTTTATTTATTAAAGTGTGTGGGTCAATGATATGCTTCTCATTGGAAACTTATGAGTTTCCTGGGCAGCTTTGCAACGGTTGCAACAGTTAATGTTCCTGAGCACGGCTCCATGCCAGGCACTGTTCTAAGCACTCCCACCTGCAGCCCTACCAGCTGGGTACACGTGTCTGTCTACTTGCTATAGTCACCACATCCCCATTTTACAGATCAAGCAGCTGAGGTACAAAGAGATTAGGTCTCTTGCCCAGAGTAACAGGATGAGTCCCTCTCGGAATAAGGCAGCTTCATTCCAAAGCATGTTCTCTGAGCCACAAGCCATCGGGCTGTCCCCAGCCCCAGGCGGTGGTGAGGACAGGCAGGGAAGGGGCTCATCTTTCACTGATTTGGAAGGCCTTCTGCTGTCCTATGTGCTGCAGACATTTTTTTCCCACTTTTTTCATTTCAGTCTTATCAGAAGTGGGGTTTGTTTGGACCTACAGAATTTCAAATATGTTTATCCTTTATGGTTTCTGCTTTTGCAGCCGTGCTTTGAAAGACCTTCTCCATTCCAAGATTAAATTCACTGATAATTTACTCTAACACTTTTAGCATCTAATTTTTACATTTAGATAACCTGTCTGCAATTAATTTCAGTATGTAATTTTATTTTTCCAAGTGTTTAGGCTATTGTTGTAAAGCTATTTATTGGGTATACTATCAGCTTGAAATGCCACTTTTATCATTTATTAAAATTCTTACGTATGCTGGAGTTTGTTCTTTCTCAGTGATCCATTCATTTCTGTATAAATTTGCACTTTTATATTTTAATATCGGCATGATTTACCCCATTACTCTTCTTTTGCAAAACTTTTCAGACTATGTTTATTTATCTTTCCATATAAATTTTAGAATTCCATTGTAGAGTTTGTTTGTTTTGGGGTTTTTCTTTTCTTTTGCCATACCGCAAGGCACTGGGATCTTAGTTCCCCAACCAGGAATTGAACCCATGCCCCCAGCAGTGGAAGTACAGAGTCCTAGTCACTGGACAGCCAGGGAATGCCTGTCAAGTTTTATTTTTAATCTCGTTGAGATTTTGATTGAATTTTGGAGAATGAACTTCTTTAGCACATTAAGTTACCCTTTGGGGGTGTGGTATAACTCTTCACTTCTTAAAGTCTTTATTTCCCTCAGGACAGGTATTCAGTTTTCATTTGTATTATTTTTTTAGATTCCACCATATAAGTAATATCATATGATATTTGTCCTTCTCTGTCTGACATACTTCCTTTAGTATGATAATCTGTAGGTCCATCCATGTTGCTGAAAGTGGCATCATTTCATGCTTTTCTGTGGCTGAGTAATATTCCATTGTATATATGTGCAACATCTTCTTGATCCATTCATCTGTTGATGGACATTTAGGTTGCTTCCATGTCTTGACTATTGTAAATAGTGCTGTTATGAACACTGGGGTGCTGGATAGACCCTTTTGATTAGGGGTAGAAATCAGCTGGCAGGAAAGGCTTGGACAGTGCTGAAGAAACAGCGAGGTTAGTGCAGGGCAAGGGGCACGAGGGGGTTTTGGAGTTTCTCTGTTAAGAAAGTGGCACCTCCTGCAGCAGTGTGGAGAGAGCTGGCTGAAGACAGTCTCCCTCCCTCCCTCACAGCCTCTCTCCCTGGACACACCCCAGACCGTAGACCCCTTCATCCTGGATGCCATCACCTACTATGTTCGCATGGGCACCCAGCCTGTCTATTTCCAGATCTACACGGTCAAGGTAAGCTTCCCACCTGAGGCTCCAATGAGACCATGGCAGCCGGTTGGACTCCAGGACGCCACAACCTAAGTACACCCAGACATTCTTTTTTTCCCCCTATATTTATTTATTTTATTTCTTCGGCCATATCGGGTCTTCCTTGCTGCACACAGGATCTTTTGTTATGGTTCACAGACCCTCTAAGTTTTGGCCCATGGGCTTAGTTGCTCCTTGGCATGTGGGATCTCAGTTCCCCAACCAGGGATCGAACCCGTGTCCTCTGCATTGCAAGGTGGGTTCTTAACCACTGGACCACCAGAGAAGTCCCGCGTCCAGACATTCTTGGTTGTTGACTTTATCTTCTTCCTCTCCGGATAAGTAAGATAATCATTAACTTCTAACACCTCGAGTTAAAGCAGAAGCAGACTTCTTCACGCGGAAGGACTCTCTGTCCTTACATCCTCCCCATGATCCTTGCCAACCTCACCTCTTGCAGCAACTGCCCTCACCTCTGCTCTGTTCACCCCATTACACGATCAAGTGCTTCTCCTGGGTGCCCCTGCGATGCTCCGGGCTGCGCTCTGGCACCTCCCTGCCACTTTGTCATGTACCTGCAGATGCCAGTGCCACCCCATCAAGACTCTGAGTCCCCTGAGATGAGACTATACTTTGTTCATCTTGAGTCTCCTGCTAGTAGCACAGTAAACTCTGTGTGTGTGTGTGTGTGTGTGTGTGTGTGTGTGAGTGTGGGTGTATCAGAGGATGGGTCAGTGTGGGACTGGCTGTGTGCAGTGGGTATAGAGTTAGAGGCAGTGTGAGGTAGTGAGAAGTTCATGGTTCGCCTCCTGGTCCCTCCGCATGCTTGCTGTATGATCACAGCTCCCTTCACCTCCCTCACATGGATTCTCCCCACCTTTTTTTTTTAATATTTATTTTAATTTATTGACTGCGTCGGCTTGTGGCACACGGGCTCTCCTCTTGCACCTCCAGAGCATGCAGGCTTAGTTACTATGAGGCATGTGGGATCTTAGTTCTCTGCCCAGGAATCGAACTCATGTCCCCTGCACTGCAAGGTGGACTCTTAACCCCTGGACCACCAGGGAAGTCCCCCTCCCCACCTTTTAAAAAAAACACTGTATTTATGTGTTTATCAGCGGTGCTGGGTCTTTGCGGCTGTGCTGGCTTTTCTTGAGTTGCAGTGATCTCTAGCTGCAGTTTGCAGGCACCTCACCCTGGTGGCTTCTCTTTTTGCAGAGCACAGGCTCTAGGGCGCATGGGCTCAGTAGTGATGGCTCGAGGGCNCCTTCGTCCTCTGGTTCCTTACTGGATGCTAGCTAGCTTAACCGGTGCTCAGGGCAGTGGCAAGAAGCAGAGAAGGAGGGGTGGGGAGACAAGCAGACTGCTGACATGGGGATGTGTGCCCTGTCCTGAGGACCCCTTCTGTCCCTGCGTCCCCCTCCCCAGGCCCTGCTCAGCCACCGGACCCAAGAGGTCACCGTCTCCCTGCGGGCCACTGGGCTGGTCCTGAAGACCCTCCCAGCCAGTGACACTGAAGGTGAAGAGCTGGGCAAGCAGGGAAGCTGGGGCGGGAGGACGAGAGAGGGTGGAGGGCCAGAGATGGAGGGAGCGGGGGAAGGCAGCCTCTCTCCACGTCCCTGGGAGAGCAGGAAGATGCTCCAGCTCCCACTCATGTTGGGCCCAAGGCTGGGCACCAGGCTGCCTGGCGAGGCCCAGCCCGGCCCTCAGGTGGGTCATCATCGAGCCGCCCAGGGGGACGCTCCCCTGCCTGAGCAGGTACAGGAAGGGGTTAAAATGGGAAGGGGCGGTGGTCACGGTGGGTTCGTGTCCTTCTTAGGGCATGGCATCCCCAGCTGCCCTCCTTCCCTGGAGGCCCATTCACAGCCCCGCATCTCACCCTTCCCAGTTTCCGGGCCCAACCCCTGCACCCCCACTGCTGCGCCCGACACGGACCACACGTGCCTGAGAGTTAGTGTGACAGAGATTGTGAAGACCTCCAACTTGGCGGGAAGGTCCTTCTCTGTAAGTCCTGGGGAGGACAGGAACCGGGGATATTCACACAGGGTAGGGTGAATCAGAGAAGAGAGCCTGGGGAGGGTGTGCAGAGAGGAGGGAGTGAACCCCGAGCCTTTGTGAGCCCCTGCTGTTGGAGACAGTCTTCCTGCTGGAAAGAATCTGATTCCAGTCTGTTTGAAATATTGAGCACCGACTGGCCCTCTTCCAGGGCCCTGGAAGAGGTAAGGCCCCACCCCCACCTCCACCTGGACCATCGGAGGACCTCAGACGCACACAGATAGCTACAAAATGCACCGAGTACTGTCTCCCCTGCTCACAGCAGCCGAAGCAGCAGTGGCACAGCCTTTGTGTTTGTTTTTGGCTGCACTGGGTCTTCATTGCTGCGCTTGGGCTTCCTCTAGTTGCAGCGAGTGGTGTTTGGGCTTCTCACTGTGGTGGCTTCTCTTGTCACAGAGCACAGGCTCTAGGGCACGTGAGCTCAGTAATTGTGACCCACGGGCTTCGTTGCTCCGTGGCATGTGGAATCCTCCCAGACCAGGGATCAAACCTGTGTCCCCTGCACTGGCTGAGGCATTCTTAGTGACTGTAGCATCTGAGAAGTCCCAGCAATGGCCCCAGCCTTTGACCAAATAAAACCAGCCCATGGCCCTACCACTGCCCTTTGCTCTTGTTGATACTCATAGAGATACAGACATGGGACCTGCCCATTTTCTCCCTATCTGATGGCCACTCTGGATGTCACTGCCCCACTCAGTTCGGCTTGGAGTGCATGATTACACCTGAACCATGTTGTCAGAAAGCCTGGACTCCCCCCTCACCCAGGCAGATGCTCCCTTTAGGTCAAGCTGCCTAGGAGATCTGATGCCCAAGTGTCTTGAGTGCTTCTGTGACATCCTGCATCCCTGCAGGTCAGGATATCTTATCACTTCCCACCTCATCCTAGCCCTGGGCATTACTCGACCCTTTCCTCTGGACTCTTTTTCCTAAATCAGTTCCTTAAATAGATAGTGTTCTCCACGTTGGTCCATGACCCACTTCTTTTCTTAGCTCCTGGGCTATCAAAGCTATGTCTGTGGCTTTAGTCCAAGTTGTTCAGGGCACCCACATCTTTATCTCCTGCTTGACATTCACCCCTGAGTGTCTAACCCCTAAGTTAGCATGAGCTGAGTGTCCCACAACACCCCAAACTCAAGATACTCAAAACCAAAGCCAGAGCTTTCCAGGAGTGGAGTTCTCTAGAGCCAGACTGCCTAGACTCAGATCTTGGGGCTCTCATTTACCAGCTATGTGACTTTAGGCAAGTGTCTCCAGTTTTCTGTGCCTCAGTCTCCCCATCTGGAAAATGGGGATAATAATGGTAGCTATTTTATCCGGTTGTTGTGAGAACTGAATGATGGTGACATGTAAAGGTTCTAGGAGAGAACTTATCCAAGTCAGAGCTATATATGTGGTACAGTATTATTTAGTTGCTCAGTCGTGTCAGACTCATTGCAGTCCCATGGACTCTGGCCCACCAGGCTCCTCTGACCATGGGATTTCCCAGGCAAGAATACTCGAGTGGGTTGCCATTTCCTTCTCCAGGGGATCTTCTCAACCCAGGGATCAAACCAGTGTCTCTTACATCTCCTGCATTGGCAGGTGGATTCTTTACCACTGAGCCATCTGGGAGGTCCCTTATATGTGTTAGCGGCTGTTGTTATTTCATGCCCTCCTCCACTGTGTCCATCTCCTGGCCAGTGAGGCCATCGTTAACCAGTCACCTTTCCCAGAAACCTGGGAGTCAGCTCAGATGCCTTCTCTTCCTTACTTCCATTTGTCTGCTGGTGTTCCCTCTCAAACACTCTTATACCCCTCCCTTCTTCTCCAATCTCCTTTTGGTCCAGCGAGGTTGACCAGCTGTCCCAGTTTGCTGGGCCTGGAGAATTTCCTAGGATTTGAGGTTCTTGGTGCTAAAATTAGTGAAAATTCTAGGCAAACTTGTCATTCTTGGGCCAGATTTTTCATCCACCTCCTTCTGGACAAACTCAACAGCCCCCCGTTGTCACACCAGTGCTCCTTCTGTCCACCCTACACACTTCTGCCCATGTGATCTTTCTAAAACAGACACATCACTCCATGCTTAAAACCTCTTTATCATCTTCCTCTCTCCAGGCAGAAGGGTGGAAGAACTTCAGTGTTGCATAGCTTGGTTCCTCTTCCTTTCCATTTGCAACCCCAGCCAGCCCTGCCCGCCCTTGACACTGGGTTATCTGTGATACCAAACCTAACCTGGGTCTGCTCGCCCAGGTGCAGTAAAGCCAGTCTACTGACACTGGGTTGTGGTGAAGAGCAGTGTAGCTTTTGTTGCAGGTGCCAAACAAGGAGTCCAGGGCAGCTGATGCTCAAAACTACCGACCTTCCCAAGGAGTTTCAGCAAAGCACTTTTAAAAGCCAGATGAGGGAGGTGTGTCCTAGGAAATGTGATCAGCTGGTATACAATTCTATGATTGATTAATAGGGAAGGGAACGGAGTGATGTCATAGGCATTAACACCATCAATCATTAGGTGCCAGTGGGTCTGGGGGCTACCTGCTCATATTTATGTAATTAATAATTATCATGAAGTTAATTTCTTCCATTGGTGGTGGTTTTGGCATCTGTAATAAAACAACTGAAATATGCATCAGATGCTGTGATCTAGGTGCTTCAGAGAGGGGCTGAAGCAGAGGATATGGGGGAGGGGCCTGTTCCCGGGAAGGCCCCACAGCACCCTGCTCAGTTATGTTTGGCCACCCTTCCTCTGTGCCTCACTTGGCCTGAAACCCTGTTCATCCTTTTCTCTCCCCTGTCCTCCTTTAATAACCTCTGTTTCTCTTTCAAGACTAAACTCAGGTGTCATCTCCCCCAGGAGGCCCTTCCCTGCACGTCCTCCACCCCTTTCCCCGGAGAGCTACAGCCCCACGTCTGTGCTCACTGCCACCTTCCCCCCCACCAAACCCTGGGGACATGGCCATGGCAGTATTTGCAAAACTATCAGTGATGTGATCTCAAAGCCCCTGTAGGGCTCAGGCCCTTCTCCATCCTCCCATCATTCAGTGTGGGAACGGCTCACAGCAGGAGCTCTCCAGATGTCTCCTGATCTCATCCAGCCTCCACCTCTGCAGGATCTCACCCCTAACCAGAGCTCCCTTTTTCTGGGGCAGCCTCTGCCCTGGAGGAGCCCTCTATGGGCTGAGAGCTCTGTACCGAGCTGAGATTTCCAGACAGGATGCTCTGTGTTTGAGCTTCGAGCTCCAGGGTGGACCTATTTCCTTTTCATGTATTTCCTCTTTCAAAGTCAGTTCCTTACAACGGTTTCTATTTTGAATGACCTCTTTAAATAACCTGGTTGTGGGATTTTTGAAAATCTAAACACCCCAGTGAGTTCCCTTTTACCTACAAGGTAGTTGCTAATAGTAACATATTTTTGTTCTCAATAGGTGAGAAACAAAAAGCACAGAGAGATTAAGAATCATGTCCAAGGTCACACAACTAATAAGTGGCAGAGCCAGGATAGGAACCCGGGTGCTCTGGGTGTGGAGTCTCTGCTTTGACTCTCTTCCTGGAGGATTCTTGCACACCCTGCCCAGAGACTTCTGGCAGCCAACCCTCCCAGTCCACAAAAGTCCAGCAGAAATGCCCGGATGTGCTTGACCTCCCCAGGTTTAGTCTCTGTTTGCATGCATACATGCTCAGTCATGTCTGACTCTTTGCAACCCTATGGACTGTAGCCCAGGCTCCTCTCTCCTGGGGATTTTCCAGGCAAGAATACTGGAGTGGGTTGCCATTTCCTCCTCCAGGGGATCTTCCCGACCCCAGGATTGAACTTGCATCTCCNCAGCTGGTATACAATTCTATGATTGATTAATAGGGAAGGGAACGGAGTGATGTCATAGGCATTAACACCATCAATCATTAGGTGCCAGTGGGTCTGGGGGCTACCTGCTCATATTTATGTAATTAATAATTATCATGAAGTTAATTTCTTCCATTGGTGGTGGTTTTGGCATCTGTAATAAAACAACTGAAATGTGCATCAGATGCTGTGATCTAGGTGCTTCAGAGAGGGGCTGAAGCAGAGGATATGGGGGAGAGGCCTGTTCCCGGGAAGGCCCCACAGCACCCTGCTCAGTTATGTTTGGCCACCCTTCCTCTGTGCCTCACTTGGCCTGAAACCCTGTTCATCCTTTTCTCTCCCCTGTCCTCCTTTAATAACCTCTGTTTCTCTTTCAAGACTAAACTCAGGTGTCATCTCCCCCAGGAGGCCCTTCCCTGCACGTCCTCCACCCCTTTCCCCGGAGAGCTACAGCCCCACGTCTGTGCTCACTGCCACCTTCCCCCCCACCAAACCCTGGGGCCATGGCCATGGCAGTATTTGCAAAACTATCAGTGATGTGATCTCAAAGCCCCTGTAGGGCTCAGGCCCTTCTCCATCCTCCCATCATTCAGTGTGGGAACGGCTCACAGCAGGAGCTCTCCAGATGTCTCCTGATCTCATCCAGCCTCCACCTCTGCAGGATCTCACCCCTAACCAGAGCTCCCTTTTTCTGGGGCAGCCTCTGCCCTGGAGGAGCCCTCTATGGGCTGAGAGCTCTGTACCGAGCTGAGATTTCCAGACAGGATGCTCTGTGTTTGAGCTTCGAGCTCCAGGGTGGACCTATTTCCTTTTCATGTATTTCCTCTTTCAAAGTCAGTTCCTTACAACGGTTTCTATTTTGAATGACCTCTTTAAATAACCTGGTTGTGGGATTTTTGAAAATCTAAACACCCCAGTGAGTTCCCTTTTACCTACAAGGTAGTTGCTAATAGTAACATATTTTTGTTCTCAATAGGTGAGAAACAAAAAGCACAGAGAGATTAAGAATCATGTCCAAGGTCACACAACTAATAAGTGGCAGAGCCAGGATAGGAACCCGGGTGCTCTGGGTGTGGAGTCTCTGCTTTGACTCTCTTCCTGGAGGATTCTTGCACACCCTGCCCAGAGACTTCTGGCAGCCAACCCTCCCAGTCCACAAAAGTCCAGCAGAAATGCCCGGATGTGCTTGACCTCCCCAGGTTTAGTCTCTGTTTGCATGCATACATGCTCAGTCATGTCTGACTCTTTGCAACCCTATGGACTGTAGCCCAGGCTCCTCTCTCCTGGGGATTTTCCAGGCAAGAATACTGGAGTGGGTTGCCATTTCCTCCTCCAGGGGTTCTTCCCGACCCCAGGATTGAACTTGCATCTCCTTCATCTCCTGCATTGGCAGGCAGATTCTTACCACTAGGGCACCTGGGAAGCCCTTCGGTGCTGTTGTGAAAGTGAAAGTTGCTTTGTCGTGTCCAACTCTTTGTGACCTCATGGACTATACAGTCCCTGGAATTCTCCAGGCCAGAATACTGGAGTGGGTAGCCTTTGCCCTTCTCCAGGGGATCTTCCCAATCCAGGAATCGAACCAGGGTCTCCTGCATTGCAGGTAGATTCTTTACCAACTGAGCTATCAGGGAAGAAGTTCCCTGCAATTTGACGGCAGGAAGACGGATCAGCCCTGCCTACAGTGGTGACCTTATGAAAAATGCCCAGGCCTGGGTTGGACTCCAGACCACTCAGATCAGAATCTCTTAATTTTATGTTTGGGAAAGGCGGTTCTGTGCTTGAAAGAGGTGGAGACTAAGGCTCTAGAAACTAGTGTTCCATGGTGGTGGATCACCCAAAGCTGCTTTCCACATGTGGAAGTGGCCAGTGACCAGAAAGGCCCTCAGAGCCCAGTCTGGAACCCAAGATGCTCCACTTTCTCTGTCCAGGGGGAGGGGCCTCTCAGGAGCAGCAACCCCCTGCCCCACCTTCGTGCTTCCCAGGTCACAGGTTGGAGGGCTGCCTCAGGGCTGTTTTCCTTTGGTCCTGGGTGCATTTTGAAGAAGCCACAGGGCTTTGGGTTTGGAAGGCAGGGTTTCCTCCACCCCTACCTGGGTTTCCCAAGCAGAGGATGGATCCCTCCTGCCTATCACTGGTCCCCTGGAACAAACTGATACAGGCCTGGTCTGACTCACAGGGGTAAGTTGCCACTTTCTAGACCTTCTGTCTCTGCCCCAGGGAAATGATCTTGTATCCAATCCAACTAATAACTGGGGTCAGAGCTTATAAAAACTTGGAAGTATCCCCCAATTCCACACATAACACACCTGTCATATAGGAGGTGTTCAGGTCACTAGAGCACCTGGAGGGTCCAGCTGCAGCATCCCAAGTTGTTTTTTAAATTAAGGACAACAGGTTGGAAACAAGAACTGCACAAATGATGGGCAAGTCAAGGGCCAGAGCAGCCTAGAAGCACTTCCTGCGGGGCTGTCACTGCTCAAGAGTCACTTGTAGAAAGAGAGGCGAGGGCCCCCATGAACTGGGCAGGAGGTGTTGGCTGGGCCATCTGTTACCAAGGTGACGCTCCCTGAGCTGTTTCTGTTGCAGGTGGTAACAAACACCTTCCGGACAGCCAGCATCCAGATCCAGAGCCAGGACCGGAGGCTGCTGACCCTGTCACTGGACAAGGACAGCTGCCGCACATACAGGGATGTGGTCAGGTGAGGCTGGGCTCCAGGGCAGCCAGCCCCTTCCCCTCCTGCCTCGAGCCCTGAACACCTTGAAGGGGGTTTGGATCCTGTGCCAGACAGCTGTCCCGGATGGGTATGGACTCAGGTGATGACTTAAATCCAGGCAAAAGAGCACTTGAGTGGCTGAAGGTGGGCAGCAGCTGAGATTACACTGTTCCAAATCTCCTCTACAGACGCTCAGCCTGCAGCCCTTGACCCATCCCCGAGGCTGGCACTGCGCCCCGCCCCACCCCAAATACACATACGCAGGCTGCTCTTCTGAGGCAGCTACGCTGCAGTTCATGTGACACTTACTGGTGTCACCTAGGAGGTGTATTTGGGTCAGGCAGGCACACAGAGTGACCTGCCTGGGCATGTCCTCTCCCTGTGTTCACCCCAGCATGCTCTTTCTCTTTTTGATCTTCCTCAGCTCTCATCGGCCCCTCCCCCTTATCTATACCAGACAATAAAGGGTATATTTTAAAGGTATATTGTCTATACCTTTAATATGCCCAGAGAGATCTGACCCCTGAGATGGGTCTCCTGAGCTGGCCTCTCTCTGCTCATAGGTTTGAGGTTGCTCCCTGTCCAGAGCCGTGTTCCGGGACACAGAAATCCAAGGTGCTGGGGCTCAGCTCCCACCAGCAGGAGATGGAAAGGAACAAAGCCAAGGCTAAGCCTCTTCTGATACCCATCAACACGTTCTCTGGCATTGTCCAGTGAACCCGAAGGGGAGTCCAAGAGTGGCGGGCTTGAGAGAAAGGATACACCACCCGTCCCTGCCCCAGTGGCTAGAACAAGGTTCCCTGGGGCAGCTTCCAGCCGCATCTAGAAGCTGGCAAGTGCAACGGAGCACAGGACGGGGGTGATGGAGCAGCTCCCACACAAAGGCCCAAGGAGGCCGTGACCAAGCTGTGCACACAGGACCCAGCTCCTCAAGCCCGCGTCCACTCCTGCATGAATTTCCAGTTCCCGCCTCTCCCGCTATCTTCTCCCACTCAGGCTGAAACCAAGATGAGAGCTGCGGTCCGGGCCAGGGCCCAGCAGCCTGGGGAGAACAGGAAGCAAGCAGCGGCAGCCACAACCCTCCCTTCCCGCCCAGGCTGTTCCCTTCAGCCTTGCCACCACTCCCAGGCGGGCGTCTCTCCCAGGTGAGACGACATGTTAGATTCAGTAAATGCACACTAAAGTCTCTCTGCTTTCATCTGATATCCAGCAATACTTGTATGTTATTTCACTTAATTTTTTTCTTCTTGGCCACCCTGCAATGCGGCTTCCCTGGTGGCTCAGACGGTAAAGCGTCTGCCTGCAATGCGGGAGACCCGGGTTCAATTCCTGGGTTGGGAAGATCCCTGGAGAAGGAAATGGCAATCCACTCCAGCACTCTTGCCTGGAAAATTCCATGGACTGAGGAGCCTGGTAGGCTACAGTCCATGGGGTCGCAATGAGTCGGACACGACTGAACGACTTCACTTTCACCCTGCATGACACGTGGGATCTTAGCTCGCCGACCAGGAATCGAACCTGTGCCCCCTGTAGTGGAAGCACAGCCTTAACCACTGGACCACCAGGGAATTCTCAATATGTGTATTTTAACAGACAGCGGAGGCACCACTTAGTCTAACCAACCTGATGAATCCGTTTCGCTAAGTGAGAGCTTGATGAAACATTCACTGGTGTGTTCTGTCCACCTGCCCAGCTCCCTCCTCATTCACGTTCACTGAGGGCCTCCTGACCAGCGCTATTGCCAAAGTGGAGGTGGGAATGCAAGTTCATTTCAGAGGAGCTAGAGATTAAAGACATCAGATTTCTTGGCTTTGAGTTCAACAGCGTATATCCAGATGTTAAGTTCATACCTATCACCTGGGCATGGTGACTCTGGGATGGAAGTGTCCCTTCCAAGTTTGGGACCGAAGAGTAGAGAAGTAGGCACTTCTCTTGTGCCCTTAGTGCCCCAGGAGTGGGGGGCAAGTCCGAGCACATTCTCAAAGCCTAAGGAGATGGTGTAACAGGGGCTGCCTGAGGTGCTTAGGCAGATGGGCCCAAGAGTAGCCTTAAAGAGAGCCCCTGTGCTTCTGTGGGCATGGGGAGCCGGTAAGGTTTTTCCCAGATAGCTGAATGCAGACAAGCCAAAGGGGTCTCACTGTGAAAGGGAAGAGGTGCGGCCGTGGGGTGGCAGCAGGGACCCCAGGATATGGACTGTGGATATCTTGATGGACACCACATGGCGAAGGCCCTACTGCTCATTGGCTGCTGCTGCTGCTGCTGCTAAGTCGCTTCAGTCGTGTCCGACTCTGTGCAACCCCAGAGACGGCAGCCCACCAGGCTCCCCCGTCCCTGGGATTCTCCAGGCAAGAACACTGGAGTGGGTTGCCATTTCCTTCTCCAATGCGTGAAAAGTGAAAGTGAAGTCGCTCAGTCATGTCCAACTCCTAGCAACCCCATGGACTGCAGCCTACCAGGCTCCTCCATCCATGGGATTTTCCAGGCAAGAAAACTGGAGTGGGGTGCCACTGCCTTCTCCGGCTGCTCATTGGCAGCCGACCCTAACAGCTAAGATGGAGAGGTCAGTGAATGTGCAGTCCTCCACTGAAGCTGTCCCGTGAGGAGCCCAGGGAAGAGGGGGCAACTAGGGACAGCCCTGAGTGTGACTAAGGTGACTTTAAACTGGAAGTGACTGGCATCACTGAAC
The DNA here is from genome assembly GCA_006410875.1 of Neotragus pygmaeus. Taxonomy (NCBI): domain Eukaryota; kingdom Metazoa; phylum Chordata; class Mammalia; order Artiodactyla; family Bovidae; genus Neotragus; species Neotragus pygmaeus. The sequence continues at coordinate 395,766 of SJYV01010300.1, read as the reverse complement.
GTGGCTAGATTTTCTTTTTCTGTCATTGGGGTGATGTTAATTGATTCAGACCAATTTGGGCAACAAGTACTAGATTCTTGAACTAAATGTTTGCAGGATTTACTCAGAGTTAGGGAGGGCTCTGAGCCTTCCCTCAACAGTGTCCCCACCAGCTTACAAAGGAAGCATATCGTAGACCAACCTCTGCTGCACATTCAGGTATGCACTGGCAAGTAGCCCTCTCTCGTCCTCACCCCCAGCCAAATCAGGTGGTCTGAATAGATCTCGCTTGAAAAGTTCACGGAACAGCTCTTATTGAACACTGGGCCATCCCGGAGTAAAGGCTGCTATTCCAAAGGGTTTGGGCTGCTGGAATCTGTGGATTCTAATACCCTGTTCACCAAGGGAGGAAATGCCTCAAAAAAAACTGTAAACAATCCATGTGACAGGTGAAATTTTGCCAATATCTTTTGGGATAATTAATAAATCCACTCCTGTTGGTGTAAGATTGTTCACATGCTAGTATTACTGCCTCTGGAGTGACTTTTGGATGAAATGTTAGCTAGCCACCCCTGGAGTGTGTATCCCCAAATGGACAACAAAGCACTCTTAGGGATAATTTAAAACCATCCAGGAACTTCCCTGGTGGTCCGGTGGTAAAGACTCTGTGCTTCCAATGCAGGGGGCACAGTTGGATCCCTGGTTGGGGAACTAAGATCACACATGTGGCCCAAAATAAAAACTGATCCAGGACATGCAAAATGTTGATGGGGTGGGGGTGTGCTGGAAGTCTGCCTGGAGGAGCTGCCACCTCAAGTCTGCCCTCAGCTGTCAGTCCCTCTCAGGGGATGTCTCCACTGGAGGAAATGCCTCTTCCAGGGGCAGCTCACATCCAATCAGACTGTTCTAGGCCCTGGAGGACAAAAATAGCACTTTGATTCTGATGGGAGAGAGACAGTCAACAAGATAAACCACTGAAATAGAAGCCAGTAGTGTGTCTGACTGGAGAAGGCAATGGCACCCCACTCCAGTTCTCTTGCCTGGAAAATCCCATCGACGGAGGAGCCTGGAAAGCTGCGGTCCATCGGGTTGCTGAGGGTTGGACACGACTGAGCGACTTCACTTTCACTTTTCACTTTCATGCATTGGAGAAGGAAATGGCAACCCACTCCAGTGTTCTTGCCTGGAGAATCCCAGGGACGGGGGAGCCTGGTGGGCTGCCATCTATGGGGTCGCACAGAGTTGGATACTACTGAGGCGACTTAGCAGCAGCAGCAGTATGTCTGACAGGAACACTGCTGTGGAGGAAAATAAGCAGGAAGGTGAGCAGGTGAGCCTGGGGAGGAAGCAGGATTTGTCAGTGAGGGTGGCAGGGACGGTTCCTAAGGGGAACTGGATGGTCCTTAATCAGGGGGCCAGTGAGTAAACACCTGAAGGGTATGAAGTGGAGGCGGGGTGCCATATCACGAATTCCATTCTCGCTCCCCAAGTTTTCCTTGCCTCTAGAAGTGTAGGGAGGTAACTCGGCCTCGCGGGCGACGTGGGGCCCTGAGGGGCGGCCTGCAGCGCACCCCGCAGGCCCCAGCCCGCAAGCCTCCCGCACCTGCGCAGCGCCCCGCAGGTGCGCTCCGCAGGTGCGCAGCCCCCGCCCCCGAGGTGCGGCTTCCTCCGGGCGGGGCCACTTCCGGGCCGGTGGCCAGACGTGAGGGCGGGGGCGGCCGTTGACCCGTTGACCGCGGCGCCGCCGGAGGCTGGAGGCGCCCTGCGGCTCGCTCCCCCGCCTCCCTCCGGGGGACAGGAGACGCCGCCGCCGCCGCCGCCGCCCGGGTCTGCGGGAGCCGGGCCGCCATGAGCGCCAACCCCCAGTGGGACGTCAGCAGGGCGCTGAGGGTGGCCAGGCTCTTCCACCTGGTGTGTGGAGTCCGGGAAGCCTGCGTGACCCCGTTCCTGACCCTCTACCTGCGGCACCTGGGCCTGGCCGCGCCCTGGGTGGGCATCCTCATGGGAACCAAGCACCTCATCGCTGCCTCCTGGGCTCCCTTCTGTGCCTTCCTGGCCAGAAGCCACCAGAAGCGGAGGGTGCTCATGACAGCCTCGCTGCTGGGCTCGGCGGGGGCCAGCCTGTTTATGTCCCTCGTGCCGCCCCTGGACAGAGACCCAGGGCACCGCCGGTGTAACGGAAGCCACAGCTTGACCGCCCAGGGCCCACCACCGGGGGTCGCACTGACTGTGACTGTCACCTTGGCCTCAGAGCCAGCCTCCAACTCCCCCGCGGGGGCGCTCAGCCTCCCAGGGGAGAGGAGTTCTGGGGTCACCGGAACCCGTGGCTTCGGAGAAGGGCCTGGGGAAAGCGGCCAAGAAACTTTCAGTCATCCACCCGGCTCCTCCGTGGGCTCCACCCAAGGAAACAGGAACAGATCCGGAGTGCTCCTCCATCCTGACACTCCAGGAGTGACAGGTTCTCCCCGCGAAGGGGCTTTTAGAGTGGTCAGCCCGCCACTCCCTCTGTTTCCTGGGGGCACGGCCCTGGCAAGTGCAGCCAACCAGTCGGCAGCGGAGGGGGTCGTCAGGGCCCGTGGCCTCTCCTTGGAAGGGCTGCAGTGGACTTTCATCCTCTCGCTGGGCTCCATATTGCTCTGGGAGCTGGTGGCATCCCCTCTGGAGCAGGTGGCTGACGACAGCCTCTACGAATACCTGGATTTTGTGGACGCCACTGACCGCTACAGAAGCCTATGGGCGTGGAGGCTGCTGGGCACGTCAGTCGGCGTGTGCGGCATCGCGGCCTTGGTGGGGCCGCTGGCCTGCTTCCTGGCGCCCCGGGGCCCGCGGGGCGTGGTGCACTTCTACGGCTACTCCCTGGCCAGCGCCCTGGCTTTACTGGTGAGCATCGCCTTTCCCGTCCCCGTCTGCCGGCGGCAGGAGCCCAGCTACAGGACGGTCAAAGCCCTGTCCCTCGTGGTCGGCAACCCCCACCTCACCGTCCTGGCCCTCACCATCTTCTTGATGGGAGGCACCACCAGTGCAGTGCAGAACTTCCTGTTCTGGCAGATGAAAGACCACGGGAGCAGCGAGCTGGTCATGGGTTTCTCGGTGGCCCTGGGCTTGCTGGGGGAAATTATGCTTCATCCTTTCAAAGCTCCGTTGCTTAGGAAGCTGTCCAGGGTAGGTACGGTGGGGCTGGGGCTGGGCTGCCTGGCGGGGCAGCTGCTGTATTACTCGTTTCTCTGGAGCTGGTGGTCCGTCCTGCCTGCTCAGATCTTGAGTGCCCTCAGCCACGGGGCTCTGTGGTGGGCAGTCAGTGCCTCCATAGAGCACCTGGCCACTCCTGGAACAGAGAGACCTCTGAGCGCCGTGTTCCGAGGCCACGTCTGTGGGAGCGGGGCCAGCCTGGGAAGCTTCGTGGGGGGCTTCGTGGTGATGCGCTTCAGCCTGCCGGTGCTCTACCAGGCCTGCTGCGTGCTCCTGCTGCTCTGGCTGGGCTTGTTCCTGTCCATCCAGCCCAGACTGCCCCGGGAGCGGAAAATCAACTACTCCAAGCTGCTGGCTGTGGAGGCCAGTGACACAAGCGACTCTGAGTAGGGGACTGAACGGCACTGGCTAGTGAAGGCCATGAAGGAGGAACACTCTGACTGGAGGGGCTGAGAGACAGAGCCAGGATGCACACTGATCTGGGAAGGAGCCGGAGGGACGGACAAGACTCGGTCTGCCGAGGGCAAAGCCCACGACCCCTGCGGGGCTGCAGGAAGCCCTGCAAGAGAGAAGCGTGTCTGTGCCGAAGCTCCACGGGGTCATCTCACTGCATGATTTTCTTTACTTTTGTAGTAAAAGGAGATTCAACTTTTGGCCATTCTATCTTTTGAAAATAATGGTGCAAGAATACATTTGCTATAAAACAAAAAAGGTTTCCTCTGTAGTCACTCTATTGGCGATGGGGTTTGGAAGAGCTTTGCATGGTTTGTTGTTGATTTCAGCCATGGCTGAAGTGCTCAGATGAAACTGATGGGGCCGGGAAGGCGATAGGACTTGTAGGATTCAGTTGGCAGAGGGGGCCTCGACTTCGGTGAGTCATGTGCATTCCTGTGGATCCTAAGACATGAGCCCTATCCTATAGGGCAGGTCACGATAATGGAACCAAAACTCTCCTCTTTGCCTGTCTCTCTCTGCATTGATATACAAATGTCATACTCACACCCAGATACTTAAGTCTCCAATAAGAGAAAGGATGGGTGTGGAGGTGAATAGGTTTTCATTCTTACTCTCCAGTGTGTGTGTCACCAGGAGTAGGATACTAGACTCGTCTCCCATACTTCGGTCAGAGCAAAAGTCATTTCACGTCCTTTGGACTCAATTTTGCAGGCTCCACCATGTAAGAGCACGTGGAGATTTTTTTAAAATCTGCTTTGATGAGGGTGTGGCAGCCTCCTTACAGCCAGGATGGTCTATACTACCTCCAGAGCCAGGATGCTACAGGTGGTCCACATGCTCCCTGTGCCATTGGACCACCCACAACAGCCTTATGAATCAATCAGAATCATTCACTGCATCTTTTAAAAAGTTTTACTTGACTGCATCAGGTCTTAGTGTTGGCACGCAGCATCTTCACTGTTCATCAGGACATGTGGAATCTTTTAGTTGCAGCATGTGGGATCTAGCTCTGAGACCAGGGATCGAACCCAGGCCCCCTGCATTGGGAGTGCTGTGATCTTAGCCACTGGACCACCAGAGAAGTTCCTAGAATGTACCATCTTATGTCCGATTCCTTGTGCTCAGCATAACTGCAATGGCTTCTGACACCAGCTACCTGGAGTCACACCACAGGTTAAGAAGCACACAACTGCCCTCAATTCATACATCAGCCACAAATTTGGGAGTCGCCAGGATCACCCTCACTTCTGACCAACTGGCTACAAATTTGGGGTTCCTACTTTCCTCCTCAGGTTCAATAATTCACTAGAATTCACTAGAATGACTCCCAGAACCTAGGAAAGCATTGCATGAAAGATTACAGTTTTACCGTAGACAAAAGATACACTTCAGAACAGCCAAGAGAAGAGACTCATAAGGTGAAGTGGCCAAGTCTTCTCCCCACGGAGTCAGGACTCCTCACCTCTGAGCACACCGATATCCACTGGGGAGACTCTAGCATCTGTGGTTTTTACCTGGACTCCATTATAGCTGGATGGTTCATTGAGTCATTTAGCCACTGTCCACTTCCCAGAAGTCAGGCTGATGTCACAGGACTCAAAGCCCCAAACTTCTCTTCCAGCATGTGGTTGGTCTATCTGGCATGGCAGCCTTCTGAGTCATCTTATTAGCATTAGGGTCCCTCATTAGTCACTCCATTAACATAAGTCAGAGGTCCATCCTGAGTCATCTTATTAGCATAAACCAGGGCCTGTCTTTAGTTACTTCATTAACATAAACCAGGGGCCCTCCCAGAGTCACCTCATTACCATAAATACAGGTGTGGTCCAGAGAGACCCACCAAAAATACCAAGGACACTCATACCTTAGGAAATTTCAAAAACCAGGGATAAAGGCCAGCCAGCAGGCACAACAGAAAACATCGATACCCAGGGATAAAGACAAGTTAAGCTGAATGTCGGGCTTCCCTGGTGGCTCAGATGATAAAGTGTCTGCCTGCAATGCGGGAGACCCCGGTTCGATCCCTGGGTTGGAAAGATCCCCTGGAGAAGGAAATGGCAACCTACTCCAGTACTCTTGCCTGGAGAATCCCATGGAGGGAGGAGCCTGGTAGGCTATAGTCCATGGGGTCGCAAAGAGTCGGACACGACTGAGCCACTTCACTTACTTTAAGCTGAATGTCAAGTGAGAAGTTCAAATAGAATTGCAGAAAGAGCAAAGTAGACATGATGGTTGAGTGCTGGGAGGAAAACTGATGGAGATGCCCAGATAGGCTTGCATATTGAAGGAATGATCAAGTCACAAAGACTTAGACCCAAGATGTACGACTTTTACCCTAGTAACAAGCCGTTGGATCAGTTCAGCTTCATGCCATTAAAAGTAAATGAAATTCTTAGCTGGCAGCCTCGTGGCTATCAGAGATACAGAGTTCTAGCACATGTTTGTTCGAGCTCAGAGGAAAGTAAAAATTAGAGGAGCCGTTAGCCTTTCTGCCCAGGCTGACTTAAACCATCATTTCCCAGGTGAGTTTTGCAGAACACTTCATTCTAGCGGGATGTGGGGTGGGGAGGGGAGGGGCATTAAAAAAGAATTCTGGGCTAAACAACTTAAGAAATGATGTAAATGATGTCACCTCTTAGAAACTGATAATATATATGAGCGTTTAAAGACTCTGGAAAGCCCCATAGCCAACAAATTTGTTTAGCTTTGTCTGCCCTGTAATTCCCCTGACGTAACACATATCAACCTTCTTCCAGGCTTGCAGATCACTACCTTGCAGAACTAGTGTTCCCTAGAGGGTGCTTTGGAAAACACCAGTGTTGGTAGTTTTCTGTGTGACCGTTTTTTTTACCCCCAACAATTTCGTTTATTTTGGGGTGTGCTGGGTCCTCGTTGCTGCGTGGACTCTTCTCTAGTTTCAGCAAGCAGGGCCTACTCTCTAGTTGTAGTGNAGAGAAAGTGATGGGAAGTGTAATGTGTATTGGATGGGTGTGGAGGTGAATAGGTTTTCATTCTTACTCTCCAGTGTGTGTGTCACCAGGAGTAGGATACTAGACTCGTCTCCCATACTTCGGTCAGAGCAAAAGTCATTTCACGTCCTTTGGACTCAATTTTGCAGGCTCCACCATGTAAGAGCACGTGGAGATTTTTTTAAAATCTGCTTTGATGAGGGTGTGGCAGCCTCCTTACAGCCAGGATGGTCTATACTACCTCCAGAGCCAGGATGCTCCAGGTGGTCCACATGCTCCCTGTGCCACTGGACCACCCACAACAGCCTTATGAATCAATCAGAATCATTCACTGCATCTTTTAAAAAGTTTTACTTGACTGCATCAGGTCTTAGTGTTGGCACGCAGCATCTTCACTGTTCATCAGGACATGTGGAATCTTTTAGTTGCAGCATGTGGGATCTAGCTCTGAGACCAGGGATCGAACCCAGGCCCCCTGCATTGAGAGTGCTGTGATCTTAGCCACTGGACCACCAGAGAAGTTCCTAGAATGTACCATCTTATGTCCGATTCCTTGTGCTCAGCATAACTGCAATGGCTTCTGACACCAGCTACCTGGAGTCACACCACAGGTTAAGAAGCACACAACTGCCCTCAATTCATACATCAGCCACAAATTTGGGGGTCGCCAGGATCACCCTCACTTCTGACCAACTGGCTACAAATTTGGGGTTCCTACTTTCCTCCTCAGGTTCAATAATTCACTAGAATTCACTAGAATGACTCCCAGAACCTAGGAAAGCATTGCATGAAAGATTACAGTTTTACCGTAGACAAAAGATACACTTCAGAACAGCCAAGAGAAGAGACTCATAAGGTGAAGTGGCCAAGTCTTCTCCCCACGGAGTCAGGACTCCTCACCTCTGAGCACACCGATATCCACTGGGGAGACTCTAGCATCTGTGGTTTTTACCTGGACTCCATTATAGCTGGATGGTTCATTGAGTCATTTAGCCACTGTCCACTTCCCAGAAGTCAGGCTGATGTCACAGGACTCAAAGCCCCAAACTTCTCTTCCAGCATGTGGTTGGTCTATCTGGCATGGCAGCCTTCTGAGTCATCTTATTAGCATTAGGGTCCCTCATTAGTCACTCCATTAACATAAGTCAGAGGTCCATCCTGAGTCATCTTATTAGCATAAACCAGGGCCTGTCTTTAGTTACTTCATTAACATAAACCAGGGGCCCTCCCAGAGTCACCTCATTACCATAAATACAGGTGTGGTCCAGAGAGACCCACCAAAAATACCAAGGACACTCATACCTTAGGAAATTTCAAAAACCAGGGATAAAGGCCAGCCAGCAGGCACAACAGAAAACATCGATACCCAGGGATAAAGACAAGTTAAGCTGAATGTCGGGCTTCCCTGGTGGCTCAGATGATAAAGTGTCTGCCTGCAATGCGGGAGACCCCGGTTCGATCCCTGGGTTGGAAAGATCCCCTGGAGAAGGAAATAGCAACCTACTCCAGTACTCTTGCCTGGAGAATCCCATGGAGGGAGGAGCCTGGTAGGCTATAGTCCATGGGGTTGCAAAGAGTTGGACACGACTGAGCCACTTCACTTCACTTTAAGCTGAATGTCAAGTGAGAAGTTCAAATAGAATTGCAGAAAGAGCAAAGTAGACATGATGGTTGAGTGCTGGGAGGAAAACTGATGGAGATGCCCAGATAGGCTTGCATATTGAAGGAATGATCAAGTCACAAAGACTTAGACCCAAGATGTACGACTTTTACCCTAGTAACAAGCCGTTGGATCAGTTCAGCTTCATGCCATTAAAAGTAAATGAAATTCTTAGCTGGCAGCCTCGTGGCTATCAGAGATACAGAGTTCTAGCACATGTTTGTTCGAGCTCAGAGGAAAGTAAAAATTAGAGGAGCCGTTAGCCTTTCTGCCCAGGCTGACTTAAACCATCATTTCCCAGGTGAGTTTTGCAGAACACTTCATTCTAGCGGGATGTGGGGTGGGGAGGGGAGGGGCATTAAAAAAGAATTCTGGGCTAAACAACTTAAGAAATGATGTAAATGATGTCACCTCTTAGAAACTGATAATATATATGAGCGTTTAAAGACTCTGGAAAGCCCCATAGCCAACAAATTTGTTTAGCTTTGTCTGCCCTGTAATTCCCCTGACGTAACACATATCAACCTTCTTCCAGGCTTGCAGATCACTACCTTGCAGAACTAGTGTTCCCTAGAGGGTGCTTTGGAAAACACCAGTGTTGGTAGTTTTCTGTGTGACCGTTTTTTTTACCCCCAACAATTTCGTTTATTTTGGGGTGTGCTGGGTCCTCGTTGCTGCGTGGACTCTTCTCTAGTTTCAGCAAGCAGGGCCTACTCTCTAGTTGTAGTGCTCCGGCTTTTCACTGCAGTAGCTTGTTGCAGAGCACAGGCTCTAGGGTGCGTGGGCTTCAGTAGTTGCAGCTCCTGGGCTCTAGAGCACAGGCTTAATAGTTGTGGCACGTAGGCTTTGCTGCTCCCAGTCATGTGGGATCTTCCCAGACTAGGGATTGAACCTGTTTCCCCTGCATTGGCAAGCAGATTCTTTACCACTGAACCACCAAGGAAGCCCTGTGTGACCTTTTGGACTCAGGGAGAAATCTGGGCCCCAACCCCAGAGTGGCAAAAATCTGGGATATCCATGCTAAGACAAAGCTATCTCATTAAGTCAGAGCATCCACTCATTTTACAGATGAAGCAACTAAGGCTCAGAAGGTTAAAATTCAAAACCAGACTTCCAGCCTCCAGAACTGTGAGAAAACATCTATGGTTTAAACCACCCAGCCCATGGTGTTTTATTATGACAGCCGGAGAAAACTAATACAGTATGCAAAGGAGTGTCAGAGATGGAATCAATAATATAGCCCTTGGTTATTGATTAATAATAAAGTGGAGGTCAGAGAAGAAGGAGGTACCAAGGATCATGGATGACTTTGCAATTCTGAACCCATGTGATGAGGGAAAAGGTCTGTAGAAGTGGCAGAGTCCAGAGTGATAGAAAACCATCATAAAAATGGAAGACAATATAGCAAAAACACTCCTAGGCCTACCAGCTGCCTTCTACAATGGATGACTGTCACTAAGCCCAGGGATACGGCTGTTTAGTGATACTTGTGATGTGAGGCAGAGCAGAAGGCATTCACAGTACCCAGAGGCTTTTCCAGAGCTATGTTCAGGAAACCTGACTCTTCAGCTCTGTTTGGGAAATAGCTTAGAGACATGAGTTTGGACTGGACTGGAGTTCCTCTGGATCCTGGCAGCCTGTGGTCTGTGATGAGAGGGTGATGTGGTGAGGTGGCTTCTGCTACAGAAGCGAAGCTTAAGATATGACCCCTCGGGCAAGTCACTTACCTGTTGGTCTCATCTTCCAAGTCTGAAAAACAAGATCTTGGTCTCTATGATCTTTTAAGTTGTGCCATCTGATGACATGACATGATCCCTTCCTTTGAGCCAACGTCACATTGCCTTGGCCTTTCTCACCCGGCAGAGCCGAATGGTGTCCTGGAACACAAGGGATGCAGGCTCTGAATGTTTATTTTCATTTCTGAGTCTGGCACCAAGCCCCTGGTCTGCTGTGCAGCTTGGCCACGTGAAGCCCCAAGCCCCATCCCTAGATGACCCCCCTGCCCTCAGAGCCAGGGTCCCAGGGCATGAACCCAAAGGTAGTCTCTGGGGGCTAGAATTGCATGCCTGTGGGTAGAGGATCCAGGGTAGGGGTTCGTGGTGGGGCGTCTAAGATGGAAGGGAGAGGCCCAAGCAGGTAGCTTCAGTTCAGGAAACTTCATCCTTGGTTTGTTCGGTTTGTTCAGTTTGTTCATGACTTTGTTCCAAGTCATGTCCAACTGTTTGCAACCCAGCATGCCAGGCTTCCCTGTCCCTCACCATCTCCCAGAGTTTGCCCAAGTTCATGTCCATTGATGCCATCCAACCATCTCATCCTCTGTCATCTCCATAGCCTCCTGTCCTCAGTCCTTCCCAGCATCAGGGTTTTTTTCCACTGAGGGTGCTTTGTGCCAGGTAGTCAAAGTATTGGAGCTTCAGATTCAGCATCAGTCCTTCCAATGAGTGTTCAGGGTTAATTTCCTTTACAACTGATTGGTTTGATCTCCTTGCTGTCCAAGGGACTCTCAAGAGTCTTCTTCAGCACCACAGTTTGAAAGCATCANTCCACTGAGGGTGCTTTGTGCCAGGTAGTCAAAGTATTGGAGCTTCAGATTCAGCATCAGTCCTTCCAATGAGTGTTCAGGGTTAATTTCCTTTACAACTGATTGGTTTGATCTCCTTGCTGTCCAAGGGACTCTCAAGAGTCTTCTTCAGCACCACAGTTTGAAAGCATCAATTCTTGGCCCTCTGCCTTCTTCATGGTCCAGCTCTCACATCTGTACATGACTATTGGAAAGACCATAGCCTTGTCTGTACTAATGTCATCTAAGTTCCAGCTTTGCACATGTCAACCATCACAGGCTGCAGCCCTGGACTCCTATGTCATCTGTGCCCTGTGCAAGGGGCGAGGGCATCCTCTTAGGCCAGAGAGGCCATTTTCTAGCTCCACATGGAGTATTTGCAAGAGGTGTAGGCTGAGGGCCATAAGCTGAGGGCTGCTGACCCAAACCAAGACGGGAAGTGAGGGGAACCGGGTCAGCTCACAGTTCAGAAGTATTCCACCAGGGGGCACCAAACACACGGGGAAATGCCCCCAACTGGCTTCCTTGGGCAAACCCAATAGCAGCTCTTCCCAAAGCTCCGATTCAGGGTGAGGCTGGCTTCCTGAGGACCCTGTAGCTCCTGGAGCTGGAAAGACAGGAAAAAAAAAAAAAAAACTGAGCATCAGGTGCCACTGATGCTGTCACTGACGCTGGGCTGGCTCTGAGTGAGAGACAGGACACCTCCAGGAGATGGGGTAAGTAACACAGGTACCAGCAGCACTGCCAGCCCAGAGCAGCACATCCGTTATCTCTTCCTGAGACAGGCTACCCTTCTGTTGCTTCAGTCTTGATCAGGGTGGGCGACAGTCAGTGTTAAGTGTGACAGAAACAGGGCAAGCAGCTGCATGGCCCACTTGAAGATCCAAGGGTTCATCTCCAGAATATAGAAAGAACTAGAATGTAACAAAATCAGGCAACCTGATTAGAAACATAGGCAAAGGACTCAAATAGACATTTCGCCTTAGAGTGAATACAGATGGCCAACAAACACATGAAAAGATGTTCTACTTCAATAACCATTTTGCAGTTGTTTAGTAGCCCAGTTGTCTCCAACCCTTCGCAACCCTGTGGACTGCAGCGTGCCAGGCCTCTCTGTCCCTCACTGTCTCCCAGAGTCTGCCCAAGTTCATGTCTATTGCGTCTCTGTTGCCATCCAACCAGCTCATCCTCTGTCGCCCTCTTCTCCATCTCCAATAACCATTAGGGAAGTGNCTCCAACCCTTCGCAACCCTGTGGACTGCAGCGTGCCAGGCCTCTCTGTCCTTCACTGTCTCCCAGAGTCTGCCCAAGTTCATGTCTATTGCGTCTCTGTTGCCATCCAACCAGCTCATCCTCTGTCGCCCTCTTCTCCATCTCCAATAACCATTAGGGAAGTGCAAACTGAAACCATGGTGAGACACCACTTCACACGCATTAGGATGGCTGCTATTTAAAAAAAAAAAAAAGCAAAAACGAAAGAACCCAGACAATAGCAAGCGTTGACAAACATGTGGAGAAACTGAAACCCTTGTGCGCTGTTGGAAGAAACAAAAAATGCCGCCTTTTTCTGAATATAGGTCCGGTGGGGAAGCCTGATGTAGCTGTGCTGGCCCCACGCTCAAACCACCCTGCTTCTTCATCCTGAAAATACCCCAAGGCCCTGGCCTTCCAGGAGGTGGATCTGAGGTAAGTTCTCCCATCTCCTGGCTTCTCTGCCTCCTGAATAGACCCTTTCTCTGCAGCAAACCTCAGCATCCCAGGCTCACTGTACGTTGAGCAGATGAACCTGGCTTGGTCACAACATGAGGTCCTTCCCACGGTCAGACTCTTACAGACAGAAAGTAGACAGTTGTTACCAGGGCTGGGGTCCAGGGGGAATGAGAAGTATTGTTTCATGGGCATAGTGTTTTATTTTTCCAAGATGAAGGAGGATGGAGGCTGGTTGCACAACTAATTGAATGGATTTATTTCTCCTGAACTGTAGTTACACATGTTTAAGGTGGTCAATTTTATGTTTTACCACATTTTTTTTTTTTTTAAAGTAAAAGAGGCCGGTCTAAAGGAGGAAGAATCTGTCTCCTCTTGAGTTTGGCTCTGGGAGTTGAGGTTTCTGAGATGAACAGTAGGTTCTCAATTCTGCTCCTATTGCGCTAAGAGAGCTTGAGGTTGCCCTGGGGTAGGAGGGCCACTGCCTCCTTCCTTTAGCAAAGCAGCTGCTCCTTTGCTCTCCAGCTACTAAAAGACTTAGCAAGGGAACTGCTCTGGTGGTCCAGTGGTTAAGGCCTTGTGCTTTCACTTCAGGGGCTTGGGGTTTGATTACCTGATAGGGGAAGTTGTAGATGCTCAGGAAGGGGCAAAAAAAAAAAAGACTTAGCAAGGCCTAAGCAATTGTAGGGCCCGGAGGGTTGTTCTCTACCCTGCAAGGAATTTGAACTGTTTGGGATATGGAAGGATTTCGGGGAACCCACAAGCTGGTGATACTCATCTCCAGGCTGTGAGCCAGGATCAAGAATCATACCTTGCATTTTCAAAAGTGAATTCCTCCTGAGACTTTCAAGCTGTGGTCTATATGACCTTTATTCCAACTACGATTTTAGCCAAGGTTAAATCAGAGCATTTGGAGCTCTCAGTTCATATTTCCACAATATCCTTTCACCAGTGTTTTATCTGGTGTAATTTTTTTCTCTTCTTTTTTAGATTTTTTTGTTTTAAATTGCAGTATAGCTGATTTATGATGTTGTGTTAGTTTCAGGTGTATAACAAAGTGATTCAGTCGTATGTACACATTTTTTTTTTTCAGATTCTTTTCCCATATAGGCTATTGTGTGTGTGCTCAGTTGCTCAGTCATGTCTGCTTCTGTGACCCCGTGGACTGTAGCCCGCCAGGCTCCTCTGTCCATGGGATTTCCTAGGCAAGAATACTGAAGTGGGTTGCCATTTCCTTCTCCAGGGGATCTTCCTGACCCAGGGACCAAATCCAGGTCTCCTGTGTTGCAGGCAGATTCTTTACCATCTGAGCCACCAGGGAAGCCCCATATATAGAGCAGTGTATATATGTTAACCCCAACCTCCTCATTTATGCCCCACCCCCCACCACTGTTTCCTTTGGTAACCATAAGTTTGTTTTCCAAGGCTGNTCTTTACCATCTGAGCCACCAGGGAAGCCCCATATATAGAGCAGTGTATATATGTTAACCCCAACCTCCTCATTTATGCCCCACCCCCCACCACTGTTTCCTTTGGTAACCATAAGTTTGTTTTCCAAGGCTGTGAGTGTGATTTGTAAAAAGCTCATTTGTATCATTTTTTAAGGATTCTACATATAAGTTATGTAATACGTATCTTTCTCCATCTGACTTAGTATGATAGTCTCTAGGTCCTCCCATGTGGCTGCAAATGGCATTATTTCATTCTTTTTATGGCTGAGCAATATTCCATTGTATATATGTACCACATCTTCTTTATCCATTCACCTTTTGATGGACATTTAGGTTGCTTCCATGTCTTGGCTACTGTAAAGAGTGCTTATGTGAACATTGAGGAGGCATGCATTTTTTTGAATTATGGTTTTCTGTGGAAATATGTCCAGGAGTAAGATTGCTGGAACTTATAGCAGCTTTACTTTTAGTTTTTCAAGGAACCTCCATACTGTTCTCCACAGGAGAAGCACCAACTTGCAGCCACAAGCATGGGCAAAAAACTCCCACATTCAGCTGAACACAGTGCTTTTTTGCGTAGTTGCTCTTTTCTGAAGTTTGTATTTAATGTTTCTAAAGGACATGTGTTTTGTTAATTTTGTCCACTGTTTTGCTCTCTTTTCATTTCTCCCATTATTTTTATTGCCCTCCTCGTTCTTTCTGAGGGTTCACTATGTTGCTGTCTTTTTTTCCCCCTAACTTCTCGAGTTACACACTAACACCATTTATTCTCAGTGTTTCTTGCTTTCCAACAAACATAGTCAAGGTTTTAATTTCCCTTATGCGCTGCTTTAGTACAAATTTGGACATTGTAATTCAGCACAAACCTTAGCATTGTAATTCAGTTTTAGGTATTTCATAATTTCCCTTGTCATTTCCTCTTTAGCCCCAAAATAATTTTAATTTTTTCCTAGGAATATGAGATTTTTTTAAGAGTTCTCCTTGTATTCAATCCTAACTGTATTTCATTATGGTTGGAAAATATAACCAGTGTCATTCTTTGTAATTTGTGGAGATTTTCTTTGTTGGGTCAGTATAAAGAGTTATGTGTGTGCATATATTTTAGTTTAAGATTATTAGTTGTGTTAGTCAAATATTCTATCTTGCTTATCTTTGATCTGCTTGATGTATCCTGTTCTGAAAGAGTTGTGATATCATCTCCAAATGTAATTGTTGATACAGTCATTTCCCTCATTTTTTCATTTCACTTATTTATTTATTTAAGTGTAGTTGATGTATTAATATATAAGTTTTGGATGTGTAACATATATAGTGATTCACATTTTTTTAAGGTTAGATTCCATTTGTAGTTATTATAAAGTATTGGCTGTATTCCACATGTTGTACAATATATCCCTGTAGCTTACTTTATACATAATAGTTTGCGAGTATTAATTCCCTGCTCCTATTTTTCCCCTCCCCATTTTCCCCATTTTAGTTGTTTTGTGCTTTATATATTTTGAGGGCACATTGCTGGGTGTGTATATGTTTATGATGTTATTCCTTCTTCTTTTTCTGGCCATGCTGCACAGCTTGTGGGACCTCAGTTCCCCAACCAGGACCTGAGCCCAGCCCTGAGCTGAAAGCCCAGGATCCTAACCACTAGGCCACCAGGGAATTCCCTGCTGTTTCCCCTTAATTTATTATTTTCCTTATTAGCATATAGCACCTCTATTTTCCCTTTGTTAATTTTTACCTTAAATTCATTTTTTTCTTCTGCTATTAAAATTGCTACTGTGGAATTCTTTCTTATGTGCCAAAACTTTTTTTCCAATTTTGCTTTAACAATCTCTTATTTAAAATATATATATTATTGCATGTTGATTTTAGAGTCAGTCAGAGAGTCTCTGTATTTTTTTTTTTTTTGAGTCTCTGTATTTTGATTTGTGAATTTAGTTTATCCTCATTTATATTTATTAATGTGTTAGGGCTTCCGTCTACTGTCTCATTTTGTGTTTTCTGTTTACTATATTTTCTTTCTATTCCTTTCCATCTTTGGAATGGTTCACAATGCCCTTTCTTCAGTGAGAAAGTTTGGATTTTCTACTTTCCATTGGCAAAATCAAATTATTCTGTAGAAAATAATGCATCTCATTTATATGCTTCTCATGGTTAACCCTAGCTTATTATGATCCTTACTTACGTTTATTCTTGCCCCGGTCAACTTCTTTTTAACATTTTATTTATTTATTGCTGAGCTGGGTCTTCGTTGCTTTGCTTGACCTTTCTCTAGTTGCAGTGAGTTGACTTCTCATTGCAGCTGGCTTCTCTTGTTGTGGAGCACAGACTGTGGCTTAGTTACTCCATAGCATGTGGAATCTTCCAGGACCAGGTATCAAACCGGTATCCCTTGCATCAGCAGGTGGATTCTTATCCACTGCACCACCAGGGAAGTCTCCCTGTCAACTTCTTTACAAATCTATGATTTTCCTTAAAAAGGACAAGTTCTCTAGCATNGGAGCACAGACTGTGGCTTAGTTACTCCATAGCATGTGGAATCTTCCAGGACCAGGTATCAAACCGGTATCCCTTGCATCAGCAGGTGGATTCTTATCCACTGCACCACCAGGGAAGTCTCCCTGTCAACTTCTTTACAAATCTATGATTTTCCTTAAAAAGGACAAGTTCTCTAGCATGATTTCAGCACTCTTCAGTGTTTCCTCCCTCTGTCGGTCCTCATGCCCCTTCCCCAGCCACACTTCTGGTGTACAGCTTTATTTCTGAATTAGCTGGGTTTTTTATTTATTTAATATATATATAATAATTTATTTATATAACTTGCATATTGCATTGCGTCATCCTTGATTCAATTCATTTCCCATATTCCTGATGCACTTTTTTTTTTAATGCTTTCTAGGGAGATCAACTTCTGGAATAGTGAAATGTGGTTCTTCGTGAACCACTCTCCCACAAAAACATCAAAAATACTGACAATACAACTAAAACCAATCATTTTAGAACTCTAGGAATGTACCAACGCCACTGACTGAGCTGAAAATTATCTATGCAAGAGAAACTCCTGAACCTCCTGAACACTGGTGTCCGTGGCCTTTTAACTTGGGGCTATTCCTGTCCTCTCTCCCTCCCCAGCTTGCTGGCCCAGTAGCCTTGAAATGTGAGCAGTCTGGTGGAGAAAACCGATTTCTTCTGGAGCTCTGTTAAAGCCACATTCCCAGAGCACAGTCAATGTGTGCCAGCTAGGTGCTAAGTTGCTTCAGTCGTGTCTGGCTCTTCGCGACCTGTGGACTGTAGCCTGTCAGGCTCCATGAGTTTCTCCAGACAAGAATATTGGAGTGGGTTGCCATGCCTTCCTCCAGAGAATCTTCCAGACCCACGGATTGAACCCGTGTCTCATGTCTCCTGCATTGGCAGGCGGGTTCTTTACCACTAGTGCCGCCTGGGAAGCCCCAGAACACAGTTAGTATTTTGTCCAAATTAGAAGCTACCTGAAAAATCTCCATTCCCAAGGTGTTATGACGATTTGATGTAACTCACAGCTCGTGGGGTGGAGTGGGGGCTCTAGGAGTGGTGTTTCTAGGGTATCACCCCAAAACAACAGTGATCTGCTAGTCATTTCTTAGCTGCCTAGGGCTGTGATTTCGGTTGGAACAAACAAAAACCTGGCCAACAACAACAACCATTTTAAAGTAAGCCCTGGAGAACTGGAAAACCACAGGGAACTTTGCAAAGCTCCATCATGTCTCTAGGGATCTAGAAGGCTGTGCACATGTATATGGTTAGGAAAGACCTTTGGGAGAAGGCTGCAGACACTTCCCTCTGACTGACCTTCCAGCCTCGTGTACTCAGGAAGTGAAAGCTAAGTGTGTTTAGTAAAGTTTGAATGTGTCAGAGAGTAAAAGATGTATAAGCAAGGCATTTAGGAAATCTTTAGAGTTTAGTGGCTTACCACTAAATTATACTGAACCAGGACTGAAGCCTAGAAAACCAGACTTTGAAATAAGAAGTTAAAAAAGGCGGGAGATGGGGATAAGTGGGTAAAAGAGCTCAAGGGCACACTTCGGAGAAGATGTGTGTGTGAGTCGCTCAGTCATGTCTGACTCTGTGACCTCACAGACTGTAGCCCACCAGGCTCCTCTGTCCATGGGATTTCCCAGGCAGGAATACTGGAGTGGGTACTCTTTCCCTTCTCCAGGGGATCTTCCCAACCCAGGGATCGAACCTGCATCTCCCAGCGGCTCCTGCAGTGCAGTCAGATTCTTTACTGCTGAGCCACCGGAGAAGCCCTGATCCAAGGAAAGGAAAGAATAAAAATGAATAAAGCTTTGGAGATCTATAGGGTATCACTGAGCATACCAGCATACACGTAAAGGAAGTCCCAGAGGAGAAGAGCAAAATAAATACTTTAAAAAAATTATGGCTAAGCTCTTCCCAAACTTTAAACTTTTTATCTTGTATTGGGGTATAGTCGGTTAACAATGTTGTGATAGCTTCAAGTGAACGGCAAAGGGACTCAGCCATACATATACCTGTACCCATTCTCCCCCAAAGCGCCCTCCCACCCAGGCTGCCACATAACACTGAGCAGCGTTCCCTGTGCTCCACAGTAGGTCCTTGCTGGTTATCCATAAAATCTTCCCAAATTTGAGGAAAAGAATGCTTCATTGTACTGTGTCTAGGTGTGTGTGTTTTTGTTGTTGTTGTTGTTGCTTTTCCTTCTTAGAGATGAGATTTTTTTCAATTTGAGGTCTCTTCTGGACATTTTTAAATTTTTTTTGGTCACATTATGCAATATGTGGGATTTTAGTTCCCCAACCAGGGATTCAGGAAATCAGTCCTGAATATTCAATGGAAGGACTGATGCTGAAGCTGAAGCTGAAACTCCAATATTTTGGCCACCTAATGCGAAGAACTGACTCACTAGAAAAGACCCTGATGCTGGGAAAGATTTTGAGAGCAGGAGAAGGGGACAACAGAGGATGAGATGGTTGGATGGCATCACCGACTCGATGGTCACGAGTTGGAGCAAACTCTGGGAGTTTGAAGGACAGGGAAGCCTGGCGTGCTGTGGTCCATGGGGTTGCAAAGAGTCAGACGTGACTGAGCAACTGAAATGAACTGAACTGAACCAGGGATTGAACCCATGTGCCTCACATTGGGAGGATGGAGTCTTACTCACTGGACTGCCAGAAAAGTCCCTCCTCTGGACATTCTTGGTCATTTTTTTTCTTCAAATATTTCATCCCTTCCCAGTTTTTTCTTCTTAAGAAATGCTCATCATTCCTTTAGCTGTTCTGCTTTTTTGACCTCAGTCCTCTGTGTATTCGCTCTCGTGGTTAATCTCTTTCTGATGCCTTCTGAGAGCTGCTGAGAGTGGTCTTCCACCTGCCAGCTGTTCTTCATCTGCGTCCATCTGCTCTCCGGTACATCCATGAAGTGTTTCACTCAGTTTTCAAATCCAGTATACTGTTTGAATTCGTTCATCTTTTATGCTGGCCTCTAGCTTCATGTTTCCAGTATCTTCCCTCCTCTCTCTGAGAACATTAGTTATATTTACTTATTTTTAAATGATTTTATTTACTTATTTACTTTTGGTTGTTCTGGGTCTTTGTTACTGTGTGGGCTTTTCTCTAGCCACGGGCTACTCTCTAGCCGCAGTGTGCAGGCTTCTCCTTGCGGTGGCTTTTCTTGTTGCAGAGCACGGGCTTGAGGGCCCTCTGGCTACAGTAGCTGTGGCACATGGGCTTAGTTGCTCCACAGCATGTGGGAGCTTCCTAGCCTAGGGATCGAACTTGTGTCTCCTGCACTGGCAGGTGGATTCTTTACCACTGAGCCACCAGGGAAGCCCCATTTGTTATATTTATTTTAAATGCTTATTCCTTTGATCCATTTGTTCTGTCTCCTTTGATACAGATTCTTCTGTCCGTCCCCTTTCTTTTATAACAGTTACCCTCCTCGGACATCTCAGTATCTCTCCCTCCTGAACTCATGTGTCCTTGGAACCGCCAATGACCTTGGCCGGCAGTCAGAGAGTCTGTCTGAAAGCAACCACTCCACTTTCCCTCTCCCAACCAGGCAATACTCTTTCTCAGTGAATCTTCCAGAACCTCCTCCCCAGACACTTTCTTTTCTAGGGGCTGCCTCCCTCTGGCAATTACCCATCCATTGGGAGAGGGAACATTCAAGTGTGCCTAGCCTGGATGCCCCGTATCTGCTCCAGTGCCACCTCGCTATTCCAGGCTAGCATTACGTTGACATGAGCTCATGCTACTTTCTTGCCGTATAGGGAAAGTAGAGTGCACAGTGATTTTCCCCAGAGCAATGGGAAGGAGAGAAATGGCATGGTCCAAGCCCTGTTTCATGGTATCTGGCCCTCTTCTGCTCTAGACTACCAGTGTCATTGTTTAATCGCTCAGTCGTGTCAGATTCTGTGACCCCATGGACTGTAGCCCACCAGGCTCCTCTGTCCATAGGATTTCTTAGGCAGAATACTGGAGTGGGTTGCCATTTCCTTCTCCAGGGGATCTTCCCAACCCAGGAATCAAACCCATGTCTCCTGCACTGACAGACAGATTCTTTACCACTGAGCCACCAGGGAAGTCCAGACTATGATTAGAGAGAGAGAGAGAGAGATCCAACCTCTTTCAGTTTTCCTAGGGTTTTCTTATTAGTTTTTGTGTTCAGTTCAGGTGTCCATTGACTTCCCTCCCACCACTGCAGCATCTCAGGACAGCACCAAAGATTAGCCCCCGGGATGCAATCTCATGCAAACCTGAGGTCAGCTTCACTTGGTGTTACTGAAGGTGAAGCTTAACCTCCAAGTCTCCATTCTTTTCTTCTCTGTAATGAAAAGTTTGGAATAGATGATCTCAGTTTGTCCTCGCTCTAAAATTCTGTGATTCCATGTGGTACACGCAGAGGCGGCAGGTAAGAGACACTGAGATATTTTAAGACCACTCAGTTTCCAAGGATATAAAGAGACATTTTTAGAGGGGGGACACCCAACAAGAAAGAGAGTTATTAACAAAAATGAATGTCAAGTTAGAGGGTGGAATGTCAATCAAGTTTCAAGGAACGAGAAGAGGTTGTTGGCAGAGAAAGAGATGTCACAAGAGAAAGAGAAAAACCACTGATTGGAAAGAGGCTTGGAGAATAAATCAGCAAGTGTTGAGGATGACAAATGTGATTAACCCACCATGGGAGCAGATGCCATCTTTTCTTTCTAATTTATTATTGAACATTTCTGACTTACCAACATACCACGCAGAATAATATAATGAAGTCTTGTGTCCCCCGGGCCCAATCTAAAACATTACTCATGACCAATAAACAGTAACGTTGTCTCCACCATCACCAAGAGGTAGTCGGCATTACCCTGTTTGGTTATTACGGTTTATCATTCTCAGTAGTTCTTTATGCTTTTACTGCATATATATGTACTCGAGGGCAATATTTCATCTTCAGAGAAATAAGGTTTCATGCTTAAAGACGGAAATGTGGGGACTTCCCTGATGGCCCAGTGGTTAAGACTTTCAATGCAGGGGTTGCAAGTTCGGTTGCTTGGGGAAGCTAAGATCCCATGTGCCTTGCGGCCAGAAAAACCTAAAACAGAAGCAGTATTGGAATGAATTTAATAAAGACTTTAAAAATGGTTCACATCAAAAAAATCTTAAAAAAAAAAAAAGACAGACATATGACAGTATTGAAATACTTATTTGAGGTAAAAAAAAAAAAATGTGTCAGAGCTGGAGTCTCAGATGAGGAGAATAATGGAATAGTTGGAATAACTTGGATCAGAGCACAAGAAGCTTCTTCCTGCTTATCAGATTTTCCCAAGGTGATGACGTGGTGACTGGCAGAAGCTCCTGCAGATAGACAGCATCGGTCAGCTTCCTGATGGAGAGAGCTGCCACTCCTAGAACATCAAGGTCAGGAGGAAAGGGACGGTTTCTGCTGCTGCCCAGCAGAGCTGTTAGTCTGGACCACTGGGAGTTCACTTCTCAGAAACACCAGTGTTGAAAAATCAGACATCAGAACACAGCAGGGAGTCGTTTGCAATGTCCAGGACAAGTCCCACAGCAGGCTGAGGTTTGGGGCCAGGCACCAGGGTCAGAGCTGGCCCATGACCAGTCACTGAGATGAGGTTCTGCATTATCCTTTCCCTGTCAGAGGCCCTTGAAAGTGCCTCTGAAGGGGTGTGTCACCCTCAGGCTCAGCAGACTGCCAACACGGAATAACAGAATCATTCCGTGCAAAGATGGCTGGGGTCAGGGGGGCCACCGACCTTGCACGATCCTACTAGTGACAACCCAACTGGGCCATCTGTAGACAACCCAGCCTTGCCGGGTACATGACTCAGCCCTAAACCCCTGCCACTGCAAAGAGATTAAAAATGCACTCCATCGACATAAAGTGTAATTTGCATCGACACTAAATATAATTTGGGCAGGGGGCGGGAAAGTGAGAGGATTTTTGTAAATATACTTTTGAAATTTTGGTCTATGAATAACTCATTTAATTCGTGATTTGCTTTGATTTTCTTCCAAAACTCTGTGCATAATTGGAAATTCTTGAGGGATGAGGAAATCAAATCCACAGATTACTTTCAAATGTGTGAAATGCTGTATGAACGCTAAAATTAACAATTCGCGGAGTTGGAATACTCTGTTTGTATGCATTTAATTAAAACACTTATTCTTCATTTTGTGGTTTCCTTTCTGTATTCTAGAGCCAATAATCATTTCCAGGCTTCAGACATAGTTGTAAGCTCTTGAAAAACTCATAGGCCCTGGGCCCACAGGGCCTGGAGGATAAACAACCCAGTTGGGGAGATTTTATGGGAGGTGCCTGGGTCTGTGGGCACTAGTTGGCTCCTTTGTCCCAGTTCCCTCCCTCTCCCTACTTATGGTCACTTATGGTGTCAGTGGGGCCAGCGTCCTGAAGACAATATCCCCAGATAGAGTCACTGGAGGCTTATTTCCTATTTTCTCGTTCAGCCACTCTAAGAGGGGGAACCTTGTTTTGTTCACTGCATAGAAGAGTGTCAGGCACATCGCAGGGATCCAGGTATTTTATATATATATATATATGGACAATGGAATATTATTCAGCCTTCACAAAGGAAGGAGATCCTGCCATTCACAACCACATGGATGAACCATGAGGACATTATGCCATGTGAAGCAAGCTAGACGCAGAAACAGAAACTGTGTATTTCACTGATATGTTGAACCTAAAAAAGTTGAGTACAGAGGAATAGAGAGTAGAATGGTGGGACCAGCAGGGGTAATCTTGGGGGAGAGGGAGATGTTGGTCCAAGGGTACAAAGTTACGTGGGATGAATAATAGAGATCTAGCATACAGCATGGAGAAGGCAATGGCACCCCACACCAGTACTCTTGCCTGGAAAATCCCATGGATGGAGGAGCCTGGTGGGCTACAGTCCATGGGGTCGCTAAGAGTCGGAGACGACAGAGCGACTTCACTTTGACTTTTCACTTTCATGCATTGGAGAAGGAAATGGCAACCCACTCCAGTATTCTTGCCTGGAGAATCCCAGGGACGGCGGAGCCTGGTGGGCTGCCATCTATGGGGTCGCACAGAGTCGGACACGACTGAAGCGGCTTAGTAATAGTAGTAGTATCGTACAGCATGGTGCCTATAGTTCATAATACTGTACGAAATGCTGGAAATTTGCCAGAGAGTAGATTGCAGGTCCAGACACAAAAAAATGATACCTATGTGAGGTATCGATGTTAAGTTGTGGTTGACTGTGGTTATCATTTCACTAGGTCGAGATATATATATGCTTCAGGTTATTCTCCTTAAATATATAAAATTCTTATTTTAAAAATAAATTTGTATATATTTTTCTTTTTTTCCAAATACTTAGCTAGTTCTCCCAGCACCGCGTGTTGAGTAATCCACACTTTCTCCACTGGCTGAATGCCACATGAGCATACAATGCATACTTACATAAGCTCCGATCTATTTCTGGGCTTTCTATTCTGACTCACTGTGTCAAGGGGTATGGGTTCAACAAAAAGGGGTTCTATGGGTTCAACAGACCTCCAGATGTGTGTTTCAACCTGCTTTGTTTTGGGCCAGAGTGCAAAAAGAGGTGTTTTTTAAGTCTGTGAATTTAATTTTTTTAATTAATTTCATTTTTGTCTGTGGGCTTTTCTCTGGTTGTTCCAGCGGGGGGCTGGTCCTTCTCGCAGCACGCCAGCTTCCACTGCGGTGGCCTCTCTTGTTGCAGAGAACAGGCTCTAGGCACCCGGGCTTCAGGAGCCACAGCACACAGGCTCAGCAGTTGTGGTGCGTGGGCTTAGTTGCTCCTTGGCAGGTGGAATCTTCTTGGACCAGACGTCCAGGCTGAGTCCCCTGCATTGGCAGGCAGATTCTTATCCACTGCACCACCAGAAAAGTCCAAGCCTGTGACTTTTAATATCTCCAGGGATTCCATAGAGTCCAGTGTCTTTGGTCTAAGACATTCCAGTCCTGTCTTAGACCAGATTACTTGCCCAAGCTCTTAGGTCATTGAGTTTTTTCTGCCTGAGTGACGCTAGCAACCTACTGTTTTCATAGTTTTATAACACATTTTAGTGTGCCACAGTGAACATTCCCTTTCAATATTCCTATAAGTGTTCTAATTCTCCAAATAAGACATTATTTTCTCAGCTTCTGGGAGAAAAAAAAAATCTGAGGCTTTGAATGCAATCACATCAAATTCCTAACTCCATTTGGATGGAATTTACCTCTTTACAATATTGAGTCATCATTCAGAAATGCTGTAAGTCTCCACTCAATTCTTCATTTACATCCCTCAGTAAAAATTAAAAATTTTTTCTTTTTAAAGATCCTGCATATTTCTTGCTCAGTTTATTTATTTCTAAGAATTTCTTTTGCTGCTGCCAATACAAATGGATATCTTTTTCTATCATTTTTTTAATCAAGATTACAAAAGTAACGTGGTCATTGTATGAAAACAATAAACAATATAGAAATATAAATAACCATCACCACACTCCCAGAAATATGGTGTCTCCAGAAATATGGTGCTATCCTCCTGGGACTGTACTTACCACACACACACCCAAACACATGCAAGCATGTACACACGCATGCACACACACAGGCAGACTAGGTCACACTATACATTCTGTTCTGCATCTTGCTTTTGTCTCATAACAATTTGTCACAGAAATCTATTCATGTTCATGCATGTAAGTCAAGCCCAATCTCCTTTTAAATTGCATAGAATTACATTCAATTCTTATCATTTTTCATTAAGTAACCATTTTCTTGGATTTTCACAGTACACGATCATAGCATCTGCCATTATTTAGAAAAGAAAAAAAAGGAAGAAAACTCAATTTTTTGGTCTCTTTGCAGTAGCCAGAGCATCCACAACAATGTTAAATGATTCGAGCGACAGAAGAAAATCTGTCCTTTCTCTAACTTTAACAAGAATGTCTTCATTTTAAAAATAATTTTATGCATCTATTTACTTTGGGATGTTCTGAGTCTTGTCGCTGCATGGGCTTTTCTCTAGTTTTGGTGAGCAGGGGCTACTGTCTGCTTGTCATGTGCTGGCCTGTCCTGTTGCAGAGCGCGGGCTCCAGGCTGCCCGGGCCTCAGTAGTTATGGCCCCTGTGCTCTAGAGCACAAGCTCAGTAGTTGTGGCACACAGGCTTGGTTGCTCTGGAGCACACGGGATCCTCCTGGACCAGGGATCAAACCTGTGTCTCCTGCATTGGCAGGCGGATTCTTTACCACTGAGCCACCAAGGGAAGCCACAACAAGAATGTCTTTAATGCAAATTTTAATGTTATCTGTTGGGTTCAGATATTTTTTTATCAAGTAGATACACTATCTTTGTACACTAATAATTTGGAATTTAAAAAATCAGAATGGATGTTGAATTTTTCAATGCCATCTTGGCAAATACCCCAATGATCATGTCTTTTTCTCCTGAGGCATATTGATAGAATTAACTTTATTCATAGACTTCCTAATATTAAACCATTTTTGTATCTGTGGTCCTGGTGAATTGTTCATTTAACATCATATAATGTTTTTAATTTGGGGTTTTAATTGAAGTATAGGTGATGTACAGTGTTGTATTAGTTTCAAGTGCAGGTATTGTCATTCTTGAGATTGTGACTGGCCTGTTTTTCTTCTCTGTTTACAATTAGTTTATAAAGCTCTTTCTGCTTACTTCCAACCATTCTTTTAATTCTCAAAAGAAATACAGCACAAACTGGTTTGATGCCCCTGGGAACACAGTTAAACCACAAGACTAGCCCCTTGCAACATAACCAGCCACGTGACTGGTTCCCACCAGAGGTCAGTGAATGGACATGGTGATGAGTTTGTTAAGAGAAGAAGGGCCTTTGCTTTGCTTTCTCTCTTTCCCTTCCATAGTGACCTTGGAGATCATGGAGCTGCAAGATGGAAGGGGCTTAGATCCTTCACTGCTTAAGAGAGAATCTCCCAAAAGATCCACCCAAGGAGAATCCACACTGGGTAAGCTATTGAGACTTAAGGATGTTTATTACAGCACCTAATATCAATATCATCATATAGTTGACAGTGCAAGAAGTTTCCATAGCATCAATTTTGAAACATTTTTAATATAGTTTATTTGCATGAGCCCACTTATATGGAATATAAGACACACAGAGAATGGAGATATAACAGAAACACACAGAGAGAATGGAATATAACAGAAATAAAGTGGTTCCTCACACCCAGTACTCTATGAATACCTATTAATAGCACTATACTGCTCTACATGGCAGGATAATATTAATACTTTTTGAGACTTCAACCTAGATATGTTTTCCTCCAGATATTTTCCCCCTCTCCCTTTTCAAAAAGATCACTGTCTCAGAAGGAGGATGGAACAGAACAGAAAACAGAAAATATTATGCCTAAATTGGTTTCCAACAACCTAAATTCATCAGATTTTCCTAGATGCCTCAGAGGCAAATATCAAGATGGAAAAGTGGGGAGTGAGGGGTGGTAAGAAAGCTGGGCTCACCCAGGGAAGGAAGGAGAAGGGGGGTCAGAGACAGTACAGATTCCTGTGAACCCCAGACAGCACTGCACCTTCACCCACATTTCGGGGAAAGGTGGCAAGACCCCAGAAAGGGATGGTGGTGGGTGACGGGGGGAGAAGATTCTCACAACTTCTGAGCAAAGTACAGAAGTGGCAGAAAGAGCTACACAGGCATGTTCATGGCAGGATATGATGCCTTAGCTGCTGCCTGTATGCACCAGTTTGGCCCTGGACCTCCGGATTTGTAGATGCAATCAAGGATGTGTCAATACACCACGGCAAGCAGGTGACTCGAGAAACAAAGAGCCTCCTCCTCAAGGACTGGCATTACATACCCTCGAGGGGGAAAAGAAGGGAAACCCCCGACTGACTGTGCCAGACTCTAGGGATTAAGGAGAGAAACATACTCCTTCGAAGCACTTAAAATCCTTACTGGTGCCCTTGTTTCCCTGCTGGCTCTGTTTCTTGGGGTAGTTCCCAGTGGAGAACCATCTCCGGTGGAGGGGCTTAGGCGGGAGTGGGATGGCTGAAGGAGTGGGTGTGTTCTGCGTGGGGTAGGGGCTGTCATGCTGGCTCAGGAGGGGGGGCTGGGGGGCGAGACTAGGAGAGGGCGGAGTGGGCGGCGCTCCCCACCACCTCTCCTCCTCCTCCCCCCAGGCCAGGATTGAGGGCGGGCTCGGGNGCAGGAGGGGGGTTCGGGAGGGAGGGGGCATCCATGCTCCTGTGGCAGGTTCCTGTTGATGGGTGGCAGAAACCAGCACAGCACTGTAGAGCAATTATCCTCCCATTAGAAAAATCAGCAGCTGTATTGAGATATAACTCATATACCATGCAAGTCACTCATTTAAAATGTCCAGTTTGGTGGACTTTAGTATACTGACAGAGTTGAGCAATTAGTACAGTCAACTTGAGAATATTTTCATCACTCCCCTCAAAATCATACCCATTAGTAGTCATTCCCCTTTCCTTCCAAACCCCCAACCACTAATAGACTTTCTGTCTCTCTGTGTTTCCTGTTCCGGACATCTCTCGTAAATGGAACCGTACAAAGCACTGTCTTTTGTGTTCAGCTTCATCCACTTGGCATGTCTTCAAGGCTCATCCGTTTTGTAGCGTGTATCAGGTACATCATTGCTTTTTTTGTTTTTTTACAAATGAATAATATTCTGTTGTATGGATTTACTTCATTTTATGTAACCAGTCATCAGTGGATGGACATTTGAGTCATTTCTGATTTAAGGATATTATGAATAAGGCTGCTGTGAACATTTCTGTACAAGTTTTTCTGCAGACACAGGTGTTCGTTTCTCTTGGCTGTATACACTTGAGTGGAACTGTTGGTTCTGTTTAACGTTTTGAGGCACGGCTACCCTGTCTGGAACTACTGCATTTTGAGATATTCTGGGAGGACTTTCATTTCAGGGATTAATAGCAAATTAGCAAAAAGGGAATGGCCAGATGGAAAGAGAGGGTTTGATGAAACAATGACTTGGGACAGTTCAAGACTAATGAATACAACACCCAGATACAGACTCGAGGGAAGGAGGCTGAACCATGAATTAGAGACAAGGGACCCGTCCCAGCCCTACTGGTAGTTCACTTACAGCCCCCACGTACACCATCGCCCTGCTGCCCTCCCTCCCCATCCACACTCTCACGCCTGGGCGTCAGCACCCTTCTGTCTGTCAACAAATAGCGGTGTTACTGCGTACCTCCTGTGTGCCAGGCACTGGGAGGAGCAGAGGGGACAGATTAGCAAACGATTGATATGGTTCCTGCTTCTTGGAGCTTATAGTCTTTTGGGTAAGAGATATTAAACCAATATTTATAAACAGTTAGATAAATAATTATCACTCCACAGCTGGAGTGCTGTGTGTGTTGGATGTGCTGGGTGTTGGGATCTGATGGGAGATGGAGGCAGGGAACCAACCAGATCTTTTTGAGGAAGCTATGTAATATTTAGGAAGAGACTTGTAGGATGAATAGGTATTTTTTTTTAGCCAGATAGTGGTGAGGAGGAAGAGGAGAGAAGAGAGCAAGGTTGTCCTAACACAATGTGGGGGGCCTCTGGGTCTGGATCAGAAGGCCAATGTCACTGGAAGAGAGAAGATGAGGACAGGAGATGGGCTAGAGCATGGGGGGCCTTTGGGGTGGGCCTTTCCAAGGATCTCTTCTTTTTAATTTTATTTGTTTATTTTGGCTGTGCTGGGTCTTCGTTGCTGCTCAGGCTTTTCTCTGCTTGCGGCAAGTGGGGGCTGTCTCTGGCTGCAGTGCTCGGGCTTCTCGTGGTGGTTTCTCTCATGGAGCACAGGCTCTATGGCAGGCGGGCTTCAGCAGTTGCAGCACGTGGCTCAGGAATTGTGGCCCACAGGCGTAGTTGCCCCTCCATACGTCTGATCTTCCTGGACTAGGAATCAAACCCGCATCTCTTGCGTTGGCAAGGGGGTTTCTTTACCACTGAGTCTCCAGGGAAGCCCAGGATCTTGTGTTTTATTCTAAGGAAACTAAAGAGCACCAGAGGATTTTAGTAAAGAAAGAAAGTAAAGAATAAGAGGCCAAAGGTTGGGGTCTGACAAGAAATGTATTTGGTTTTGATTTTATAGTCACAAGCTTACAAAGCCAATTTGGCCTAGAATCTACAATCTGGGGGATGAGATTTGGGGGAACAGAAAGGGAACAGATCTTTAAATCTGAAAAACAGAACTCACAGACCCTCTCTGTCCTGCGCTAGGAAGGCAGGGCTCTGAGTGCTGCTGGTGAAGTCTGTCTGGGCTTAATCAAGTGGGCTCAGGACCCCCAGCGCAGAGCTCCTTCTATGGGGGCCATGCCACTGTTGGATGCAAGGCAAGGTGCCTGATCTGGGGTGATGGCAGGCAGCTGCTTTAGCAGAAGCCAGACCTGCAGCACTGTCAGCAGGCTACACGGCATGTCAGCGTTGAGCCAGGGAGGAACATGGCAACATTCACCCTTGGAAGAGATGGCTTTGGCTCCTGTGTGGAGGATGGATTAACCAGGGTGCTAGAGAGCAAGGAGGCTAGAGTACAGGCAGGGAAACCACCTTGCTCAAGGATGTTTTTTTTTTTAAGTAGAATTATGACTACCGTATGGTCATGAACTTGAGCAACCTCCAGGAGACAGCGAAGGACAGGGAAACCTGGCGTCCTACAGTTCATGGGGCCACAGAGACTTGGACATGACTTAGCAAGTGAACAACAGACACAGTGAGGATGAGCCTATCCCCCTGGTGGTCCAGTGGCTAAGATTCAACACTCTCAGTGTAGGGGGCCCAGGTTCAACCCCTGATCTGGAAACCAGATCCCACCATGCTGCAACTAAGAGTTCTAAACTTTCAGCTTAAGATCATGCGTGCCACAACTAAGGTTTCCGTGTACCTCAGCTAAGACCTGGCACAGCCAAGATAAAAGCGTTCAGAAGGAATTCCCTGGAAGTCTGGTAACTGCCAGGACTCCATCTTTCCACTGCCAGGGGCCCAGGCTGGTTGAACTAAGATAGTGCCAGATGCTGGGCAAGGCCAAGAACAAAAAAAAATAATGATTTAAATAAACTAGGACTTCTCTGATGGTAGAGTGGATAAGATAGAAATCTGCCTGCCAATGCTGGGCACACAGGTTTGATCCCCCTGGTCCAGGAAGATTCCCTATGCTGTGGAGCAGCTAAGCCTGTGCACCGCAACTGTTGAAGCCTGAGTGCCTAGAGCCGGAGCTCCCCAACAAGAGAAGTCACAGAGATGAGAAGGCCACACACTGCAACACAGAGTAGCTCCTGTTCGCGGCAACTAGAGAAAGCCTACGGGGTGCAGCAGAGACCTGGCACAACCAAAAATAAAATACAAGGAAATATATAAATAAAAGAAGCTCTGATAAACAACAACAAAAATACATAATGAACTAGTCGTTGCTGGCCTGTCATGTTGAAAGCTTACCATGCACCAGTCATGGTGCCAAACCCTTTAAACCCAGTGTCTCATTTAATCCTCTCAACCATCCTACAAGGCATGTATTACCATAAATCTTACTTTCTAGACAACGATGATTCAGAGGTTTCACTGACTTTTAAAATTAATAATTTGATTTATTGGAATTCACAAACCCTGGTTCTTCCTTAAGCTTCAGCTTACAAATCTTACTCTATTTGTGTTCAGTGTGTTTTCACAATCACTTTTACAAAGATTTGGAATGTTTGATTCCAGTTACGAAGTTAAACTCTCTTAAACATTTTAAATTGCATTTAAACATTTATTGTATTCAGTTTCCTTTTATGGACTTCAGCGGTCTGACATAACAGACAGAACCTTTCCAAGTATTTAAATTTAAATTATTCTTCCAATAAATTCAACTTATAAATATGGTGAACTTTGAGTTCTCTTAAATGTTCCCATACTATAAGTTCAAGGAGTTCTCAGTTTAAAATTGTAAATCTGAATCAGTTCCATTCTTACTGAGTTTTCATTGGAATTTCAAGATTTTTACTCTAAATAGGCCAAGTGCTGTTGAGTTTTAAATCCATGAATATCAAATGTGCACAGATTCTTTTACATAAAAACATTAATACCATTATTTGTCTTCCTTAAAGTTCTATACTTTTACATCTATAAAGATGCCCATTCACCAAGGGAACTATAATAATATTAATTTCACGTGGTTTGGGGGGTTGCCTTCTTGACTCTTCTGAGATTACAGAACATCTTCTCTGCCCTGTCATTGCTGTGTCCCTGACCCCATCATTCAAAGGAGGTGCCACCTGGCCTCGGACACCTAGATTTAAGTGATATGTTACCCACCTGCCAGGAAAGTCTACTGCCTGATTTGATTTTGCATCTTTGGCTCTATGGTTTGTCAGGCCATTGTCTATCTAAAGCATAAGAGGTTCAAACCAGATGGAATCCTGCATTCCTTCATTTTCTGTTATCTCTTTGGACCATGCAAACCTTGTGCTGTGTTAAGTCACTTTAGTCACGTCAGACTCTTTGCAACCCCGTGGACTGTAGCCCACCAGCTCCTCTGTCCATGGGGTTCTCCAGGCAAGAATACTGGCGTGGATGGCCATGCTCTCCTCCAGGCGATCTTCCCAACCCAGCAATCAAATCCACATCCCTCATGTCTCCTGCATTGGCAGATGGGTTCTTTACCACTCACACCAGCTGGGAAGCCAAAATCTTAAGCTTTGGGATACAAATCTTAAGAGATATTAAACTGATACCTGATTGAATTATGGCTTAAGAATCTGCTATTTTCCAGCTACAAGTGGAACTCCAGGTTTCCGTCAACAATGGGAATGAACTCGAAAGGTCATCAGTTCCTTCCCAGGTCTGCGACATCATACCCTGTACTTCCAAACCTGCGAGAGCAGCTGGCGATCAGGGCAGGAAATAGGGAGGCTTCCTTCAGGAGCCCTATCTTGAGTTCTCTCCTGCCATAAAGGTTAAAGTTCACACAGATGGCAGCAGAAGACAGCAGCGGCAGCACTGCAGCTAGGCACACTCCTCTGGCAGAAGCCCCGAGGTGCCTGAGTCCTTCTCTACTCATCTCTCTATAAATGACAGTAAGCCTGGGTAGGCTACTAAGGCAGGCAGCATTCTTCCCATTCCTCATTCGTTTGTTGAACAATTTATTGCTCTTGTATTATGGGCAAGGTTTCTATAAGGGAGACCACCAGTCAGAGCTCAGGGCTTAACAGAATTTACAGTGTGGGAAGTGTGGTGGGGCTTAGGGGAGGGAGGGTAATATCCCTCGGGTAGAAGGCCATCACAGAAGGATCATGAGAGAGAGGGCATTTGACATTCATCCGTGTTTACTGGGTAACCACTGTATACCAGGCACCATTGTGGGAGGGGTTTGCGGATGAGCAAGGAAAAAGTCTTGTCTAGTCAAAGCTATGGTTTTTCCAGTAGTCATGTATGGAAGTGAGAGTTGGACCATAAAGAAGGCTGATTGCCAAAAAATTGATGCTTTCGAGTTGTGGTGCTGGAGGAGACTTTTTAGAGTCCCTTGGATGGCAAGGAGATCAAACCAGTTAATCCTAAAGGAAATCAATCCTGAATATTCATTGAAAGGACTGATGCTGAAGATGAAGCTCCAATACTGTGGCCACCTGATGCGAAGAGCCAACTCATTGGAAAAGACCCTGATGCTGGGAAAGATTGAAGGTAGGCGGAGAAGGGGATGACAGAGGATGAGATGGTTGGATGGCATCATCGACCCAAAGGACATGAGTTTGAGCAAATTCTGGGAGACAGAGAAGGACTGAGAAGCCAAAGAGTCAGCCATAACTTAGCGACTGAACAACAAAGAAAAAAGTAAACAAGGTAATTTCAGGTTGTGGGGAACTGTCATTTGTTGAGTGCTTACACTGTACTGACACTAAGTGCTTTATACAGATCGACTCGTTTAATTTTCCCGACCCTTCGGTGAGGCAGGAAGCCACCAATGTCCCTGTTTGATGAGGAGACTGATTTTTCTATGGCTACATAGTGATCCATCCCCAAGTGCAGTAGCTTCAGACAGCTGTTGTCTTCCTGGGTCACGGGCCTGAGGGCCAGGAGTCCAGGCAGGATCAGCAGGGGCTGCTCGCTCCTCTCTGCCCCACAGTGTTATTAGCGGGCTCGTGCTGCGGCTGGAGGACCCAGATGGCCCTGTCCCACGAGCAGGGTCTCGGACTGGCCGTTAGCTGGGGCGCTCCAGTTGTCCTGTATGTGATTCTTCTGTCTGGCAGGGTGGCCGGGACTTCTTTACTCTTCTTCCCAGAGTGCAAACACAGGAGCTGCAAGTGACATTGTGTCACGCTCACCGTGTTCGGTTTGTTCACAGATGTCACAGAGCCAGCCCAGGTTCAAGTGGAAGGGAACTGACATGGGTGGAGTCGCGGAGTCACGTTGCAAAGGGCCTGCAGGATGGAGGACTCGGCGTGGCTGTCTTTGGAAACAATCTGACACCGACACAGGGTTTAACTAACTTGCTGAGGGTCATACAGCTAACAGGCTGTGAGGGTTCAGTAGGGTAAAGTTCAGACCGGAGAATGTGGAGGACATTTCAGATAAAATGGGCAAAAGAATAAAAGGAGAGTGGGGTCCAGGTCTTTGGACCTTCATCCATTCGAGCACAGTAGGAACATCCGTGGTGCTTACAGAGAAGTTGGGGCTCCAGTGGCTTCTCCTGTGGGGCATGCTGGCATCAGCAGCGGATGGGTTGTCCATCGGATGAATTATCTATTGAGGAGATGATTGACTTGAGCCAAAAGAAAGAGCCCACCCTGGTGGGGGACCTGCCCTCTTCCCAGGGCCAGGAGCCCACTCATGGGAAGTGAAGCCTGGAGTCAGATGGGTCTGATGTGGATGGGGAAACGGAGGCCTGAATTGCCATCTCCGTACACACCCTGAGTGTCTTTTTCATTTTTTTCAAGACTTTTTTTTTTTTGCTGTGGACCATTTTTTTAAAACTCCTTATTGAATTTGTTACAATATTGCTTGTTGTATGTTGTGGGTTTTTGGCCATAATGCATGTGGGATCTTAGTTCCTGGAGTAGAGATGGAACCTGCACCCCCTGCCTTGAAAGGTAAAATGTTAACCCCTGGACCACCAGGGAAGTCCCACTTTGAGGCTCTTTCTGAGTAATACCTTTTAACAAGAAAAGCAGTAAGGTTAGAGAGAAGAAGGAATGCAATATGCAGTTCTTTCAAAGCTCTTAGTTTGAAAAGACACGGCGGTATTTATTTTTTTTTAAAAGAGCCTGGTTGATCTCATTCTTAGCGGCTCTGGCTGCAAAGGGGGAGGGGGCCGCCCCCTCTGTGCTAGCTGCTCCCTGGGATTTGTATCTTTTCTTCTGACACACTTCATGCAGGGAGAACTCATTTTGGCTTCCTCAAAAATTGGACGCTAAATTTAGAACTGGCCTCAAAACTTCTGATCTTTGAGCTCAACTTGTCTGGCTGGGCCGGGCCTGCCACCGCCACCCCTTATCACCCTCAATGTTGTTCCTGTTTGGTTCTCCAGTTGTCCTAGAAACGTGAATTGGTATGATCGGTCATGGCCAGGAGATGGAAGCCAGAGCCCACCAGCCTGCCCTGGTGGGACCCTGACTCTGCTTTTCTCTCGTAAACAATGTTCTCTCGGAACAGAGAATGCTTCCCCCTTATTTTCCAAGAGCTGGGCCCCTTGGGCCCACTCCAAATTCCTCTGGTCTCCCTTCCATCTGTTGCAAGTTCCTTCCCCGCCTTCTCATCCCTGGAACCACCAGAAAGGGGAGGAAGCAGACCTTTGTCTGTGCCTGGGCCCAGCTGCTTGTCATCTGGACTCACACCTATTAACCCTTGACCGTCAGCCATCATCCCTCCCATCACATCCTTCATAAATCCACGTTGGGAGAAGGAGCTGAGGGCTGAGGGACCTCCCAGTCCCCACCACATGGCTCTTCACTTGCCCAGTTCTATCCAAGGAGACATCATCTCCCATGGAGCCCAGCAGCTGGTCCTGAGCAAGGCCCCTCACTTCCATGTGACCTTGGACAAGTCACTTGGCTTCCTCGCCAAGCCTGTTTTCCCATCTACAAAATGAAGAGCGGAATGAGTGGGCCTCTAACCTTAGTGAAGTGTTAGTTGCTCAGTCGTTCCCGACTCTTCGTGACCCCATGGTCTGCCCGTGGGATTCTCCAGGCAAGAATACTGGAGTGGGTTGCCATTCCCTTCTCCAGGGGAATCTTCCCGATCCAGGGATTGAACCCAGGTCTCCTGCATTGCATGCAGATTCTTTACCATCTGAACTACCAGGGAAGCCCTTAGTTGTGACTCAGTTTAAAACATGCCATGCCTCTGTAAGCATGACGGATTCCTACCAGAGAAAGGGTCCTTTTAGCATTAAAGAGAAGAGCGTCACACAAGGTCACCCACAGTATCCCACAGAGCATCCGTCTGGAAGGCACTCAAGAATTACAGCATCTCTCGCTGAAGTCCAGACCTGACCCCCCACAACTCAACTCAGAATGATGTTGCAGGAGGCCATTGCCAGCCAGATCTCCTCTGTGACAGTTCACAAGGTCCACAGCAATCTGAAGAGAAAAGCAGAATTCTCTAGAGCAGTGTCCCTTGAACTGCTTTCTGCAGAACGCTGGGATCCCACGTGGGTCTGGGCTTTGGGTCTGGGATGCAATAAGTCTGGGGAAAGCTGGGTTTCTGAGAGCCTTGAACTCAGAGCTGTCACTCCAGACATTCTGCTTATCCTTGAGGACAGCCTCTGTTTTGCCCTTTTTACTATTCCACTTCACAGATGAGAAGAGGGGCTCAGAGAGGTGAAGTGATTTGCCCCGAGTCCTGCAGCTTGATTAGTTGGGACCTGAGTCTATAGCTGTGCTCCTAACACAAGGCTGTATTTTCATCCCATGTTATGGACCCTGAGGGGCTGCTCTTGTCTGAGCTGAAACCCCTCAGAGGAATCAGAGTGAAGGGCAGCTTTCTGTGGCAGGAGAGGGGACAGTGAGGGTGTGTGTTGTGGGTATACGTCCGGTATAGGGACTCGTAGCTATTTCCTGGGGACAGTCCACTGGGGTTCGGGGGTGGGGA
This sequence comes from Neotragus pygmaeus, assembly GCA_006410875.1. NCBI lineage: Eukaryota > Metazoa > Chordata > Mammalia > Artiodactyla > Bovidae > Neotragus > Neotragus pygmaeus. The sequence continues at coordinate 359,164 of SJYV01010300.1, read as the reverse complement.
GTCACAGAAGTCTGTGCTGCTCCTCACGACTGTGACTGCCTCTGGAGTAAGTCAGGCGAAGGAGTGTTGTGCCCTTCACAAGAAGGATTCATGGGGACTTGTGGCCAGTTCAGACCTGCTGGTTTTAGAAACATTATTTCTTTTTAATTTTTTGTAATGTGATTTCGGGGCTGTGCCAGGTCTTCGTGCCATGCGTGGGCTCTCTCTGGTTGTGGCAGGTGGGATCTCCTCTCCACTTGCAGTGTGTGGGCTTCTCGTTGCAGTGGCTTCTCTTTTGGTGAAGCATGCACCCTAGAGCTCGGGATTCAGTAGTTGTGGCACATGGGCTTTGTTGCTCTGTGGCCAGGAGCAACTTCCAGACCAGGGATCAAATAGGTGTCACCTGCATTGCNGTATGGGGAGGGAGGTGGGAAGGGAGTTCACGATGGGGAACACGTGTACACCTGTGGCAGATTCATGTTGATGTATGGCAAAACCAATACAATATTGTAAAGTAATTGTTGCTGCTAAGTCACTTCAGTCGTATCCGACTCTGTGTGAACCCATTGATGGCAGCCTACCTGGCTCCTGCATCCCTGGGATTCTCCAGGCAAGAATTCCGGAATGGGTTGCCATTTCCTTCTCTAGTGCAGGAAAGTGAAAAGTGAAAGTGAAGTCGCTCAGTCGTGTCCAACTCTCAGAGACCCCATGGGCTGCAGCCTTCCCGACTCCTCCGTCCATGGGATTTTCCAGGCAAGAGTACTGGAGTGGGGTGCCATTGTAGCCTCAAATTAAATAAATTAATATTTTAAAAAAGCATTTACTGATATCTTCCTTCTCTCCTTCATAAAATCTCTATTTGTATAAAACTTAGTAGTAATAAATATCTTTCATTAATCTTAGTTCAGGGGNAGGCAAGAGTACTGGAGTGGGGTGCCATTGTAGCCTCAAATTAAATAAATTAATATTTTAAAAAAGCATTTACTGATATCTTCCTTCTCTCCTTCATAAAATCTCTATTTGTATAAAACTTAGTAGTAATAAATATCTTTCATTAATCTTAGTTCAGGGGCAAATGTGTGTGACTGAAAGTTCATGGATAGGAAGAGCTTACAATTCAACTACACCTGTGTGTGTGTGCTGAGTTGCTTCAGTCATTTCTGACTGTTTCCAATCCTATGGACTGTAACCCACCAGGCTCCTCTGTCCATAGGATTTTCCAGGCAAGAATACTGGACTGAGTTGCCATTCCCTTCTCCAGAGGATCTTCCTGACACAGGGATCAAACCTCAACTACACATGCTGGTTCCCCTGATGTCAGGCCTATTTTAGTTTCTTTCAGTCAATCATTTACTGTTTAAAGACCAGAAACTTGAAATACATGAAGTACAACATGAACCATGGTCAGCTAACAGCTGTATGTCTTCATAATATTTAATCATTTCACCATTTTTTGGTTTTCTATTCATTAACTCAAAAAAGATTTAATAAGTAATTAAAAAAATCATAACGGACAACTCGCTTATTTCTACTCCTTGAAATTTCACTAATTTTACACAGGATTGGAAATGGTATAGGGATTCCTAGGTGGCACAATGGTAAGGAATCTGCTTGTCAATGAAGGAGACACAAGAGATGTGGTTTCAGTCCGTGGGTTGGGAAGATTTCCTGAAGAAGAAAATGGCAACAAACTCCAGTAATCTTGCCTGGAAAATGCCATGGACAAGGAGTCTGGTGGGCTACACTCCATGGAGTTGCAAACAGTCAGACACTATTGAGCAAACATGGAAATGATATAAAGCCAGAAGGACTAAGAGATGGCAGAAGAGAAAACAGCTAACGATATCAACACATTTTTATTTTTATTTATTTATTTTTGTGTGTATATCAAATTTATTTTACCAAAAATTGGAGCACAATGCTTTTTTATATCACATTTTTTGCGTTATATATCTTGGAGAGTTTTCCATATCAATAAATATTTCACATTCTCTGGAATATCTGCATAGCATTTCATTATTTGAATNCTGGAAAAGGTCAGTTTTCATTCCAGTCCCAAAGAAAGGCAATGTCAAAGAATGTTCAAACTACTGCACAGTTGCACTCACTTCACATGCTACCAAAGTAGTGCTCAAAATTCTCCAAGCTAGGCTTCAACAGTACATGAACCAAGAACTTCCAGATGTTCAACCTTGATTTAGAAAAGGCAGAGGAACCAGATCAAATTACTGACATCTGCTGGATCATAGAAAAAGCTAGAGAATTCCAGAAAAACTACTTCTGCTTCATTGACTATGCCGGAACCTGTGACTGTGTGGATCACAACAAACTGTGGAAAATTCTTCCAGAGATGGGAATACCAGACCACCTTACCTGCCTCATGAGAAATCAGTATGCAGGTCAAGAAGCAACAGTTGGAACTGGACATGGAACAACAGACTTGTTCCAAATTGGAAAAGGAATATGTTAAGGCTGTATACTGTCACCTTGTTTATTTAACTTATATACAGGGTACATCATGCAAAAAGCCAGGCTGAATGAAGCACAAGCTGGAATCAAGATTGATGGGAGAAATATCAATAACCTCAAATATACAGATGACATGGACCTTATGGCAGAAAGTGGAGACACAACCATTGTGGCAGAAAGCGAAGAGGAATTAAAGATCCTCTTGGTGAAAGTGAAAGAGAAGAGTGAATAAAGTTGGCTTAAAACTCAATATTCAAAAAACTTAGATCATGGCATCTGGTCCCATGACTTCATGGCAGATAGATAGGGAAACAATGAAAACAGTAACAGACTTTATTTTCTTGGGCTCCAAAATCACTGCAGATGATTACTGTGGCCATGAAATTAAAAGACGTTTGTTTCTTGGAAGAAAAACTATGACAAACATAGACAACATATTAAAAAGCAGAGATATTACCTTGCTGACAAAGGTATGTCTAGTCAAAGGTATGGTTTTTCCAGTAGTCATGCATGGATGTGAGTTGAACCATAAAGAAGACTGAGCATTGAAAAATTGATGCTTTTGAACTGTGGCATTGGAGAAGACTCTTGACAGTCCCTTGGACTGCAAGGAAGTCCAACCAGTCAATCCGAAAGGAAATCACTCCTGAAGCTCCAATACTTTGGCCACCTGATGCAAAGAACTGACTCATCTGAAAAGACCCTGATTCTGGGAAAGATGAAGGCAGGAGGAGAAGGGGATGATAGAGGATGAAATGGTTGGATAGCATCACCAACTCAATGGACATGAGTTTAAGCAAGTTNTCCAATACTTTGGCCACCTGATGCAAAGAACTGACTCATCTGAAAAGACCCTGATTCTGGGAAAGATGAAGGCAGGAGGAGAAGGGGATGATAGAGGATGAAATGGTTGGATAGCATCACCAACTCAATGGACATGAGTTTAAGCAAGTTCTGGGCGTTGGTCAGGGACAGGGAAGCCTGAGGTGCTGCAGTCCATGGGGTCACAAAGAGTCAGACATGACTGAGCAACTGAACTGAACTGAAATATGTGCAGCAAAGCCTCCTGCCTTCCTCACTACCCTAACCTGGAACTTTCCTGCACTATTTTATGAGCAAGAAATAATCCTCGTTATGTTGAGTAACTAAATGTTTGCATCTGTTTGTTACTGCAGCCCAACCTCCTCTAACAAATACATTCGCCACTCATGTCCCCATCAGGCTAAAAGCTTGCAGTGAGAAAGGGTCACAGTCAGCTCTCCATCCCTCCTTTGTACCTCCTTTCCTACCCTCAGCTCCGCTGACCTTCTGTGGTTTCTGACCCCACTGGGGTGGGCAGGAGATGAGGAGAGAGGTCAGAAGCTGGAGAGATCTTACTTGACTGAGACTGCTGTAAACTTGTTGCTTTGGTACATGTTCCAAGTTGATTCTCGTGGGTTGCTTTTATGGGGTGTGCTAAAGAGCTTCTGTTTCTATCTCCAAATCTAATCTCTCACCCCCTTCAACCTGCTTTTGCCCCAGATGGTTGACCGTTATAGACAGTATCAGAGGGCTTCTTCACCTTTTGTCATCTGCTTGAGTTTGGCCAACGGGGAGCAGTGGGAGGAGACGAGGGAGAGGCAGGCGAGAGAGGTGGGGGCCTTTGCTCTTCTGATCCGCTTCCTGTTAGGCTGCACTGTCTTCCTGCATCCCTCTGCTGAAGGTCACAGCTCCTGCTGGGACGTTCTTTCCATACATGGCTCTCTGCATCTGTGCTCTACTGAAGCCCTTGCCCCTGTAGGATGGTACGGGTACGAAACTGTTATTAGCTCCAGGGCGGCACTACATTGGTTCCCAAGGTCTCCCTCTACCCTGCCCACACCTTCTTGTTTTTGTTGTTCAGTTGCTCAGTTGTGTCTGGACTCTTTGCGACTTCATGGACTATGGAGCACACCACTTCCCCTGTCCTTCACTGTCTCCCGGAGCTTGCTTAAACTCATGTCTATTGAGTCAGTGATGCCATCCACCCATCCCATCCTCCAAGGCTCCCTTCTCCTCCTGGCCTTAGTCTTTCCCAGCATCAAGGTCTTTTCTAATTGGCTCTTCATACACATGCTATTCAACTCCCCTGAAATTATCTAATTTGAGTGGCACCTGTTCTGCTACTGTGGGATCTTTGGAGATGTCCCAACCAGAGCATCCAGCAGGTGCATTTCCAGTGATGTGGCCAGTGTGTCTGCTACGCTGCTAGCTTAGAATTCGCCCCTCAGCTCCTGAGTGTTCCATGGTATGTCCTCTCCATTGGAGGTCACGTTACCCCTCCAAGTGCTCTACTGCAAGAGGAAACTGAAGCTCAGAGACGCCTTGTGACTTGCCTAGGGCCCCAAAGCTAGTGAGTGGTGGAGCCCCGAGTCAACTGCAGCTTCAGTTACCGTCACAGCTGGTGCTCTGCCCTCTGCCGTGACTCCACACGCATCACCAACCAGCTTCCCAAAGCCTCTTCAAGCTCGTACTCCTACCAGGTAGAAAGTGAAGTCATCCTTGTTTTCAGGGTGACCAGAATTCTGCATGGCTTAGATTGAGTGGTTGGAGCTGGTCTTGGGAGAGTTCCTTTTTCTGACATGAAGACAAATGCCTGATTGATAAGGTGATTCCATTAGGAAATTGTGGGAAGGAGCTATAGCAAGTAATTTAGGCCAGATGCTGCCATGCTTCTACTGAATAAGACAGTCAGTGATTCAGTGAAGATCAGGCTGCGAGCAACGGGTGCCCTCAGCAGGTAGATGTGGACCCAGTGGCGGTGCTTGTCAATACTTCACCTTGAGCGGGGACGTCTCTGCTCCCATAACCAATTCTCTACCCAGCCCCTCACTGCTCCCAAGCCTGAAAACACCTTACGGCTTCCTGAGCATCTTTTGGCAAATGCAGTATTGACATCGTAGCACTACAGTCTACCTTTGTGTATTGGAAGAGGGTGGGCATGGGTCCATGGCTCTCCTGCCTACACTCCCTAGAGGGCAGGTCTCCTGCCAGCCCCCAGCCCGGGTTTCCCTCCAATGTGGCAGTGATGCAGTAACAGGCATCAGGAGTTCCTCCCTCAGGACGCTTTTCTCGACCACACCCATGGGCTGGGACCTCTCCTAGGTGCTTTCACACTGCCCTGTTCTTAAGACCTGTTAGTGTTTATCCAGCACCAACTATGTCCCTAGCCCGGGGCTTCCCAAGTGGCACTAGTGGTAAAGAACCCTTCTGCAAACGCAGGAGACATAAAAGATGCGGATTCAATCCCTGGATCAGGAAGGTCCCCTAGCAAAGGGCATGCAGTCCACTCCAGTGTTCTTGCCTGGAGAACTCCATAGACAGAGGAGCATGGCGGGCTACAGCCCATGGGGGTCTCAGAGTCTGAAGTTTGCCTAGTCTTGTTCTAGGAACTTGCTCTAAAATCTTAACATAGTACTTGTATTACTGTTTTGTAATTGTCTACTTCAGAAGACTCCAGGAAAATCACTGACTTTAAATAGGAAATATTCACCTTTTTATTGTTTTGATCAAGAATATTGAAAACTTTCACACCACTTTATGTAATCTTGCTGCATCTTAGGAGTATATTCAATAGAAATGAAGAGACTTATGGACAAAGTTGGTTATTACAGTGTTATTTATGGAACAAAAACATCAGGAAACAATGAAATATAAAACATAGGAAACATAGGTTACATACATTAATGCACATCATACAGTCAAATACTACTAAATTTTAACATTGTGGAAATATTCACATTTTTATCTTGGCTAGAATTCTGCATGAATTCTAAGAGGCTATGTCTTATTATCATTTAAAAATATTTTATTTAAAAATTATTCTTAAAAAATCTTTGCAGACTAGTGCATGGCACATTGCCAGCAAATAGATACTCAATATGAATTTAATGAATGAACTGATATAGCATTTGGGTTGACTATGGGATAAGTTGAAGTTTAGGGTTTTCCTGAGAGTCTTTTTTTTTTTTTTGGTCAGGAGAGGAAACCAAGTCAGTCAAGTGCTGCTTGATGTGGCGTCCAAGGGCGTGGGCAGAGTCCGTGTTAGAATGTGGGCTCCTGGAGGGTCACCTCCCTCTCCCTCACTCTCCTTCTTGTTTCTATGTCATCTGGTCCTGGTGTGGCCAGTACAACCACATGAGTTAGCTGTGAAGAGAGAGTTTTTGATTCTGAATTCTGTTTAGAGGCCCCAGGAAATGGAGAAAACTGATAAAAATGGATTTTTTTNTTTGAGCAAATTCTAGGAGACAGAGAAGGACTGAGAAGCCAAAGAGTCAGCCATAACTTAGCGACTGAACAACAAAGAAAAAAGTAAACAAGGTAATTTCAGGTTGTGGGGAACTGTCATTTGTTGAGTGCTTACACTGTACTGACACTAAGTGCTTTATACAGATCGACTCGTTTAATTTTCCCGACCCTTCGGTGAGGCAGGAAGCCACCAATGTCCCTGTTTGATGAGGAGACTGATTTTTCTATGGCTACATAGTGATCCATCCCCAAGTGCAGTAGCTTCAGACAGCTGTTGTCTTCCTGGGTCACGGGCCTGAGGGCCAGGAGTCCAGGCAGGATCAGCAGGGGCTGCTCGCTCCTCTCTGCCCCACAGTGTTATTAGCGGGCTCGTGCTGCGGCTGGAGGACCCAGATGGCCCTGTCCCACGAGCAGGGTCTCGGACTGGCCGTTAGCTGGGGCGCTCCAGTTGTCCTGTATGTGATTCTTCTGTCCGGCAGGGTGGCCGGGACTTCTTTACTCTTCTTCCCAGAGTGCAAACACAGGAGCTGCAAGTGACATTGTGTCACGCTCACCGTGTTCGGTTTGTTCACAGATGTCACAGAGCCAGCCCAGGTTCAAGTGGAAGGGAACTGACATGGGTGGAGTCGCGGAGTCACGTTGCAAAGGGCCTGCAGGATGGAGGACTCGGCGTGGCTGTCTTTGGAAACAATCTGACACCGACACAGGGTTTAACTAACTTGCTGAGGGTCATACAGCTAACAGGCTGTGAGGGTTCAGTAGGGTAAAGTTCAGACCGGAGAATGTGGAGGACATTTCAGATAAAATGGGCAAAAGAATAAAAGGAGAGTGGGGTCCAGGTCTTTGGACCTTCATCCATTCGAGCACAGTAGGAACATCCGTGGTGCTTACAGAGAAGTTGGGGCTCCAGTGGCTTCTCCTGTGGGGCATGCTGGCATCAGCAGCGGATGGGTTGTCCATCGGATGAATTATCTATTGAGGAGATGATTGACTTGAGCCAAAAGAAAGAGCCCACCCTGGTGGGGGACCTGCCCTCTTCCCAGGGCCAGGAGCCCACTCATGGGAAGTGAAGCCTGGAGTCAGATGGGTCTGATGTGGATGGGGAAACGGAGGCCTGAATTGCCATCTCCGTACACACCCTGAGTGTCTTTTTCATTTTTTTCAAGACTTTTTTTTTTTTGCTGTGGACCATTTTTTTAAAACTCCTTATTGAATTTGTTACAATATTGCTTGTTGTATGTTGTGGGTTTTTGGCCATAATGCATGTGGGATCTTAGTTCCTGGAGTAGAGATGGAACCTGCACCCCCTGCCTTGAAAGGTAAAATGTTAACCCCTGGACCACCAGGGAAGTCCCACTTTGAGGCTCTTTCTGAGTAATACCTTTTAACAAGAAAAGCAGTAAGGTTAGAGAGAAGAAGGAATGCAATATGCAGTTCTTTCAAAGCTCTTAGTTTGAAAAGACACGGCGGTATTTATTTTTTTTTAAAAGAGCCTGGTTGATCTCATTCTTAGCGGCTCTGGCTGCAAAGGGGGAGGGGGCCGCCCCCTCTGTGCTAGCTGCTCCCTGGGATTTGTATCTTTTCTTCTGACACACTTCATGCAGGGAGAACTCATTTTGGCTTCCTCAAAAATTGGACGCTAAATTTAGAACTGGCCTCAAAACTTCTGATCTTTGAGCTCAACTTGTCTGGCTGGGCCGGGCCTGCCACCGCCACCCCTTATCACCCTCAATGTTGTTCCTGTTTGGTTCTCCAGTTGTCCTAGAAACGTGAATTGGTATGATTGGTCATGGCCAGGAGATGGAAGCCAGAGCCCACCAGCCTGCCCTGGTGGGACCCTGACTCTGCTTTTCTCTCATAAACAATGTTCTCTCGGAACAGAGAATGCTTCCCCCTTATTTTCCAAGAGCTGGGCCCCTTGGGCCCACTCCAAATTCCTCTGGTCTCCCTTCCATCTGTTGCAAGTTCCTTCCCTGCCTTCTCATCCCTGGAACCACCAGAAAGGGGAGGAAGCAGACCTTTGTCTGTGCCTGGGCCCAGCTGCTTGTCATCTGGACTCACACCTATTAACCCTTGACCGTCAGCCATCATCCCTCCCATCACATCCTTCATAAATCCACGTTGGGAGAAGGAGCTGAGGGCTGAGGGACCTCCCAGTCCCCACCACATGGCTCTTCACTTGCCCAGTTCTATCCAAGGAGACGTCATCTCCCATGGAGCCCAGCAGCTGGTCCTGAGCAAGGCCCCTCACTTCCATGTGACCTTGGACAAGTCACTTGGCTTCCTCGCCAAGCCTGTTTTCCCATCTACAAAATGAAGAGCGGAATGAGTGGGCCTCTAACCTTAGTGAAGTGTTAGTTGCTCAGTCGTTCCCGACTCTTCGTGACCCCATGGTCTGCCCGTGGGATTCTCCAGGCAAGAATACTGGAGTGGGTTGCCATTCCCTTCTCCAGGGGAATCTTCCCGATCCAGGGATTGAACCCAGGTCTCCTGCATTGCATGCAGATTCTTTACCATCTGAACTACCAGGGAAGCCCTTAGTTGTGACTCAGTTTAAAACATGCCATGCCTCTGTAAGCATGACGGATTCCTACCAGAGAAAGGGTCCTTTTAGCATTAAAGAGAAGAGCGTCACACAAGGTCACCCACAGTATCCCACAGAGCATCCGTCTGGAAGGCACTCAAGAATTACAGCATCTCTCGCTGAAGTCCAGACCTGACCCCCCACAACTCAACTCAGAATGATGTTGCAGGAGGCCATTGCCAGCCAGATCTCCTCTGTGACAGTTCACAAGGTCCACAGCAATCTGAAGAGAAAAGCAGAATTCTCTAGAGCAGTGTCCCTTGAACTGCTTTCTGCAGAACGCTGGGATCCCACGTGGGTCTGGGCTTTGGGTCTGGGATGCAATAAGTCTGGGGAAAGCTGGGTTTCTGAGAGCCTTGAACTCAGAGCTGTCACTCCAGACATTCTGCTTATCCTTGAGGACAGCCTCTGTTTTGCCCTTTTTACTATTCCACTTCACAGATGAGAAGAGGGGCTCAGAGAGGTGAAGTGATTTGCCCCGAGTCCTGCAGCTTGATTAGTTGGGACCTGAGTCTATAGCTGTGCTCCTAACACAAGGCTGTATTTTCATCCCATGTTATGGACCCTGAGGGGCTGCTCTTGTCTGAGCTGAAACCCCTCAGAGGAATCAGAGTGAAGGGCAGCTTTCTGTGGCAGGAGAGGGGACAGTGAGGGTGTGTGTTGTGGGTATACGTCCGGTATAGGGACTCGTAGCTATTTCCTGGGGACAGTCCACTGGGGTTCGGGGGTGGGGAGTCACAGAAGTCTGTGCTGCTCCTCACGACTGTGACTGCCTCTGGAGTAAGTCAGGCGAAGGAGTGTTGTGCCCTTCACAAGAAGGATTCATGGGGACTTGTGGCCAGTTCAGACCTGCTGGTTTTAGAAACATTATTTCTTTTTAATTTTTTGTAATGTGATTTCGGGGCTGTGCCAGGTCTTCGTGCCATGCGTGGGCTCTCTCTGGTTGTGGCAGGTGGGATCTCCTCTCCACTTGCAGTGTGTGGGCTTCTCGTTGCAGTGGCTTCTCTTTTGGTGAAGCATGCACCCTAGAGCTCGGGATTCAGTAGTTGTGGCACATGGGCTTAGTTGCTCTGTGGCCAGGAGCAACTTCCAGACCAGGGATCAAATAGGTGTCACCTGCATTGCAAGGCGGATTCTTAACCACTGGCCCACCAGGGAAGCCCTTGAAGTATCCCTTGTTGCATGCCAATTAGAACCACACAGCTCCCTCGTCCTCACGGCTGATTTCATGGGGACAGCAGCCACCCCCAGGGGGGCCGCCTGCTGCCAGGGGGTTCTGAGAAGCTGAGTTAGTTACTAGTCCCCCACTCTTTCTTTCCTTTCTCCAACGAGCACTTACTGAGCACACTGCTGTGTGTGGGAGGCACAGTGGTGAACAAGTTCTGTGTTCCTGCCCTCCATGGGAGACAGACCTTATGCATAGAATTCCCGAGGGGCGTAGTTACAACTGGAAGTGAGATCTCCAAAGGGAAGGAAAGTCGTTCTCTGACAGTAGGTATCAGGGGAGGGTGACCTAGTTCAGGGAGGTGTTTGTGGCCGTGGAGGGGCACCACTCACAGGTCCCTTCAAGACACCCTCTGCTGAGGAAGGTAGTTGGCTGACAGCCCCCAGCTGCTGCACCTTCAGGTGTTCACACCAAAGCTACTCCCTCCCCAGGCAGCTCGCAGCAATGGCAGCGCAGCGGGGACGCCACAGCTGGGCCATCGCTGCCGACCCAGCCCCGTGCTCCTGCACTGTCCAGAGCTCCTCCTTCCCTCTCCCCTTTCACGGGTCACACCTGAACCCTCTCGCCACCTGCTCCTGCTCCCTTCTTCCCTTCCATGCCATTCTGGCATCTGCTTCTGGTTAAAAAAGTGTAACCCAGTTGAGTACATTTTAAGGACTTCGTTGGCCTTACTGACTGATTCATGGATCGGGCAGCATCCAGTCCAGCAGACAGAAAAGAACTCTGAGGAGCTGTACAAAATAAGAGACTTTAATAGGCAGGGAGGAACAGCAGGAACAAGGAAGTCAGACTCGGCACAAAAGCGGGTTGGTTATTGCAAGATCATTTTCCTGGCGGGGTTGGGGGGACGGGTGTCTGACAGACAGGTTACCTAACTAATATCTCTTTGGTGATGCCAGACTGGCTGGTTTAACGGATCATTCCTGGGAGAGCTGAAACTGCAAGTCTCAGTTTGGTGACATGGGGCATAAGCAACTCCATTTTGGGCCTGTTGCCTTGTTTTTAATACAGGGAACATTAGAAATTAAATATTTTGAGCTGAATGATCAATGAAAATATAATTATCAAAATTTGTAATATACAGCTAGAGGGGTACTTAATGGAAAACATTTAGCTTGTTAGAAAAGAAGAAAGATATAAAATCAATGATCTTAAGATTCTACTTTAAAAACTAGAACAAGAAGAACCAGGTAAACCCAAAGTAAGGAGAAGGAAAGAAATACTAAGAGCAAATATTTGTGGCATAGAAAACAGACAAACAGAAAATCAACAAAGCCAAAAGTCAGTTCATTGAAAATATAAACAAAATTGGTAAATTCCTAGTTAGATTGATCAAGGAAAGAAAGGAAGAAAATAAATTGTGAATATAAAGAATAAAAAAAGATGGTATCACCACAGAACCTTCAGATATGAAAAAATAAGAAAAATAATAAATAATGAAACAAAAGAATAATAAGAAAGTATTATAAACTTCATGCCAATCAGTTTGACAACACAGATGAAATGGACAAACTGCTTGACAGATTACAAATGGACACACGATGAAACTGAAAAGCCAAAGAATTTTGTCTGTTAAAGAATCTGAATTCATTATCAAAACCCTTCCCGAGGAAATGTCAAGCCCAGATAGTTTCACTGGTGAATTCTATCAAATGTTTAAGGAAGAAATAACACCAAACTCACATTTTCAGAAAATAGAGCAGGAAGCAATTCATTTTATGAGGTCAGCAGTACCCTGATACCAAAACAACAAAGACATTGTAAGTAGATTGAATCCAGATCTCAGCACCGTAATTAACAAGATTTATTTCTTACTAGGCCACAAATCCAAAATGGGTCATCAGGAAGACTGTGCTTGTCACAGGCACTCAGGGACCCGGCTGATGAAATTTCTGCCTCAACAGAAACTTCCATTATGAGTAAGGCCGAGAAAGGAGACGCAGCGAATTGCATCCTGATTCTTAAAGCTCCTGCCCTGAAGTGACATATGTCATGGCTCGTGTCCCTGGCCATGTCCCAAAAGGATGGGGGGGGTGTCCTAACATGTTTTTTGGGGGAGAGGAAAGTGGACAATGATCATCTCAAGAGTCATAGATGCATATATAGTAACAGTTCAGTTCAGTTGCTCAGTTGTGTCTGACTCTTTGCAACCCCATGGACTGCCTGTCCATCACCAACTCTCAGAGTTTATTCAAACTCACGTCCATTGAGTTGGTGATGCCATCCAACTATCTCATCCTCTGTTGTCCTCTTTTCCTCTTGCCTTCAATCTTTCCCAGCATCAGGGTCTTTTCAAATGAGTCAGTTCTTCGCATCAGATGGCCAAAGTATTGGAGTTTCAGTTTCAGCCTCAGTCCTTCCAACGAACATTCAGGACTGATCTCCTTTAGGATGGACTGGATGGGTCTCCTTGCTGTCCAAGGGACTCTCAAGAGTCTTCTCCAAAACCACAGTTCAAAAGCTACTGAGAGAGCACAGAGTGGATCAAAGGGCCCTGAGATGTGGCTGTTGCAAATGCCACCAGCCTGAAAGAAGGGGAGAGCCTGCCTGGGAGGCTGAGATGGAGCAACCAGAGAGAGGGGGGAAACCAGGTGAGTCCATGAAGGGACCGGAGAATGGTGTCTCATGTGACTGAGGGATTGCGTAAAAGGAGGATTCAGGCAACTAGGATGTCGCTGGTACCCAGGCGAGGTGATGTCAATGGAGTGAAGGTGGTAGAAACCAGAATGAAGCAAGTAAGAACTGAGTGTGGGGTGAAGGAAAGCAGAATGTGGACACTTTTTCAAGAAGTCAGTGGTGAAGGAAGAAAGGCAGTCAGTGGAGGATGTGTTAAGAGAGGATTTGTTTGTTATTTCATTGGGAGAGCCCAGAGGATTCTTAAATTGTTGATGGGAACAATCTAGTTTGGGGAAAATGGGGAAATAGGTAAGAGAAGGGAGTCAGGGACAATAAGGTTCCTAGAAGATGGGACTCAAAAGTCGGTGGTGAAAGGCTGTGAGGTGTGAGTGGTTGAGAGGCTGAGCTGGTGTGAATGGAACCAGGCAGCAGGGAAGCCAGGGGGAGAGAGAGGCAAGCAGAGCAAGCACACAGCGAGTTGGAGAGGGGGCAGGAAAAGCCTGCAGCAGAGTCTTGATGGTCGTTTTACTTTTTCTTTTCTTTAAATTGAATTGCGGTTGATTTACAATGTTGTATTAATTTCCGGTGTACAGCAAAGTGATTCAGTTATACACACACCCATATATACATATGTGTGTGTGTATATATATATATATTTTTTTTAATTAGATTCTCTTCCCATGCAGGTTATTGCAAAATATGGTTCCTTGTGCCATACAATAGGTCCTTGTTGGTTATCTGTTTTATACATAGTAGTGTGTATATGTCAATCCCAAACTCCTAAATTATACCTTCTCCCAATTTCTTTTTTGGTAACTGTAAGTTTGTTTCCTATGTCTGTGGGTCTATTTCTGTTTCATAAATAACTTCATTTGTATCCTTTTTAAAATTTAAATTTATTTATTTTTGGCTGTGCTGGGTCTTCGTTGCTGTGAAGGCTTTCCTCTAGTTGTGGTGAGCGGGGGCTACTTTCCAGGTGCAGTGCAAGAGCTTCTCATTGGGGTGGCTTCTCTTGTTGCCAAGCACAGGCTCGAGACGTGTGGCCTTCAGTAGTTGCAGCTCCTGGACTCCGCAGCACAGGCTCAATAGTTGTGGCGCACAGGCTTCGTTGCTCCAATGCTGTATCATTCTTTTTAGATTCCACATATAAGCGATGTCATGTGATACTTTTCTTCCTGTCTGACTTAGCTTCACTTAGTAAGATCATCTTGAGGTCCATGCATATTGCTGCAAATGGCATTATTTCATTTTTTTTTATGACTGAGTCGTATTCCATTGTATATATGTACTACATCTTCTTTATTCATCTGTTGATGAAGCTGGTCTTTTTTCTTGAAAAGATTTCATTCATTCAATAAATATTTATGGAGCAACCTGCTATGTGCCAAGCTGAGTTCTGAGAACAGTCAACAGAAGCCATCCTCAGCCTCAGAATCTATCCCAGTGGCAGCAGCCTCTTTGGCCAGGAAGGTGCTCACCATTTGGACCGATTTCTGGAATAACAACAGATAGATGCAACAGACATAGGGGGGGTCAAAGGAAAACAGATTTCCCATAATAGGAAGGGGCTTGGATAAGGCTTGTCCTCTGGAAAGTCTTAGCGACTTTGGAGAAGGGAGCTGTGTGTGTGTTTCCAGGTGTGTCTTTGGGGCAGCTTGATGCAGAGAACCCCTCTGAATATGTTGGATGTGGTTGTAGTAGACTTGACTCTCTACGTGTAAGAAGCAAAAGAGCCAGACCACCTGAGTGGCATCCTTGCCCATTCTGGTTCTTTGTTGTTGCTTTTTATCCTTTTGTTATATAAATTAGGGCTTCCCAGGTGGCGCCAGTGGTAAAGAATCGGCCTGTCAATGCGGTAGACAGAAGAGACTTGAGTTTGATCCCTGGGTTGGGAAGATTCCCCTGGAGAAGGAAGTGCCAGCCCACTCCGGTATTCTTGCTGCGGAAATCCCATGTACAGAGGTGCCTGGTGAGCTACAGTCCATGGAGTCACAAACAGTTGGACACAATTAAGCATGTGTGTGCACCTGCATACGAAAATGGAGAAAATAGGGCCTCCACGGCCCATCCTTCTCACCACCACTGACGTTTCCTCCTCCAAACACCTCTGACTTGTCCTTGCCTCCCATTCGGCAATTAGTCATGTACTTTCTCATGATATCTTAGTTTCTGTTCCTGCTGAAACCAGCACTATTTCTGGGCTTTTCTGTTACGTGAACCAATACATTTCTTTCTAGACTTCATTTTTAAAATGTATTTACTTACTTATTTTTGGGTGCACTGGACCTTTTTTGCAGTGCACAGGCTTTCTGTAGTTGCAGCGAGCGGGAGTTACTCTTTAAGCCTGTGGTGCTCAGGCTTCTCATTGCCGTGGCTTCTCTTAGTGCGGAGCACGGGCTTTAGGTGTGCAGGCTTCAATAGCTGCAGCTTGAGAGCTTAGTTCCGTGGCATGTGGGATCTTTCTGGACCAGGGAGTGAACCCATGTTCCCTGCATAGGCTGGCAGAGTCTTAACCACTGGACCACCAGGGGAGTCCTCCAGACTAGACTTCATTTTGATGTGATTTTTTTTTCTTTTGAAAAGAATCTTGTCTAATCTAGAGACCCAAACTTATTTGCCCGGTTCTGTGGGCCCATGTCCCTTTCAAGGGCATCCAATGCTGTATTAGTTATCCATGGCTGTATAACAAATGACCCCACGTTTAGTGGTATGGCCCAATCTCTAAGAAGGCCCCTAAAGATCCCCGCCTCCTGGTATTTCTGCCCCGTGCCCTCTCCTCCCATATTCTATCCAGGTTACTCTAATAGACCAGCAGAGTGTAACAGAAGTGATGACGTGTGACTGCCTGTCCATGTCATAAAAGATGTTGAACTCGGCACTTGCTTCCATGGAGAGCATCCCACTGCATTGTGATGTCTGAGCGGGCACGCAGGAGGGTCCCTGGCCTAGTCCTGGGGAGTCATCGAGGGCTTCCTAGTGGAAGCAGTGGCAAAGTGCATCCTAAAACCTCATCCCCCCTCTGACTGCTCAGTGCACACAGGCCCCTGAAGGCACGTTCAAGGATGACCTCATCCATTCAGGACAGGCTCTCACGCTGCCTCCCAGGACCTCCGGGGACACATCTGCTCCATGTGTGCATGCTGGAGGGAAGTAAGCCAGACAGGGCCCCCAGACCCGATTTCCTGGCTGGGCCACACAGGAGCACTCTCTCGGGGACTTCTTTGGGTCCTGTATGCCAGTGCCCCAGGCTCTGCGGTCAGTGCAGCAAAAGGGGGGCCACAGTCCCCACCAACCAGGAGTAGCGGGTGGTGGAGGTGGGAGTCCGAGAGGAGTTGCTGACCCCTGTAGTCAGACAGGGACACTCGTCCTGAGCTCAGGTGCTACCAGCCAGTCCTTGGGAGCCCCCACCCCCTCTGCTGACTGCCCTCATCATACTGGCCTGTGCCCTCCCCGGGGGAGCCTGGGGCAGACCCCCATCCCCTCCCCTCCACCAGCAGCTCCTCTTGTCCCACCCACGTGTTTCCCAGCCCACGAATTTCCCACTCCCAGGAGCCCCTTCCTGGCAGAGTGCCTTGGGCCAGGCCTGTCTGCTCCCCCTGCTTCCAATCTGTTCTTCATTGTTCTTTGTCTCTTTCCTTTTGCTAAATGTCCTTGCTTACCTGAGCTGGCTCTGGGTGGACATGAGCATGGGTGTGTGTGTGTGTGAGAGAGAGAGAGAGAGCATGTTCATGACTGGATATTGGGTAGAAGCCACACATGGCACAGGGGAATGTACATAAGCTGGGGGTCCCAGGCTCAGATGTGGAGGAGTGGGGAGTCAGGCAGAAGTCTAGATTCCTTAGCACCTCCTGGAAAAGACCCCTGCCCCCATTGCCCTGGCCCCTGCCCACCTCTCAGCCTCAGAGCTCACCACTCCCCATGGACTCACCCAGCTCCTGCCGTCTCTCTCTCCTCAGCCTAGGGTTTCTGTTCTCAATCCCCATCCACTATTGGGCAAACTACTGCTTGTCCTTTAAGGGTCTGCTCAAGTGTCTCCTCCGAGAGCCCCTGGGTCTGGGCTGGATGCGCCTACAGCCATGCCCACTGCCTCTTTTCTGCCCAGGGCAGCTCCTGGAAGCCAGGACCTTGCCTGTGCTGGTCACCTTCCCCTAGCATCCTTCCTCCTACCAGGCTCCGTGTGGGAACTCCCTGCAGAGTGATGAATGAAAATGATAACTATATATATATATCAAACCAAAGCCCTAGAGAGTGAGATACAGAGAGAGAAATGTTTTTCACCCAGCTAAGCAATCTAGACTGAACTTTTGTTCTGGTGGCTTAAGTGATGTTCAAGGGAATTGTAGGGGTGCTGGCGAGTGTGGGTTCATTTTATCCTTGGAATTGAGGGTGCCCCTCTGCCCTGCTACCCATACACACCGGTACCACACCAGGCTGCTTTTATCACTCCTAATCTCTCTGTTTTAAGACCAGGGTCAAACTCCCTAAGTCATCATCTTCCCCACCTCGAAACAAACTTTGAAGTCAGTCTGCGCTTTAGTGTGGGTGGAAGGCTTCTAAGGAGAGGGCCCCGCCCCGCCCCCAGCCAATCACGGAGCCCCTTCGTTTCCGGAGCAAGGGTGGAGGGCGGGAGGCAGGGAGCGGGGCTGGAAGGGGTTTCGAGCCCCGCGGGCTGCGTGCTCCGGGGGCTGACGCAACTGGAGAATTTGGCTTCTTTTTATCACATATATCATTTTGCCATATATGGTAAATGAGAGCTACTGGCAGCGAGGCTCGGACCCAGATGGTGGGCTCCCAGAGTGAAGTGAGCTACATACCAGCCCAGAACAAACAGACCATCGCTCACCCGCCGGACAGGTGGGTGGGCCAAGAGAGGGGTTATATATAGTTCTGCTCACATTCCTTCACTAATGCGTGTTGGCCCCCAAATGCGCAAACAATCTCCATTTCTGGCTCTTTTTTTTTTTTTTAACGGAATCTGCTAATTGCTATTCTATAACCCTGGGAACGACAAAAATGCCAGGAGGAATGTGGGGGAAGAGATCTGCAGGGGCCATTTCCCGTCTTTCATCCTCTGACCCTCCCCTTCCCCCTCCTTTCCCCCAGAGTGCCTCCTTTATTGACTCGCCTCGTTTCTCCCCTTGCCAGAGTCCCCTCCTTGCCTGCACCCCTCCAGCCCAGGTGAGGCTGGCCAGGTGCAGATGAGCCCCGGAGGCTGTCTGGGATTCAGAGAAGTGTGGAGTCACCGCAAACATGGCGCCCCAGCTCCCAGGACATGCCTTTTGCCAGATGCTGGAGGTTAGCCTGACCCAAGCAGGAAACGCTGCCCCCGCCCTCCCAGGGACCCCAAATGGCAGCACAGGACGCCATCCCCTGAGAGTCTGCTAGACGCACATAAATACTGGTGATCCCCTAAAGCTGCTGTCTGGACCTCACTTTATNCTATATATATATCAAACCAAAGCCCTAGAGAGTGAGATACAGAGAGAGAAATGTTTTTCACCCAGCTAAGCAATCTAGACTGAACTTTTGTTCTGGTGGCTTAAGTGATGTTCAAGGGAATTGTAGGGGTGCTGGCAAGTGTGGGTTCATTTTATCCTTGGAATTGAGGGTGCCCCTCTGCCCTGCTACCCATACACACCGGTACCACACCAGGCTGCTTTTATCACTCCTAATCTCTCTGGTTTAAGACCAGGGTCAAACTCCCTAAGTCATCATCTTCCCCACCTCGAAACAAACTTTGAAGTCAGTCTGCGCTTTAGTGTGGGTGGAAGGCTTCTAAGGAGAGGGCCCCGCCCCGCCCCCAGCCAATCACGGAGCCCCTTCGTTTCCGGAGCAAGGGTGGAGGGCGGGAGGCAGGGAGCGGGGCTGGAAGGGGTTTCGAGCCCCGCGGGCTGCGTGCTCCGGGGGCTGACGCAACTGGAGAATTTGGCTTCTTTTTATCACATATATCATTTTGCCATATATGGTAAATGAGAGCTACTGGCAGCGAGGCTCGGACCCAGATGGTGGGCTCCCAGAGTGAAGTGAGCTACATACCAGCCCAGAACAAACAGACCATCGCTCACCCGCCGGACAGGTGGGTGGGCCAAGAGAGGGGTTATATATAGTTCTGCTCACATTCCTTCACTAATGCGTGTTGGCCCCCAAATGCGCAAACAATCTCCATTTCTGGCTCTTTTTTTTTTTTTTAACGGAATCTGCTAATTGCTATTCTATAACCAGGGGAACGACAAAAATGCCAGGAGGAATGTGGGGGAAGAGATCTGCAGGGGCCATTTCCCGTCTTTCATCCTCTGACCCTCCCCTTCCCCCTCCTTTCCCCCAGAGTGCCTCCTTTATTGACTCGCCTCGTTTCTCCCCTTGCCAGAGTCCCCTCCTTGCCTGCACCCCTCCAGCCCAGGTGAGGCTGGCCAGGTGCAGATGAGCCCCGGAGGCTGTCTGGGATTCAGAGAAGTGTGGAGTCACCGCAAACATGGCGCCCCAGCTCCCAGGACATGCCTTTTGCCAGATGCTGGAGGTTAGCCTGACCCAAGCAGGAAACGCTGCCCCCGCCCTCCCAGGGACCCCAAATGGCAGCACAGGACGCCATCCCCTGAGAGTCTGCTAGACGCACATAAATACTGGTGATCCCCTAAAGCTGCTGTCTGGACCTCACTTTATACCTCCAGCCTGAGGCAGTCAGATTTCCAAGGTTTAGGGGAATTGCCTGGTGGTCCAGTGTTTTGGACTCCACGCTCTCACTGCTGAAGCCCATGTTCAGTCCCTGATCAGGGAACTAAAATCCCACAAGCTGCTGCAGCACAACCAAAAAAAAAAGTTTATACCTCTAGCCCAGAGCTTCAGAATCACAGGTCAGAGGCGGTACTGTCACCCATGGGTGGAGGCTCAGTCCTAAAGCAAAGACAGATGAAGAGAAGTTAGACCGGGAATGCAGGCTTGAGAGTGTTCATAGAAGCAGCTGCACCTCTGACGTCACAGGTGAGGAGGGCAGGGGCCAGCCTCTCTGGCACGGTGTCCATCAGCATCCTTAGAGAGTACACCCCAGGGGAAATGCGGTTTTGGTGATTCCATCTTCTAATTCACTCCAAATAACAGGGTCTGGTTCTTCCAGCAGTGCAGCCCTGGTGCCTTCAGCTTAGGTCGGGAGCTCAACCCTGTTACACACGAGAAACAAGCTACTGGTGTCTGGGCCGGGAACCTTCTGACTTAATGGTCTGGGGTAGGTCTTGAGCAAGTGATGTGTTACCTATCTCTTCTCCTTGGCTTCCCTGGTGATCTGCTGTGTGCACAGCTGCAAACAGGCTCGCTCTTCCTGGGGCATCTTACCTGAGGCCCCCAGCTCCTGTTCCCCCCACCTAGGGCAGCCTCGGGTCCCCCAGGCAAAGCCCCTGTCCAGAGAATTGAGTGGTCCAGCTGGCCAGTGAGGATGAGCCTGAGCCTGGATGTCAGAAGCTGACTCCCACAAGGCTCTGCCCTAAATTACCAGAGCTCCGTACTCAGTGCTCTGAATTCCTTAAAATCCCAGTTCCTTCCGCCACAAGATCAGGAGGTAGAGAAGTTCTAGAAGGACCAGTAAGATGCTACTGAGAGCCAACTGATGCAGAGAGCCAACTCAGTGGAAAAGGCTCCTGATTGAAGGCAGGAGGAGAAGGGGACAACAGAGGATGAGAGGGTTGGATGGCATCACCAACTCAATGGACATGACTTTGAGCAAACTCAGGGAGATAGTTAAGGACAGGGAAGCCCAGTGTGCTGCAGTCCATAGGGTTGCAAAGAGTCAGACATGACTGAGTGACTGAACAGCAGCAATGCTATTAAACAATTACTGTGTACCCACAACATGCTGGGTGCTGAAGACAGGGTCCTACTGCTCTGCCCACTTTTTCTTTAAATATTTCTGTATGTATTTGGCTTCACCAGGTCTTCGTTGTGGCATGTGAACTCTTAGTTGTGACATGTGGGGTCTAGTTCCCTGACCAGGGATCAAACCTGAGCCCCCTTCACTGGGAGTGTGAAGTCTTAGCCACTGGACTCCCAGGGAAGCCCCCAACCCACTTTTAAGATGAGAGAATTGAGGCTCAGAGGCCGAATCACCTGGCCAAGGTCCCACCACCACTAACGTGTGGGAGAGGCGGAGCATGACTCCAGAGCCTGCAGGCCTAAGCACCACCACTGGTTTACACACCCATTGGGTATGGAGGGACTGGCCACCTGCAGTCTCTTCCAGAATGTCAAGGCTAAACCTGGTAAGACAACCCTGCAGAGACACTTCAGGTCGTGCAGAGAAATGCCCCTGGCCAGCTCCCTGATTCTGGCACAAGCAACATGATACTTCTCCTGCCCTCCGTAGTGGCTGCCAAGGGGTGGGGTTTCAAAGCCAGCCTCTTCATTGACTAAAAGCATAAAATAGCAGTTGGCCCAAATACGTGGTGACATCAGTCAGTTGAGAGAGAACAGCACCCCCTCTCAGCCCATCAGGAAGGAAAGAAAAAACAAAACAGGGGGAGAGTGACTGAGTGAACAGTGAGCCTGTCTGCAGAAGCATGTAGGTTCTGGTGTCCTCCATTCCCCCTCCACCTTCCATCTTCTTTGAGCAGAATCAGAAGGAAGAGGGATTTGAGTTCTAAAGAAGTTTCAAGATGAGGTTAGTGTCATGACGGATAAAGGCAGAAGCAGCCTGAATCAGGAAACTGGGCTGTGGTGACTGAAACTGGCAAGTCTAGGAAAAGCCAAGAGGTCAAGGGAGAGAGTCAGAGCATTGGTTTTGCCCTTGTGTGGTCCTGGTCAACATAAGGGAAGTTGGACTTGAGACCCTTGAGTTCGAGAGGTGGCCTTAGAGGTTCTTTGCCTGCTACCGGTGGGACTTTGGTCAAGGTGTTTGAACCGTGTGAGGGAAGTTAGAGCGAGGGTAGTGGTGCCATCAGAATCCGTTCCCTCTCATCGTTTTTATTAAAGACACACACATGTAACTCTTAAGGTAAAAAGCAAGAAAACCGAGTTTGAAGAATAACTTATGACAAAATAAAGAGAAATCTGTTTCCAGGTGCTTCTCAAACTAAGGCTGGACTCCAAGGTTCTGGCTCTTCTCAGATGGTTTTGGTGAGAAACCCTGGCCTTTTTGTTTCTCTTGCCTGATTGGGTGCCGCACACCCTGTACCCTGAGAGGTGTGTGGGGCTCAGCAATGCAGCTGTATCCAGGGCTCTTCCTGCCTCAGGGCTACATAGGCCAGGTTTGAAGGTGGGAGAGGGAAGTCGCCCCCCTGAAGCTCTGATGGTGAAACTTCCTGCTCCAGCGCCCGATGATAGAAATTGTGGAGTGTCAGAGCATCCCTCTGGATCTAGTTTTGCACTTTGCTTCAAGGCAGAAGCTATAGGTAAGGGAACCTTGAGGAGAGCTGGGATAACGCTTCTTGTTCCAATCAGGTACATCCAGAGAAAGTCAGTCACCAAAGGGAGATGCTCAGGATTCCCAGGGGGTGCAGTGGTAAAGAATCCTCCTATCAATGCAGGAGAACCTGAGTTCTATCCCTGGTGGGGAAGATCCCCTGGAGGAGGAGATGGCGACCCACTCCAGTCTTCTTGCCTGGAGAATCCCATGGAGAGAGGGTCCTGGTGAGCTACAGTCCATGGGGTCACAGAGTCAGACACGACTGAGCAGGCACACACAAAGGGAGATGGCTGACAAGGCCCAGGTGAGGCTGGGTCAGGAAAACTAGACTTGGGAGGGGCCCCGGTCTTCAAATCCTCGTGGATGGTGTCATTCTTTCAAAGTGTTTGTCTTATCGAAATTCTCATACACACACCAAGGGAGAGCAAATAGTACAAAGAACCCCTCGTACCCGTCTCCCAGTCCCAACAGTTGGCAACACTCTGCCATTCTTGCTTCATCATTCCCTCCATTTTTTTTCTGGAACGCTTAAAAGCAAATTTCAGATATATTATGTCACCCCGAATACATCAGTATTTTTATCTCTAACAGATAAGGACTTTGTTCTTTTTTTTAACACAACCATCATAACAGTATTACATCCAACAAAACGAATAATAACTCCTTAATATAAAATAATCTGTGTTTCATTTTCTTTCATTGTCTCAGAAATGCCTCTTTTTAGTTTGTTCACATTGGGGATCCAAACAAAGATGATATGTTGCATTTGGATGACATGTTTCGAGTCTTTTCGTTGATAACACTTTCCACTCTCTTGCTGAGTTTTTCATGTCATTTATTTGTCAAAGAAACTGGGTCATTTGTCCTTTAGAATTAGTCACATTGGCTGACAGAATTCTCTTCAGGTGGTTTAACTGTTCTTTAAGGAGAAAGTCATATGTTAAGATTCAAGACCTGGGTATTCTCAACCCTGGCTGCACATCAGTATCATCTGGGGAGATCTTAAATGGTTCAGAATTCCTGGCCCCACCCCTGGTGATTCTGATTCATTGGAATCTAGGATGGAGCCCAGGAGTTTATTTTTGTTTTAAGTTGCTTGAGTAACTCTGCTGTGCACTCCCTAGTTGAGAACCACTGACTTTGGTAGCTGGTCTTTTCTCAAAAGGGTTACTGATTATCCGTGAGGAAGGGAGAGGAGAGGAGTTGTTGACAAATACTTATTGAGCTCTAAACCCTTAAATTGGAGTGGCATTGAAAGATAAAGAAAAGAGGTTCCATGTAGTGGTTTAAAAATATAGGCCAAGAGCGCTTCCCTGGCAGTCCAGTGGTTATGACTCCACGCCTCCCCTGCAGGGGGCAAGGGTTTGATCCCTGGTTGGGGAACTAAGATATATAACACACTTATTGTAGACCAAAAAGATAATATAAACAAAGTCAAAAGCAACAAGTTAGGAGAAATAATGATCGTGTGTTTAACAATTTTTTTCCCCCAAAATAAACTGACTCATTTGAAAAGACCCTGATGCTGGGAAAGATTGAGGGCATGAGGAGAAGGGGATGACAGAGGATGAGATGGTTGGATGGCATCACCGACTCAATGGGCATGGGTTTGGGTAGACTCCAGCAGTTGATGGACAGGAAGGCCTGGTGTGCTGTGGTTCATGGGGTCGCAGAGTCGGACACTACTGAGCGACTGAACTGACTGAATAGGGAAACATAAATGTGTATTGATGTGGTCAGTTCTCTAAGACATATATTTGCAAAGTAAAAATAGAACCAAAACTCCCACAAACCCTCGCAATTCAGTATGTGGACTTTAATCCCATTTCTGTAAAAAATAAAAGTACCAAATTATACAGAAGCAGAAAGTGAAGAGGAGCTAAAAAGCCTCTTGATGAAAGTGAAAGAGGAGAGTGAAAAAGTTGGCTTAAAGCTCAACATTCAGAAAACAAAGATCATGGCATCTGGTCCCATCACTTCATGGGAAATAGATGGGGAAATGGTGGAAACAGTCTCAGACTTTATTTTGGGGGGCTCCAAAATCACTGCAGATGGTGACTGCAGCCATGAAATTAGAAGACGCTTACTCCTTGGAAGAAAAGTTANTCCTATCACTTCATGGGAAATAGATGGGGAAACAGTGGAAACACTGTCAGACTTTATTTTTTAGGGCTCCAAAATCACTGCAGATGGTGACTGCAGCCATGAAATTAGAAGACGCTTACTCCTTGGAAGAAAAGTTAGGACCAACCTAGATAGCATATTCAAAAGCAGAGACATTACTTTGCCGACTAAGGTCCGTCTAGTCAAGGCTATGGTTTTTCCAGTGGTCATGTTATGGATGTAAGAGTTGGACTGTGAAGAAAGCTGAGCGCCGAAGAATTGATGCTTTTGAACTGTGGTGTTGAAGAAGACTCCTGAGAGTCCCTTGGACTGCAAGGAGATCCAACCAGTCCATTCTGAAGGATATCAGCCCTGTGATTTCTTTGGAAGGAATGATGCTAAAGCTGAAACTCCAGTACTTTGGCCACCTCACGTGAAGAGTTGACTCATTGAAAAACACTCTGATGCTGGGAGGGATTGTGGGCAGGAAGAGAAGGGAACGACAGGATGAGATGGCTGGATGGCATCACTGACTCTATGGACGTGAGTCTGAGTGAACTCTGGGAGTTGGTGATGGACAGGGAGGCCTGGCACGTTGTGATTCATGGGGTTGCAAAGAGTCTGAATCGACTGAGCGACTGAACTGAACTGAACTGGGTCTTGCTCTGGTTTTCAGGGCCATACTCAGTAAAACTTTAATCCACTTGTCTGCTGATGAGGGGTCTGCACTCCCTCCCTGTTAGTTTGGCTTGAGGTAACCCAGTCCTGGAGTCTGTAGGTTCTGTGATAGGGCTCTTGGCTGCCTCCAAGAGGACTTAGGCCGAGACACATCTCCCAAGACTGCTGCTGTTGGTGCCCTTGTTCCTGTGACGGGCCACTGCCAACTGACACCTCTGCAGGAGACCCTCAAACACTCACAGGTAGATCTGGCTCAGTCTCCTGTGGGCTCATGGTTTCTTTCACCTGTGTCCTGGTGCACGCAAGGTTTTATTTGTGCCCTCCAAGAGTGGAGTCTCTGTTTCCCCACAGCCCTGTGGGAGTCTTATAATCAAATCCTGCTGGTCTTCAAGGACAGATTTCTTGGGGATTCCCAGTCCCTTTGTTGGATCCCCAGGCTGGAAAGCATGATGTGGGGCCTAGGTATTACTGTTCTCCAGTTTGTGGTTTGCCCACCCAGTGGGTTTTAGATTTGATTTTATCATGATTGCACCCCTCCTGCCGTCTTGTTGAGGCTTCTCCTTTGTCTTTGGACGTGGGGCTATCTTTTTTTTTGGTGCGTTCCAGTGTCTTCCTGTTGTTTGCTCAACAGTTGCAATTTTGGTGCTCTCACAGGAAAAGATGAGTGCACGTCCTTCTACTCTACCATCTTGAACCAATCTCAGGTAAACATTAAAAAAAAAAAATTTGTGACTAGACTAAAATCTAGCAAATTCAGGAAAATGAAGCAAAAAAATTTTTTTTTTAATTAAAAAAAAATCATTTGTCTTCTTATAAGCCAAATAATAGAAAAATAGAAGACCAAAATTTTTATAGGAAAACGAGCAAAGATATATGTGAGTATGTTGTTCCCCGAACAACTATCCACAGCAGTAAGTATACGAAAGGATGTTCAACTCAATCAGGAAATATATATTAAAACAACAATGGGAGATATTTTACTCATCAGTTTGGATGAAAGGATATCCAGGTTGGTGATACTCTGAAGAAATGGTCAGTGGTGATGGAAATATACAGCCTTTTTGAAGGGTAATATAAGTGTATCTGTTGAAATTTTGAGAATGCAGTCCTTTGACCCACTGTTTCTATTTCTAGATATATTGAATATATTCTAGAAAGGTATTTTTTGATGTGAACAAAAAAATACCTTATTGCAGCATTATTTGTAAGAGCTAGAAGTTTGATGCAATCTAATCATCAGTAAAATATTGGTTATATAAATTATGGTGCAAAAATACTATCGACTATAATGAAACTATAAAAAAACAACACTGAGTTAAATCTACATGTAGAGACTCGAAAGACTTTACAGATGTAAGTGAAAAAGAAAGCTAACTAGCAAAGTATGTACTGCATTATCCTATTTGTATATGTGTTAAGAAAGCCAAATTATTAAACTGTTATATATTTAGGCATTGTGTGTGTGTGTTCACATGTATGTATGTGAAGTACGAATGAGAAGACATTTAATAGTGGTTACATTTAGTGGAAGGGAAATAAGATTGAAAGAAAGGGCTGTAAGGGAGCTTTTCTTTGCTTTATGTATGTTTGTACTTTTAGATTTTTTGTATTAGGAATATGTTCATGTATTGCTTATTAAAAAATTTAACATAATTTATTCATAATAGTGACCAAAACCTTCCATTAACTACTTAAAAATTAATTTAACTTGATATGTGAGATTTGTCCAAGGAAAATGAAAAAAATTCTAATGGGAGAAATGAAAGGAAGGTAAAGAGATTTGAACATCTAAGATAGCAGGAAGGAAAGTAATCTTAATAAATTGGGTTCAAAAATTAAATATTTAGGTGGAGTGGGAGGGGGGAAGGGAATCCTACACTATTGGTGACAGCGTAAATTTGGTGCAGCCACTATGGAAAATAGTGTGGAGGTTCCTTAGAAAACTAGAGTTGGCCATATAGTTGAGCAGTCCCACTCCTGGGAATATATCCAGACAAAAGTATAATTTGAAAGATACATGCAGAGAACAAGATGGTGGAGGAGTAGGTATATGTGGAGTACATCTCTTTCCAGGAATACACCTTCAGACACAGACGTGTGTGCGGAACACCAGCTGAGAATGGACAGGAGTACCTGACGGGCAGAAAAGGACGTATTGACTCACACAAAACTCAGTAGGAGGAAGGAACTAGGGGGAAAAACAGGAGTGTTATTAGGACCGGACCTGCAGGTTGGGGAGCTGAAGCAGAGGTCTGGTCCCCACATCGGGGCAATTGTCTGAGTCAGAGGAGAAACATTTAAGGCTGAGAGTGAAACAGCTGATCTGTGGCAGCCTAAATGGAATGAGAATCAGTCCTTGCTGCAGCCATACTTACCCCAGATGGTGCAGTGGCTGGGGGCTGGAGTTTAGGGATTGTGGAGCAATNAGAAGGGGACGACAGAAGATGAGATGGCTGGATGGCATCACAGACTCGATGGACGTGAGTCTGAGTGAACTCCGTGAGATGGTAATGAACAGGGAGGCCTGGCGTGCTGCGATTCATGGGGTCGCAAAGAGTCGGACACGGCTGAGCGACTGAACTGAACTGAACTGAACCTGTATATGTGGAAATGAAAAGGTCTAGAAGATAATATGGGGCTTTCCTGGTGGCTCAGTTGGTCAAGAATCTGCCTGCAGTTCAGGAGACCCGGCTTCGATCCCTGGGTCAGGAAGATGCGCTAGAGAAGGGAATGGCAGCCCACTCCAGTATTCTTGCCTGGAGAATCCCATGGACAGAGGAGCCTGGTGGGCTACAGTCCATGGGGTCACAACCACTTAATAGGTAGCAGATTAGGATTTGAGGGAGAGTCAGGGGATTTTTGCATTTTCTGTATGGTTTGAATTTTTTACAGTGAGAATGTTTTTCTAAATGCCTTCACATATTAAAAGGAACAAAATAACTGTGACAGAATGTAGAAGATGGAAAGCTTCCCAATTCAATTTATAGAACTAGCATAACCCCGATATTAAAGCCTGACTGTGTTAGCACAAATCAGGAGGACTAGAGATCAATGTCAGTTATGAATATGGATGGAAAATTCCTATGTGGAACATTAGCAAATGGAATCCAGCAGTATATATTAAAAAAAACATGACTCAGCAGGGTTTATTCCAGAATCACAAGGATGGATGAATATCAGGAAATCTATAACACAATTTATCAAGACAATCGATACTGCCCTTGGACCTGGGCAACAGGGCCACCTACCTTGGCCCACCTCCAGCCTGGCTTCTCCCAAAGGATGAAGGGATGCCTCTGGGCCAAGAAGGCTTGTCCTGTCTTCCTCCTCCCCATTAAACCACACTGTCAGTACAAGAACTCTAAAACTGCTGGTCAAATAGCCTCAAGTCCATTTCCAGGGCCTACACTGGCCTCTCCCCCGGTTCTGGCCCCTCAGGGGTGGTGGGCTGCAGCCTAGGTAGGGGTTGGTGAGACTGTCTTAAGCTTTCACATTCTAGTGTGAACATTCCAAGGAGCGTGAGTATTCTGAATTCAGACCTGGCCTGCCAGGTTGTTTTGAAGGTAAATGTCAAGGTAGGAAACAAGAACATATTTTATTTAACAATTTGATGTTTTGGTTTGCAGTTTCTAAATATTTAGAAGTATAACAGGCCAGGCCTCCATCTGTACTCCTGGCCCAGGCCCCGTAGTTGTTACGGGCAGCCCAACAATAATAGAACCCGGAATAATAAAGCGTGATACCCAAAATAGAAAAGATTGTGGAAAGGTGACTTAGGAGGAAGAGGCAGAGTTGCGGGAAGATGGAAATGGAGACATTCTGAGACTCAACCTCTCGGTCCTTAATCTGTGCCTTCCTCTGCTAGTAGTATAAGGAGTGAAGAGGAGACCCGAGAACCATAAGAGAATATGGTTCATTCTGACTCCTAGAACCATAAGAGAAGAAGAGTATGTGGTTTTAAGCCACTATTTTTTTTAAAAAAAGAAAACACATTTTTCAACCAAGACCCAATTTTCTAAATACTATCATCAGCATTTCATACCAGTAAATGGGATCTTATTTACTAACAGCTTAACAAAAATATACAAGAAGCTATTATTATGGTATGAAAGGGTATTTCCAAAATGATTAATTCCTGGAAAATATGGAAATGAAATGTATTCCCTAAACAGACATAATCGAGGCAAGGGGGAGGGGGACATTCATATTGTCAAAACTTTGAGACGGTGTGAGAGAGGGAACTATAAAAGTTGGGAACAATTTTCTGTCACTAAAGATGGAGTTCTATATTTATCTTTAAAGCCAACTGATTTCTGTTGTTGTTTGAGTTGTTTTGGTTTTTTCCAGCCACGGCAAGTGGGATCTTAGTTCCCCAACCAGGGATCGAAACCACGTCCCCTGCATTGAAAGTGTGGAATCTTAACCACTGGACCACCAGGGAATTCCCTAAGGCCAGCTGTTTTTTTATTGTTGTTTATTTTGGCAAAGTACACTAGAATTATATCTAAATTACTGCACAACAACTTTATCGCACAGATATAAAGCTGGTATCCATCGATTGTTCTTAAACTGTGAAGTCAGCACAACCTGAATACTTGGCGTTAGCTGTAACCATTTCCTCATGCCAGTTTCAGTGTCCGCTGTATCAGAGTGTATAAGAATATGCCACAACTCCGGCTTTTTCTGTGGAGAGATGGGTTTTGTGGTTCTTTATTTTTTGGCCACGCTGGGTCTCTCTCGCAGCTCGCAAGCCTTCTCTAGTTGCGGCGTGTGGGGGCTTCTCTTGAGTTGCAGTGCGTGGGTTTCTCTTGTTGCAGAGCTCTGGCATGTGCAGACTTCCGTGGTTGTGGCGCACAGGCTTAGTGGCCTCCATGGCACTCTCACCAGGGATGGAGACCGAGTCCCCTGCCACACCCTTGCCAACGTTTGTTATTTGTAGACTTTGTAATCACACAGGCCAATAATCTTACAGAATGTCTTTCAGTTCAGGTTTTTCTGATGTTTCCTCAGTTATATTCAGGTTATGAGTCTTGGGTGACGTATCATAGAAGTGATATATATTTTCACTGCAGTCTATCAGGCGGCACACGATTTTGCTTGGTCCCCTTACTGATGACATTAACTTTGATCACTTTTTTAAGGTAGTGTCCGCCAAAATTCTCTCCTGTAAAGCTCTCTTTTCCCCTTTGTCATGAATGAGGACTTGATACTTTGAGACTATGTAAATGTCCTGGGCTGTCTCAAATTTTTAATGTATTCATTTTTAAATTTATAGACTCATAGTTTCCTANCCCTTTGTCATGAATGAGGACTTGATACTTTGAGACTATGTAAATGTCCTGGGCTGTCTCAAATTTTTAATGTATTCATTTTTTAATTTATAGACTCATAGTTTCCTACTTTATTACTACTTCCCTTTCTGTGCTTTACTTTTTTTTGAAACCACGTGAGTGGATATTAAAAACTATTTTAAAATACTATTTTAAAAACTAATTTTTATAAAGAGAGAACCTGAAGTCTAAAACCTCCACCCATCACGAACCTTGACTGAAATTCATCATTATCCCTTGACCAAGCTCAGGGCATGCACCACCAAAGGTGTCTGGGGTGTGTGCGATGGGGATGGAGGGGGTGATAGCAACCCCAGTGGAACTCAGAGCTGAGTAGAGAGAGTGCTTCCCCCCACATGGAAGATGGAGAAGCAGGGAGAATGGAAACTATACAGCAAGAACAATTGTTCAGTTACTAAGTTGTGTCTGATTCTTTGCAACCCCATGGACTGCAGCACTCCAGACTCCCCTGTCCTTTACCATCTCCTGGAGTTTGCTCAAATTCATGTCCATTGAGTCGGTGATGCTGTCTAACCATCTCATCCTCTGCCACCTCCTTCTCCTTTGGCCCTCAGTCTTCCTCCACATCAGGGCCTTTTCCAGTGAGTCAGCTCTTCGCATCAGGTGGCCAAAGTACTGGAGCTTCAACTTCAGCAAAGACAATAGTGGATGTAAAAACAACAAAACTCAGAAAAGAGACTGACTAGAGGGCCTTGGAGTCTTGAGTTGGGAAATAGGGCGTGTGTGAGAATGGGAATGGGTACCAACAAGTGAAGGAACAAGGGCCAAGGCCAGAGGGTGATCACAAGGGAATGAGGCCCCTGCTCTCTGGCATTGCGAGTTGGAAGCCAGGCTACTTTCTGTGAACTTGGGACCCAAGTGGGGAAAACTGGTGGCACCTGAGTAGGGGGTGGGGGGCTATTCAGGGCAGAGAGTCAGCTCCTAGAAAGGCCTGATGGTGTCTCCAAAAACAGAATGTGTCTTGGTAGGAGGCTTTATGTGAAAGGATGTGTCCCAGGAATTTGCTAGTTGTTCTTCCCAGAGGCCGACTTGAGCCCAGCATTTGAACCTTGGCAGTGATACCAGGATGGAGAAAGTTGTCGGCAGTCATTGAACTCTTTGTAGACTGTCTTTCGACACAGGAAGGATCCACCACATTACATGAATCACGCGTAAGGCCATCATTCTGTGCCTCTCAGCCAGACTTCTCTCTCTCCACCTCTCAGCCACAAATCCATGGAGTCTGCTTATCACTCCTATGTTCACAGGATATTTTAGGAAACTGTTCCTATGTTGGCAGCTGTCCTTGGCTTGACCAGAGCACACCTCCGCAGACAGACATATTCTGCAGATTTCTAACAAAGCAAATATGTTGATTCTGGCATAGGTTGGGCTCAATGTATCAGACTAGATCGCTTGGCCGACTAGGAAAAAATATCTAGGGAAAACACATTTTATGATTTTAATTGTTATTATAGGTGCTGTCGAAAAATAAATCTGTGACCTGCCATATATTTCAGTGAAAGAGCTCACATCTGGTTCCGATTAGCTCTGGAGTCTGTTGGCTGACTTAGCACGGGAGCCTTTTCTGGAAGTCAACTCTGTGTCTCAGGGATTTTTGTTTTCACCCAGAGAGACACAGTGGAGACCTTGTTCCAGCACAAAGGCATTAACTGTTAGCGTGACCCCTCACACACACGGCAATGCTCACCAAAGCCCTCAGAGTCCTGTCCTGGAGAGCTGAGATGGACGAGACTCAGGCTGAGGGCGGATGGATGGAGAGAGAGCTCTAGGCGAGCTCGACAGACCAGGCTTTAGGTGTTGCCATCTTCACCTCCATTCACAGGGAGGACCAATAGAAGCTCTGATGAAGGTAGTGTCAACCCTCACTCTTGTTCTGAGAAAGAGGAAAGAACCATAATAATAAATGCTACATATGCTGTGTTCACTGTTACGATGAACGAGATGGTAAAATCTGAAACAGACATCCTGGGATAGTTCACTTTCTCCTCTCAAGATATAAGAGCTATGATCAGCACACATCTCACTCTCTATGGGCACGATGGCAGAATGAATGGTAAAATGGGTGGCATGTAGCCAACACAGCCAATAGCTGCACTTGGTCCATAGAAGTCAAGGTGTCTACTGAGCAACGTCAAGGATGAGATGCCTTTGACCTGAACCCATGTGATTTTTTTTTTTTAATTGTGCCACATGGCATGAGGGATCTTAGTCCCCTGTCCAGGGATTGAAACCCCACCACCACCCCTTCAGCAGTGGAAGCTTGGAGTCTTAACTACTGGATGGCCAGGAAATTCCATGAACCCTGGTGATTTTAAAATCTGCTGGCAGTAGCAGATTGTGGTTCACGGGGTGTCACAACTCGTCCAGCATCCTTCTCCATGGATAGGAAGAACAAGATAGCTTCCACCTCTGATTCCTCCCTCTCCACTCACATTGCGTCCATGGATGATAGGAGTCACGTGGGAAAATCCAGCGTCCTGCCCTATTACTGGGACATGAATGCATCTCACTTGGGGTGACCTCCCCTCACTCTCCATCCACATGGTCCTCTCCCCCCAGTCACACCCTACACACACCAAGAACTCTTGGCCTCGCTACATGTGCACTGCCTCTCAGAGGAAACAGACCAGTTGTTACCAGTTATAGCCACGAATGGAGAGAGGTAATGATAGCCTTGAACAAACCTGACTTAATGGGAGGAGAGTTTCTTTCCCCAGTGCATACCTGTATCCACATAATAGACTTTATTCTTCAAAAAGCCTTTGCTGAGTTGCCCCATGTAAGTTTCCACGAGTAACTGGGTGACTGGTCGCTTTTGTCACAAGGAGAGAGCTACCATAAGTGCAGGGATAAATGGATGCGTCTCTGTGTGGAAATGTATTAGGTACTCATCTACTGTATAGCCAATAATTACTAAGCAGTTGCTCTAAGCACATTTGGTGGTTCCACTGGTAAAGAATCTGCCTGCAGTGCAGGAGACCTGGGTTCAATCTCTGGGTTGGGAAGATCCCCTGCAGAAGGGAAAGGCTACCCACTCCAGTATTCTGGCGTAGAAAATTCCATGGACTGTATGGTCTGTGGGGTTGCAAAGAGTTGCATGTGACCGAGTGACTTTCACATACATATTAAGCACATGCCAAGTGTTAACACATGTAATTCTCACCATGGCCTTCTAAAGGAGGTACCATAACAATATCTATTGTACAGGCAAGGAAACAGTTATAGGGAGGTTTTTTTGTTTGTTTGCTTGCTTGTTTGGGGGTTTTTTGGCTGCTCTGGGTCTTTGTTGTGGTACACAGGCTTAGTTGCCCTGTACCATGTGAGAACTCAGTTCCAGAGTAGGGATTGAATCCGTGTCCCCTGCATTGGAAGGTGGATTCTTAATTCACCAAACCACCAGGGAGGTCCCAGGTTAAGGATCTTGACTGAGGCAGTTCAGCTAGTGCTAGAAAAATCATTGGTTAGGTTACCATAATTCATTTCAATCTTATAGTAAATCTCATTATAATGTTGGTGAATGACACAAAACACTTAAGGGTATTGAAAATCCAGCGAGACTAAGTTGCAGAAAGATCCTGTTAGTTTTAACTCTTGTTTGCCGTCAGTCTCCTGACAGTTCTGACCCTGCGTCATCCTGCTACAATGTCCTGTTCTTTCCAAGCGCCAGTCACCACCCTTACTCAACCCTTTCCTCTGTCTGCCTTGAACTTTATACTGGCCTCTTAACTAGTCTCCTGGCTTTTTGCTGCTTCCCAGCTCCAATGCAGTTATCGCTCACTGCCAGATTAAACCAACACAGTACACCTCTGTCTCAGCCCCAGCCAGCTCCAAGCCCATCCAGTCTTCCATGGCACGTCATGACCAACTCTGCCAATGTTACTTGAGTTATGCTCTCTGACTCAAGACATGTCAGCTCAGCCTTAAGCCGAAGTACTGTGCTAGGTTGTAGGAATTCAGAGTTGAAAGGTGATAGTCCTTGTCCTCAAATTGTTTTCCATGGTGAGAAGACAGACTTGTAAACAAATGCAAAATCATAAGTTAGTTGTTCCAAGGTAGGAGTGTACAAAGTTCAAAAGGAGAAGAAGCACCTCTATCCGCCCCAGGGGCATTCTCCATGCCTGTGAGTTGAGCGAGCAAACCAAAGTCCCGAGGGGACCAGAGGAATGAGATCCAGGAGGAGGGCCCAGGGCACAGGCATGCCGTGGAAGGGCAAGCAGCTGAGGCCAGTGGTGACACAGAGTTCGATGGGAAGTTGAGAAAACGGGACCAGATAAAGGCCATTCATGAGCTGAGTTATTGTATAGATATAAATTCAACTCCAAACTGAAAAATGATTTTATAGGAAAAAAATAAGTGTGAGAATTGCCAGGGTTTTTTTTAAAAAGAATAATGAGGAAAGAAAAAAACTATTACTGTACTAAATATTGAAATACAAGATCACAGCGGTAGGAACTATGTGGTCCTGGTGGGGATTAGAAAGATAAGGAATACAATGGTCAGTACAGAAATGGATCCAGGTATATATTACTTGACTTATAAACATATTTTTTTTTAATTCTATTTTTTGGCCAGCCTTGCAACATGTGGGAATCTTAGTTCCCTGACCAAGGATCAAACCCAAACCCCCTGCATGGAAGCATGGAGTCTTAGCTACTGGACCACCAGGGAAGTCCCAGACTTGTAAATATCTTAAATGTGACATGTCAAATGGAGATAAAAAGACAATGGAGTATCCAAAATATGTTTCTGGAACAACTACCTGAACTATTTTGAAAAAAAAAAGTTGGGTTCCCTACCTTTCCCCGTCATTCACTAAATTGTAGACCAGTGCTCTCCAATAGAATTTTCTTTAATGATGGACATATCCTATATCTGTACTGTTCAACATGACAGCCACTGGCCACATCTTACTGAGCACTTGAAATAGGCCTATTGCATTGAGAAACTGAATTTTTTATTTGAATTGAAATATAAATAGCTATTTGTGACTGGTGACTGCCATATTGAACAGCATTGTTCTAGAGGGACTAAAGGTATATGCAGGAAAGAAAATAATAAAATGCTAGAATAAAATATATTTAAGCAAATGTATAATTTTGGCAGTAAATAATGTCTTCATTGTCATATCAAAAGCAGAAATTNGTGACTGCCATATTGAACAGCATTGTTCTAGAGGGACTAAAGGTATATGCAGGAAAGAAAATAATAAAATGCTAGAATAAAATATATTTAAGCAAATGTATAATTTTGGCAGTAAATAATGTCTTCATTGTCATATCAAAAGCAGAAATTAGAAAAGATGGCTTTCACTACATAAAAAATGTTAAACTTTGGAATACGTGGAAACAGTACAATAAAAGACAAATTTAGACATTTACATTTTTATAGGAAATGCATAAGTTGCAAGTTAATACTGTAATATAATTAAAAACAAGCCTTAGAAAAAGAAACAAAGAACATGAATAGGAAAAATCACAAAAGAAGATGTCCAATAAATATGAAAAAAACCTCAACCTCACTTGTAATCACAGATTGACCAGTCAGGATAACCATGAGACAGCTTGTCAATCTGACAATGCCTTAAAGTAATGTCGCTGTAGGAACTTCCCTGGCAGTCCAGTGGTTAAGACTCCTTGCTTCCGCTTTGCGGGGGCACCACTTCCATCCCTGATCAAGGAACTAAGATCCAGCATGCCGGCCAAAAACAAAAAAGTTGCTGTAAGCATTGTTGAGGAGAGGGTAGCGAAATCGGCATGTTCCTACGTTGTGTGAGGAGGTTTAAATTGATGCAACCTTCTGGAAAGCAGTTTAGGAAAACAGATCAAATTACACATTCTTGGGTCAAATTTCAGGTATTCTTATATCCCAGATTTTTATTTTATCTGAAAACCCACCCCCCAACTCC
>SJYV01010300.1:296963-321829 GCA_006410875.1 Neotragus pygmaeus | reverse complement strand
CTGGCTACTTTTAGAAAGGGAGGAGGGGCGGGGGGAGTGGGGGCTCCCAGGGAGGGAGACCCTGGCGGCTGCCAGCTCCCTCTCACAGCATAGCTCAAGCCTGAGATAGTGGTGTGCTCACACGGAAGTGGGTTGAGGGAGCAAAGCCAAACCCCATTTGGTCTCCATGCCTGGAGAATTCCATGGACAGAGGAGCCTGGCAGGCTGCAGTCTATGGGGTTGCAGAGTCGGACACGACTGAGCTACTGACACACAGCACACACTGCTCAGGAAGCAACTTGGGTCAAGGCTGTGGGTGGAGTTGGGTCTGTCACAGGGAGCTGGTGGCTGGGACCATTTTCTGGTGGTTGGACCTCCTCAAAGGAAGCAGAGAAGGGTGGTCTCCACTGGGCAGGAAAGGATGAACAGTCAGGTTTGCACGGATGATCCATTTTGATTTAAAAACAAACCAAGGGACATCTTTCCTGGGCACTTTGCTTTTGTGTCTGTTTTTAAATGGTTAGGAATGTAGCTGTGTGAANTTTTATTTCCCCTGGGTAAAGAATAGTTGGGATTAGAACTATTTAGTAGATATGTGCTAAAGAAATATACTCTTTTATTATGCAGGTGATTTCTTGAGGTATAATTTCATGCCATAAAGTCACTCATTAAACACACTGTTCTTTGATTTTTGTGTCAGTTAAAGCACAGAGCTGTGTCTCCATCACAATCCCACTTTGGAACAGTCATATCATGGTAAAAACATTCTCAATCCTCAGAAACTCAATCTAGACCTTACACACATTCTTTTTCTGACATTTCCATTAAAAGTTATTGCAATGCCTCCATTGCAGGTGGCATGGGTTCCATCTCTAGTTGGGGAAAAGATCCTGCATGCTGCACAGCTCAAAGTATCTAAATGAAAATGAGTTTTAAAAACAAAAATAGCATTGGCANCTTTTTCTGACATTTCCATTAAAAGTTATTGCAATGCCTCCATTGCAGGTGGCATGGGTTCCATCTCTAGTTGGGGAAAAGATCCTGCATGCTGCACAGCTCAAAGTATCTAAATGAAAATGAGTTTTAAAAACAAAAATAGCATTGGCATATGATCCACCAGTCCTACTGCAGTACATGTATCCAGACAGGTGTATAATTCAAAAAGATATATGTCCTGTGTTCATAGCAGCAGTGTTTATAATAGCCAAGTCATGAAAGCAACCTAGATGTCCATCAGCAAACGAATGGATAAAGACAATGTGGTACAGAGATACAACCATAAAAAAGAACAAAGTAATGGCATTTGCAGCAACATGGGTGAACCTAGAGATTATCACAATAAGCAAAGTAAGTCAGAAAGAGAAATGAAATACCACATGATGTCACTTAAATGTGGAACCTAAAATATGGATCAAATGAACTTATTTGTGAAACAGATTTATAAAGACAACAAACTTGTGGTTGCCAAGCAGCATGGAGTGTTGACAGAGAGTGGACGGGGAGTTTTGGAGTAGCAGATGCAAAAAGTATATATATTGAATGCATAAAGAACAAGGTCCTATTGTATAGTACAGTGGACATAGTTAATATCTTGTAATAAAACATAGTGAAAATGAATATATATATGTATAACTTNTTCTCATCTTTCAGAGTAAATACATAATTTTTTAAAAGGAAGGATAAGAATGTACTTGTAAACAGTCAAAGAAACATAGAAAGGAACAATGAAAAGCATTAAAAAAAAAAAATGTGGCCCTAGGGAGTAGAAACAAGGAGTAGGAAGGAAAGACAGAAGTAGTAAGACACATAGAATCATTTAACGCTACAGGTATGCTCTATGGGGCTTCCCAGGTGGCAACAGTAAAGAATCCTCCTGCAGTGCAAGAGCTGTTGGAGACGTGGGTTCCATCCCTGGGTCGGCAAGATCCCTTAAAGGAGAGCGTGGGAACCCACTCCAGTATTCTTGCCTGAAGAATCCAATGAACAGAGGAGCCTGGCGGGCTACAGTCCATAGGGTTGCAAAGAGCCACACACAGCTGAAGTGACTTAGCACGCATGCACATGTGGTTTGTACCACTAAAATCAAACGTTAAATATTATTGGAGGTAGAAAAGGATGCAGAGAGGCAGCAAACAGTCAATGAAGAGCTTTGTATGCCAGTCCACTGGCTTTACAATTTTTAACTGGTGAGTAATAGAGAGCTATTGAACATTTTTAAAATAGGAGCATTTTAAACATAGGAACATTTAGGAACATTTTTAAAATATGATTATATTTGGATTTTGGAAACAGCTTTCCTATAATGATACCAGAAGGGATAAAACAAGAGGCAAAAAAATCAAGTAGATGTAAATAAGCTAGAAAGAAACATGTAAACATGACAGATAAAAAGTTACCATGTTGTCAGTAAACCAGGAACTCTTATATATTACTAGAGGAAATGCATGAAAGTGTACAAACTCACAGTTATAAGATAGATAAGTTCTGGGTATATNATAAGCTAGAAAGAAACATGTAAACATGACAGATAAAAAGTTACCATGTTGTCAGTAAACCAGGAACTCTTATATATTACTAGAGGAAATGCATGAAAGTGTACAAACTCACAGTTATAAGATAGATAAGTTCTGGGTATATAATATACAGCATGGCAACTGTAGTTAACAAAATTGATTTGTTTTATTTCAAAGTTAATGAGAGAGTAGATCTGAGGACTTCTCATCATAAGAAGAAAAAACCCTGTAGGTGGATAAGGTGATAGATTTTAACTCAACTTATTGTGGTTAACTATTCTGCAATATATACATATATCAAAGCATTATGTTGTACACTTTAAATGAATACAAAGTTATACATCAATTATGTCTCAAAACTGGGGAAAGAAAGATCAAAACAATAGAAAAAAGATAAACAGAAGTTTCAGAAATGAGAAATAGAAGTGATAAAGAAAACAGAAAAATATAGAAGATATTCAACTCACCATTAATCCCAAACATAGAAACAAAATAAATATCATTTTAACCAAACAAATGACATACACAATAACAAAAAAGAGGAAAATCTGGCTTTAATGAACGTAAGGGAACTATCAAACAGTTGTAGAGCATGTAAATTGCTATAATCTTTCTGAAAGATGAGCAAAAATATTTGCCAAGAGATTATGTGTGTTGCAGAGTCCATTCCTCTTTCTACCCTAGGTTTTTGCCCTTCCACAACTGCATTTTGCACATGGCTTCAGCACAGCAGTGCAGTAAACCTACCCTAGNTTCCCATGCTCCTCTCAACTTCGGGCATTGCCAGCAGTTCTTAACTTGGAGGCACATCTCTCCCATCTCTGCTCCATCATCATATGCCACCCTCCCTATGTGTATGTCTCTGTGTCACTTATCTTCTTCTTAAAAGGCTCCCACCTTCTCATACAGACACCCGTACAACCTCATCTGAACTTGATTGTATCTGCAAAGACCCTATGTCCAAATACCGTCACGTTCACAGATGCCATGGGTTGGGACTTCAACATTTCATTTTGGAGGACACCATTCAATCCACAGCAGAGCTAGCTTCAAGTACAGCTGGCTTCATGAGCCCAAGCTGTATCATCAGGGCTCTGTCTTCCTGTTGCTCACATTGGCTTTTCTGTCCGATGGACGATAGCAGGCCAAAGATATAAATACGTAATGGTGGTACTGGTAGGGTTGGGCAGGGAAGTGGCATTAAACAGCTCTTATATTTTATGCACATGGATGCTAAGGGGGATAGTGAGCCAGGAAAGAGGACGTTAGTAAGAAAGGGCAAATCAGAGACAAATAAAAGGTAGTTTGAATAAAGAGCAGAGATGGGGGGGCGCAGAGCTATCATGGGCCCTGGTTAATGTGTTTGGATACCTGGATGGCATAGATCTATTTATTTATTTATTTGCCGCACCACACAGCTTGCAGGATCTTAGTTCCCTGACCAAGATTCAAACCCAGTTCCCTGGCAGTGGAGGCAGAGAGTCCTAACACTGGACCACCAGGGACTTTGCTTTTTTATATAGTCAGGCTTATCTTCAAAAAAAATTTTTTTTGGCTGTGTCGGGTCTTAGTTGCAGCACACAGGATCTTCTGTTATGGCATGTGGGTTCCCTACTTGTGGCGAGTGGACCTGGTGAACCCAAGACCCCATACCCTGCAGCATGGGGGATCTTAGTTCCCTGACCAGGGATTGTTGGATTTTTAGCCACTGGACCACCAGGGAATTCCCAGCACAGTTCTTTTTAAAGGGGCCAGTAAAGAGCAGGTACCTAACACTAAGCTTGAGGAAAAGCAGTATTTTTCTGTAGAGCTCAGTCTCTCCTCCCAGGATGGGTGGGGTGGAACCTGTGGTGTTTCCTATCCAACCTCCATTCCACACTCCTGGTTAACAGCCCATCTTTTCCCATTAGGATGATTCCCTCCACCACCAGCTCCAGCTGTAGCGTCCTTGTTGTTGTTTAGTCACAGAGTCGTATCCGACTCTTTGCGGTGCCATGCACTGTAGCCTGCCAGGCTCCTCGGTCCATGGGATTTTCCCAGGCAAGGATACTGGAGTAGGTTGCCATTTTCTTCTCCAGGGAATCTTCCCAACCCAGGAATCA
Source organism: Neotragus pygmaeus (assembly GCA_006410875.1). Classification (NCBI taxonomy): domain Eukaryota; kingdom Metazoa; phylum Chordata; class Mammalia; order Artiodactyla; family Bovidae; genus Neotragus; species Neotragus pygmaeus. The sequence continues at coordinate 317,235 of SJYV01010300.1, read as the reverse complement.
AACTTGCATCTCCTGCATCGGCAGGCGGATTCTTTACCACTGAGCCACCTGGGAAGCCCATGGGTCCCCTGAAAACTCAGGACTAGACACTCAGGAAAGGCCGTTCCTTCACCAGTCAGAGTGATTGGCTCAGGGAAAGGCCTCCTGTATGTCTAGTGAGTCCTCATTCCTAGACTTCTTCTGGAACTATTGGGAAAAAAGAGGCACCCTTTTTGACTGGTAGGGGGTGGTGCTAAACTGGTAGGGTGTAAGCGAAAAGCTGCCAGAGACCATCTGTGCTACCACCTGGCAGAGCCTGCCTCTGAAAGAAACCAAGACAGAAGGAAACAGAACTGAGAAGTGGAGAGAGGCCCGAAGGCCCGGCAGCCTGGTTCCAGCAAAGTTGTCTGACCCATTCACCGTGCTTATCCTCCTGTCAGCCCAGCAAATAATTATTAAGGACCTACCAAGACCTGGGTTCTTTGCTAGTTTTGGTAATAAATAAATAAGATATGAACCCCACCGTCCAAGATTCCGTGGTCTCTTAGGAAGTTAGAGACATGGTGTTTTTGTTTTGTTTTTTTGCTTCGCAGCATGGCATATGGAACTTCCCTGTTCAGGGATCAAACCTATGTCCCCTGCTTTGCATGGAGTCTTAACACTGGACCACCCTATAAATCCTAAAAACACAGTTTGAAAGTATAATGTTAACAAGGCAGAAAAGGGTACATTTTATGAGAATCTTAGATCAAATGATGTGGAAATTCAGGAGAGAGGGTTTATTTCCATGAGGGAAATTGACATTCTCAGATGTCTTTAGAAGGCAAGCAGGATGTGGACATATGCAGATAAGATGAAGGGCATTCCAGGAGGAGGAACTTTATGAACAAAAAAAAATTGTAGGGTGTCAAAGGAGTGAATCAAAGATTAAACTTGGCTGGAACATAGGAGAAAATAGAAGAACTTGGAAAGTTGAGTTCAAAGAGTGATCTTAGCAACTTCCCTCATGGTATAGTGGCTAAGACTCTGTGCCGCCTGTGCAAGGGGCCCATGTTCCATCCGTGTCCAGGGAACTAGATCCCACGTGCCACAACTAAGAGTTTGCATTCCACAACTAAAATTTCTGCATGTTGTAACTAAACATCCTGCATGTCACAAAGATCAAAGATCCCATGAGCTGCAACTAACACCCGGCACAGGGCTGGAAGTGTGAGAGTTTGGAGAGACAGAAAGTAGAACTTGCTCGTCTCTCAAATTTTGGGCCTGGAGAGTGGCACTCCCACTTCTGCCATACTCTGTAGTTTCAAATAGTCACAGAATCTACCCAGCGTCAAGAGGTGGGGATATACACGCCACATCTCAATGGGAACGTTGTCAAGAAATGGTGACTCTCTTTAACAGAGGATTATAGATCAGAGCTAAATTATAGAGGGAGAAGCCACAGGACTGGGCAGCTGCTTAGGCTGATTCATTCCTGACTTATTTATTGAGTATCTACTATGTGTCAGGCAGTGTTACAGACAGGACATGGCAGTGAACAAAACAGAGAAAGATCTCTGCCCCTTTGGAGCTCATATGCTAGGTGTTTGGAAAGTGAGAGATGGTTTCCAATGTCTGGACCTGGCAGCATGGGGGTGCCATGATAAGACAGAGGGAGCCCAGGAGGCCAGTTTGAATTAAAGTTTGATAATATAACTGAAAAACTAAAAGGTCAATTCTCCCCGCACTTTTAGCTGTAGTCAGGAGTGCAGTAACAGCCCTCTGACTCCAGGCTGTAGAGGAAATCCAGGATTTTGCTTCTAACCACAGGCAGCGCCTATGAGATTACAAAGAGAAAGACAGACCCTTCAACAACCTCGGAGATTTCCTTCCTTCCTTGGGCAGGAAAACCCTTGGAATCGTGCAAATCCACTGCCAATTATCCTCTCGTAACAAGAAGGGCTGTAATGTTGGAATTCACACCCTGACCCACTCAGCTGACTTCCTGCATGAGTTTTCGCTGGAGAACTTTCTCCACTGTCCCATATTTTAAAGAAACAGATATTTTTGGTTTCAGGAAATTATTTGCGGGGGTGGGAGGGGTGGTTTTGCAAACTCAGATTTTAGAGTAGACGCAAATGCCCATGATATGTTGAGTTTAAAAAAAAAAAGCAAATTGAATATAATAATATGTATATTTGGAGGAAAACTATTTTACTGATGCACAGTGAAAAGACTCAGAAGGATATGGTAGTCTTCAGAACAGGTGAGGGGTGTGTCCCAGTGATAAATGACTACAAATCTCAGTGTCTGCCACGATGATGGTTTACTTGTCATGTACACAGGGTGTCGTGGGCAGGTTATGTCTCTGTTGTCTTCACTCTGGGATTGAACTTCATGGGACATGGTGACAGGCAAGAGAACCATGTTCTGGCTCTTAAAGAGTCTCTGAATTTTGGTCCAGTGAGTCCCATGACTAAGCCTGAGGACCCAGAGTTGGGGGAATATATCCCCCACTTAGAGTAGCCTAGTGACAGTGTCTGAGCAGTAACACAAAACCTTACCACAGAACTTACCTGGTGGTCCAGTGGCTAACACTCCACACTCCCCATGCAGGGGGCCCAGGTTCAATCCCTGGTCAGGGAACTAGATCCCACAAGCTACAACTAAGAACTCATGGACTCAGCTGAAGATCCCATGTGCCGCTAAGACCCAGTACAGTCAAATAAATAAAATACATTAAAAAAAAAAAAAGAATCTGTTGAACCATTTGTAGTGATTACTGCTGAGATCAAGGGTCAAGCATTAAGGAGATTTTACCTCTCACTTTCTATGCTCCTTTATTATTTTTCAAGAAAGCATGTACTATTTTTATAATTAAAAATAATCTTTCAATCTTATTTACTTTTAACTTTTTATTATGGAAAATTCAAAACTAAGGCAAAGAGAGAATAGTTTGAGGATCATCCCCACCATGACCTGTCACCCAGCTACCAATAGTTCTTCACTCATAGACAGTCTTGTTTCATTGATAATGTTACCCACTCCTTCTTCTAGATTATGTTGAATAACTCCTAGCATCATTTTGTTTTAAATGTGTTGGCATGTACCTCTAGATAGGGAATCTTTTTAAAAAGACAGCTGCAGTATCATTATCACAACAAAAAAACTAACACTGATTACTTTATATTACCAAATATCTAATGAATATTCAAATCCCCCATTGTTTTACATATACATATATATATATAGTTGTGTTTTTTTTTTTAACTTTTTCTTCTATTTTTGGCTGCGCTGGGTTTTCGTTGCTGATCAGGCTTTCTCCAGCTGCAGTGAGCAGGGGCTACTTTCCAGTTGCAGTACAGGGGCTTCTCATTGCAGTGGCTTCTCTTGCTGCAGAGCATGGGCTCTAGGAAGTGCGGGCTCAGTAGCTGTGGCTCACAGGCTTAGTTACCCCATGGCATGTGGGATCTTCCTGGACCAGGGGTCAAATTCATGACCCCTGCCTTGGCAGGCGGATTCTTCATCACTGTGTCACCTGGGAAGCTCCAGTAATTGCAGTGCTTTCATAAAGAGAAAAACTTTTCCCTCATCAGTTCTTTGGTTATCCTGAAGATACAGTTTATATAGGGAAGGCAAGATAAATGCTTGATTTTTTAAAATATGTATTTACTTGTTCGTGGGATTCCCTTGTAGCTCAGTTGGTAGAGAATCTGCCTGCAATGCAGGAGACCCAGGTTCGATTCCTGGATTGGGAAGATCCCCCTTGGGGAAGGAAATGGCAATCCACTCCAATATTCTTGCCTGGGAAATCCCATAGACAGAGGAACCTGGTGGTCCAAAAGAGTGGTGGTCTATGGGGTCCAAAAGAATGGGCATGACTGAGTGACTAAGCACATTTCATACTTGTTTTTAAAATCATGAGATTGTTCCCTTGCTTTCTTCAGAGGTAGCCCATGAATTCGATTTTTTGTTTTAATCATTATGAACTCTTGTGTTATTTAACATGTTTCAGTTCATCACTGTTGTTATATCATTTTGATACTCAAGCGGTGCCTCCCATCTTTAACCAGAGGGAGCCTCATCAAGTTTGCTCCTGTGTGTCCTTTTGTCACAACTTAGTACTGTTTGATATTTTGTTTCCTTGCTTTCTGTTACGATAAGATATTTCAGGCTCATCTCATGTTTCCTGTCTGGGACCTGGACTCTGTCGCTTCCCCAGGGAAGATGGCATTTGTAGACCACAGTAGGGGTGCTCATTACTCTAGGGGTGCCCATTGTTTCTAGGCCTTTTCCGTGGGCAGAGCTGGGAAGCACTTTTTTTTAGATTTTATGTTTATTTCTTTATTTTCGGCTGCGCTGGGTCTTCACTGCTGCGTGTGGACTCCTCTTCGCTGTGGTGCACAGGCTTCTCACTGCGGTGGCTTCTCTTGTTGGGGAGCATGGGCTCAGTAGTCGCAGATGGCAGGCTCGAGAGCACAGGCTCAGTATCTGTGGCACACGGCCTTTGTTGTTCCGAGGCATGTAGGATCTTCTCAGACTATGGATAGAACCCATGTCCCCAGCATTGGCAGGCGGGTTCTTCACCACTCACACCACCTGGGAAGCCCCAGGACCCTGGATCCTGCTCCAGAATCCACATTGTAGAGGGCTCCACATATCACAAACACAAACAGTACACTTACCAAAGGACCCATGGGTGCCTTGGACACTGGTCCACCAATACTTAGCACTGGTACACTGTGATGCAGGGCCCTAAACACCCTCTGTCGTAACTAACACCATTCAGGCGCCAGGGAAATACTTGCCCTCTGGCTTTGAGACAACGATGACTGTGTCCAGTGCCATGAATGTGTGCGGGTCATGCTGTTGCCAACACTGGAGATGTTGGTCTGTGTCAACATTGGACACAGCTTTGAAGGATAGGGAGGATTTGAGCATGGAAAGCATTCAGGTTAGAGCAGAGACAAATAAACTGCCTCATCAAATTCTTCCTCCCCGCGTACACGCGATTGACTCTTACGTAACGAAGTATGGTTCCCTGGTCACATGGCGTGTGCCTGTTGCTTGCCAAGAGTGTGTTGTAAAACTTTTGAGTTTGGGCCAATCTGATAGGTTGGAAATTATATCTGTGACCTTTCATTTTTATTGTCCTTGTTTTGAGTGAGTTTGAGCATTTTTCCATACGATTAAGGACTGTTTTCATTTCTTTTTCTGTGAATTATCTATTCATATCTTTAGCTGGTTTCCCTGTGGTGTTACTGGTTATTTTCTTCTCCATTTTTAGAAGCTCCTAATATACCAGGGATGTGTATCTTTTGTCTGTGAACAACCACAATCTTGCTCTGTAGTAGACTCTGGATTAGATTTGGCAGTGTAGTGGGGTGTTCAATGAGATATAAAGCATCATCCATGCCCCCAGAGGAGCTTGAAAGTGATAGTGAAAGTCGCTCAGTCATGTCTGATTCTTTGCGACCCCATGGACTGCACAGTCCATGGAATTCTCCAGGCCAGAATACTGGAGGGGGTAGCCTTTCCCTTCTCCCGGGGATCTTCCCAACCCAGGGATCGAACCCAGGTCACCCACATTGTAGGCATATTCTTTACCAGCTGAGCCACAGGGAAGCCCTAAGAAGAATAAATAACAACAATGGATATAAGTAATTTTATGAAACAGTAATAAAAGAGAACTTTCAAAGGAATACAGAGTTCATCATCAGAGGTAAGGGCCCTAGAAGTCCAGAGATAGGGAATGATCAGGCAGTGGTGCCCAAAAGGCTTTATTAAAGTGTAGTTGGATCTAAGCTGGGTCTTCTGGAACAGAGTGCAAACAGATGAGAGAAACCTGGAAGGTGAAAATCCAACTTCCAGCGTGGAGAGAGACTTGGAAGCCAGGCTGAGGAGTATGGTCTTCTTGGGGAAGTGGTTAGAGGAGGAGAATGATGTGTGCCCAGAGGTCAAATGAGAGGAAATTGGCATTCCTCAGAGACCAGAGGAAAGTAAATCAGCAACTTCCAAACTTACCCTCAACCACAAGATGCAGTGAGTCATATACCCTTCTCCACACACCCCAACACAATTAGGAAGATGGAGGAAGATGGAGAGAGAGAGAAACAAAGAGATGCAGCAGGAACTGGGGGAGCAGGTGGTCTGAGAGACCGAGCATTACCTAAAAGGACTATTTAAATAATCAGATCAGGGGACTTCCCCTGGTGGTCCAGGGTCCCGCACTTCCAATACAGGGGCAGTGAGTTCGATCCCCAGTTGGGAACTAAGATCTCACATGACACAGTGGCATGGCCAAATTAATAATAATAAAAAGAGCAGATAGAGATTTCAGTTGGATGAGCCATTTAGTTCATTCCACCCCTATCACATGTGAGTGGAGGGGGCAGGAGACTCAGAAAGAAGTCCCGCTTCATTATAGCCAGGCTTTTACGTTTTCCTATACATCTCACTTGTTGTTGACCTGCTTGCTCTATAGTAATACTTATTTCACAGGAGTGTTGGAAGGATGACTCGAGATGACACATGTAAGGCACCTGGCACAGTGTCTGGAAGACAATCGGTGCTAAACAGTTGTTTGCTATTATTATTAGGTGATCATAAAATAGTTGCCGAGGGAGTAGGGGATAACTGAATCAAGGACAAGTGATGACCAATTGGCCGCCGTCCCAGGCAGTAATGACAGATGCCGCAAGGGTCAGAAGAGCCTGGTGCCCTGTGTTCTCCCAGTCAACACCGTGAGCATCCCCTGCCCGGACCCACACTTCTCCCAGCAGGAACTGGCGCTGGTCTGGCGCACAGATTCCTTGGCTCTGTTTCTTTGACAGTTATAACTGAGGAATTCAGCTTATTTTGGGTGAAATCCCTGGAAGTCCAAGTTCAGATCTCAGTCTGGGCAAGGCAGCCACATTTTCCAATGAGTAACTCCTTCCGATATAACTCCTGGCAGACGACGCTATCAGTCTCTGAGGGAACGTGCCGTCATGCGTGGTAAATAGTAAGACCACTGTGTGGGGCTTGACTCATCTGTCAGAGAAGGGGTATTTTGAAACCTTGACCTCATTTGCAAACATGTGTTTGCACATACCTTTCGTCAGATGCAAATTTTCCATTCCCAATTTAGCTCTTCCAGATTTCCCCCGAAATGAAAGATGTGGCCATGAAGAGAGAAAACCTTTCACTAGGTCTCGACTCCAGGTATGTTCCGGGGAGCTCTCCTGTCTACAGGCCAACTTCCTGTTGACTCAGCAGCCAGGAGGAGGGAGACCAAGGAGCAAAGGACCAGAATAACAGCTGCCATCTTCTAAGCGGTCACCTGTGTGCCAGGCACCATGCTTATCACGCTGTGTGCAGCGGCTCCAGAACTCAGGTCATGACTGCTACAAGGAGGGAGGAGCAGGAGACCCGGAGAGCTTCAGTGACTTGTCCAAGGTCAAGTTTCCATTGAGCTGCGATTTGGACTCAGGCTTTGTCTCCAAAGCATCGCTGTATGATCATTCTGCTGCATATTCCCTGCTGATACCCATGTTATCTAGATAGTACCTTCTTTAGCTTGAGCCTGGAGCCTCTGGCCCTTCATCTGGGGACATGGAAAGAGTTTTAGGTGTTTTCACAGGCTGACAGGTAGAGAAGGTAGCTGGCTGTCTCCATGACTTGTGAATGGGTGCTTCGGGGGAGGAAGGGCACACCTTTACTTAAATCTTCCTCAGGTTTCTAGCTCTGTCTCCCCATTATCTTATTTATTTATTTGGCTGGTCTTAGTTGCAGTGCACGGATCTTCAGTCTTCATTGTGGGATCTTTAGTTTCAGCATTCAGAATCTTTTAGTTGCAGTCCGTGAATTCTCAGTTCATGTGGGATCTAGTTCCCTGACCAGGGATCGAACCCGGGCCCCCTGCCTTGGGAGTCTTAGCCACTGGACCACCAGGGAAGTCCTTGTTATCTTAATGCCCTGGGCCATTCCCTCCCTACTTCTGTCCAAGCTCTTAATCAGCCTGTCTCCATGAACTCTTTCCCACTCCTCCCCAACCTATCCCCCTCGCTCCACTAAACACACTAGCATCTTCTGAATTCCACAACCCTTCTTGAGATGCTCTGTGTTCTTTTCTGCTGCACACAGTAGGTGCACCACAAAAGGGCCACGGGAGACAACGATGACGCTCACAAAGTCCTGCATGGAGCGTGGGCAGGTGATGGAGGGCTGAATCCTGGCTCTGCGCTGACTGGCTCTGTGCTACTGGGCAAGTCCCCAACTCCATATGTCATCTGTGAAATGGTGACTGGGAGGCTTCTACAGCCTGTTGATGTGGCCATGAAGAGAGAGAAACCAGACCAGTGCCAGTTCCTGCCGGGAAAAGTGTGGGTCCGGGGAGAGGATGCTCACCGTGTCGAGCAGGAGAACGCAGGGCACCGGACTCTTCTGATCCTCGAGGTCTAGATTCTGTGATTCCCACGCATCCACCTGAAGGGCATCCGCAGGCTCTGGAGCTCCTCTGAGGAAGCGGGCTTCCTGGGTGGTCCTCTGTTTCCTGCCAGCTGATTTTCATATACCTGGTGTGGAGAATGGTGTTATTATCAGTGGGCTCACACCCATCAGTGCTTTCAATAGAAGGAAATTGGGAAATCTCCTCTCATAAGAACATCTAAAGGCAGAGCAGGAACCACCCTTTCCGAATGTGCCAAATACGCTGCATGACTGTGAGACTTGAGTCTAAAATTGAAGAGAACGAGGGCCTTTGCTTGAGCCGCTCAGTGGTGTTACTGAAGAGCTTCAACAGGGCTCCCCTCCTGGGAGGACTCGTCCAGGTGGATTTGTGGAGAAAGGGCTGTCCAACGGAAAATAGCATAAGCAAAAGGGAGAAGATGGCCAGAAAAAAAAAAAAAAAAAAGGCAGATGGAGAAGGCCCAGGAGAGGTGATTATTAGGAGAAACAGCTGTGATGGGGCAGGCAAGATGAATTTAAGAAGGTTGGTTGAGATCAGATTATGCAGGATTGTGAAAATCAAAGCCAAATAACTTTTTATTTTTCTCCAGGATCTCATTTCCTTTCCTTAGAATCTAGCCCTTTCAGTAGAAATCATCAACAAAAATAATATTTGAATTTTATGTTGAATTTCAAAGATATGCGAAGCTAGTAATGCAATGGAATGAATACACATCTAGAGAAAATAATGGAAGACTATAAACATCCTCTGAAAGGCTGTGTATAAGTCTTGTCAAAAGGATAATGATACTGCTAATGAATAGCATGATAATTATAAAGAGTAATGGGCTTCCTAGATGGCTCAGTGGGTAAAGAATCCACCGGTAATGCAGGAGACTCAGGTTCAAGGCCTGAGTTGGGAAGATCCCCTGGAGGAGGGCATGGCAACACACTCCAGTACTCTTGCCTGGAGAATCTCATGGACAGAGGAGCGGATTACAGTCCATGGGGTTGCAAAGAGTTGAACATAACTGAAGCAACTGTGCGCTCACACACAACAAAGAGTTAACACTCCCGAGGGGTAATTTGTGCCAAGACCTTTACCAGTATTACCTCACTGTGTCTAAGCCTTGTAGCTACCCTACTAAGTAGGTATTATTTTTCCTGTTTTGCACAAGAGTAAAGAAAAGACTCTGATGCTGGGAGGGATTGGGGGCAGGAGGAGAAGGCGACGACAGATGGTGAGATGGCTGGATGGCATCACTGACTCGATGGCTGTGAGTCTGAGTGAACTCCAGGAGTTGGTGATGGACAGGGAAGCCTGGCCTGCTGCGATTCATGGGGTCACAAAGAGTCGGACACGACTGAGCGACTGAACTGAACTGAACTGAAATCAAGGCTTAGAGAGATTAAGGATGTACCCAGTTATCAGGCAGGATTTTTTTTTTTTTTTTTTTTTTTTTCTGCTCCTCAAGGCTAGTGGGTTCTTCGTTCCTCAACCAGGGATTGAACCAGATTCTCCTGGAGTGGAAATGTAGAGTCTTAACCACTGGACCACCATGGAAGTCCCAGGTCCTGTGATTTGGATTTTTAAAACGACCTCCAATGAGATGCCCACATGCTTTTTTTACCCCTAAGAATCATCCATTTTTAGCAAATCCAGGGCAATTTCTTGATTTTTCTCTTCACCTGGTTAAGTAGGAGCAATGCAAACCAGGCCTGGCTGCTTAAGGCAGAGGTGGCAATAGTTCTGTGTCGTGTAATAGCAATCAGGCTTGATTTCTTATTTACTCATGATGGTGCTGGCTCTTCATTGCTTCTGGGGCTTTTCTCTAGTTGTGGCGAGCAGGGGCTACTCACTGCAGTGGTGGTGGGCAGGCTTCTCATTGCAGGGGCTTCTCACGGCAGTGGCTTCTCTTGTTGCAGAGCATGGGGCTCTAGGGCTCACAGGCTTTAGTAGCTGTGGTCACATGGGCTCAATAGTTGAAGCTCCAGGGCTCTAGAGCACAGGCTCAATAGTTGTGGCGCATGAGCTTAGTTGCTCTGCAGCATGTGGGGTCTTCCTGAACCAGGGACCGAATCCAGGTCTTCTGCATTAGCAGACAGATTCTTTACCAGTGAGCCACCAGGGAAGCCCCAAGGCTTGGTTTCAAACCGGGGTTCTCTGTGAGGTGAAGTGAAGTTGCTCAGTCATGTCTGACTCTTTGCGACCCCGTGGGGTGTAGCCTACCAGGCCCCTCTGTCCATGGGATTTTCCAGGCAATAGTACTGGAGTGGATTGCCATTTCCTTCTCCAGGGGATCTTCCCAACCCAGGGTTCAAACCCAGGTCTCCCGCATTGTAGACAGACGCTTTACTGTCTGAGCCACCAGGGAAGTCTGGGGTTCTCTGTAACAACATGTAACTCCCTCACCTTCCCACCAGGGACCACAGATATTCTTGAGACCCATGACCCTGTTTTCATCTCTAACCACTCACCAGACTTCAGACTTCTCCAGCTGTTTGCAAACACTCCAGTAACCTGTTCCTCTTTCCATTGAGACAACCTGGATCCTTTAAGAAATTTGCCTATTGTTTGTGACTTGCCAACGTTCACACCAGCGGTCATTATCACTTTGCTGTCTCTTCCCTTTCTTTTTTGCTTCCTTGTCTCTTTCCTGCTGCCCTCTCTTTTCCTCTTCCCTCTCTTTTCATTTGTCCCTTAAATATTTACTGATGGCAATTACGCTGGCAGCTTGGGGATCCCCAAATGTGTATAGCGTTCCAGTGTCAGCTTCCTGGAATCTTCAGGATCACTTCTCACCTTTTCTGCAGCAGGTATTCTGCACTTTAGTCAAATGCTGTTACTTCCCACTGTGTCCTGGTATCACTTTTCTTTGTCCGTGGTTCGGTTCCTTGCATCCTTGCCCTTGCAGTCAGTCCACTATCCTCTACTGTTGAAATCCTGATTGGGAGTCAAGTGAAGTGAAGTGAAAGTCACCCAGTTGTGTCCAACTCTTTGCAACCCCATGGACTTCTACAGTCCATGGAATTCTCCAGGCCAGAATACTGGAGTGGGTAGCCTTTCCCTTTTCCAGGCGATCTTCCCAACCCAGGGATTGAACCCAGGTCTCCCTCACTGCAGGCAGATTCTTTACCAGCGGAGCCAGCTGAGCCACCAGGGGAGCCCTGGGAAGGTGATTGGGATTCAGGCTCAGCTCAAATGACATCTGGAAAGCTGGAAAGGATCTCCCCATTCATCCCTCCATCTTTCTATTCAACAGGCGTTTACTAAGCATCTGCTCCGTATCAATCACTGAGCTAGTTACTGGGGATACAGCTGAAAACATTGACCTTGGCTGCAGGTTTACAGTCTATCCCTGTAGGGTCCTCTACAGAAGCCACCAGCCACATGCAGCTCTCTAGCACTTTAGTGTTAATCGCTCAGTCGTGTCTGACTCTTGCAACCCAAATGGACTGTAGCCCTCCAGGCTTCTCTGTCCATGGGATTCTCCAGGCAAGATACTGAAGTAGGTTGCCATTTCCAGCTTGAAATGTGGCCAGCTTGAAATGAGATGTGCTGTATGTCCACAAGACTCATCAGATTTTAAACACTTAGCACAAGAAAAAAAATGTGAAATATCCTATTAGTGATTTCTTAATCAACATGTTGAAATGTAATATTCTTTTTGAATTGGGTTAATATGTTATTATAACGAATCAGTTATTTTGCTTTACCTTCAAAATGTATCCCCTAGAAAGCTTAAACTTAAATATGTGGCTTGCCCTGGTGGCTCCCATTCTACTTGTTGTGGACAGCAGTGGTTTCGAAGGGGGATACAGGGATAGCGATGAAAACATACAAGAAGGTTTATATAGGTGCTTTTATAAGTGTGTGTACAGGATGCAGTGAGGGCTTGTTTTTAATTCAGGGGGCCATGAGAAAATGGAGGAAGGGAATGAGTTTATAATGTGCTAGTCACTTGAAGCTCAGTCACTAAAGAATCTACCTGCAGTGCAGAAGACCTGGGTTCGATCCTTGGGTCAGGAAGGAAATGGAGAAGGAAATGGCAATCCACTCCAGGATTCTTGCCTGGAAAATCCCGTGGACAGAGGAGCCTGGTGGGCCACAGTCCATGGGGTCACAAGAGTCGGACAGGACTGAATGACTAAACCACCACCAGGCACTTGAAGATATCCTCACACACGTTAAAGCACTTTTATATCTTCATGTGTTGGTTTGGCACTTGAAATATCTCCCTTAACCTTTGCAAGAGCAATCACCGCAATCTGACCACATCTTTGCAGGCTGCTTCGACCAAATCACCATCATCTCTCGCTGGACTGTTTGTGGCAGCAGCCTCTTAACCGCCCCTGCCCCGCCCCCCACTTTGATCCATTCTCTATATTATAACCAAAGGAATCCTGGAAGAAACACAAGCTTGGTCATTTTACTCGTCAGATGAAACCTCTCCCATAGTTCCCCACTGTCCTCCGGATAAAATCTAAATTCCATTTGCTGGTCTACACCTCCCATCTGGCCCCTGCCTACCTCCTCAGCCCTGTATTTCACACTCCTTCACACTCGTTTGCTTTGCTGAAGCACTGCTCTGCTGTGAGCTTTTTTTTTCTGAGCTTGGAAAGCCCTGTACTGTCTCTTCTCTGTGCTATTTTTCTCTGAAAGGATTATTCTCCTCTGTTGGTCTGGTTAGTGCCGCCTTCTTCAGATTATAATTTCAAAATTACTCTCTCTAAGAAGACTTTCTGGAACTTCCCTGATGCCCACCCCTGCCACCATTCTGGATTAAGTAACCCTCTTATGTGTCCCTAGATCTCACTATACTTGATGTAGTACTTAATTCTATATTGCATTCTTGCAAACTTTTTGGATCAGAGTGTTCTATGAGAATCTACTAAAAACTGTACATCTTCTCCCTGAAGGGGTGGTGGTGAGGAGAATACAATACATTTTGCATGTAATTTTAGAGATTTTATAAAACCCCTAAAACTCTTTAGGTTTCCATGCACTCCAGGTTAAAAACGCCTGCTATTTTACAATCATTTGCCAATTTGCTTTTATTTCCAGATGAACTGTGTGCCCCTTCAGGTTAGGGACCCTGCCTGTCGATACGGACGTCTCCATAGCAATGGGCATCACCCCCAGACACAAAAAGCATTTGTTACAGGTATGACTTGTTTCAAGACATTAGGATGCAAGGACTATCATGCCTTTGTTTTTCTAAAATCAAATGTGAGTTAGCCCTATCCTGTGTGGTTGGTGGGATGTCTTAAATTAGTCATTTTCAGCTGACTCTTCTGTCCCCCTCCCAAAACTCCAGCACTTAAGGGGCCCAAGAAAATTCTGGAAAGTTCCTTATTTCTCAACTCATTAGAGATTTTGTTTGTTTGTTTTTAATTATTCCTCCTCCTGTTTCAAGATGCCATAGTTGTGCGGCCATCCTTATCAGTCAGGAATTGTTCTCCTGAGTGGGCTGTGAGGTGGTCAGTGGAGTAGCCTCTGCCTGGAAGTCCTACCTCTTCCAGGAAGCATGTTGAAAGGGAACCCCTTCTCATGGATGCCACAAATCTCCTATGCCTTCACCTCTTGCAGGGGAACAGCTCTTCAACTCAAAAACATCACCTTTCCTCTTATCTCTCTGGAATGATCTGACATGAAATCCCTTGACATGATAGGAGCTAAAAACGCATAGACACCGAAAAAGACCAAGCAAAGCGTGTCAGTGAATAAGGCAGGTCGGCTTGAAGAGACTAGAGGGAGTGGTGGCGACTGGGGCATAGGCTTTGTTTAAAAATGAGCAGCAACTCAGGCACCAGCCAATGGGTGCTGAATTTCCAGATCTTCCATGTTTTCAAGGGAAGCCAGAAACCTGAATATTCACGATATAACTCTTTTTTTTTCTTAAAACATTACCTGTGAAGGTATATTTTTCAAATCATGTAATTTACAGTATAAAATTCAGTGTGTGTGCATGCTCAGTCATGTCCAACTCTTTGCAACCCCCTGGACTGTAGCCCACCGGGCTCCTCTGTCCATGGAATTTTCTGGGCAGGAGTACTGGCATGGGTCGCCATTTCCTTTTCCAGGAGATCTTCCCGACCCAGGGACAGAACCTGTGTCTCCTTCGTTTCCTGCATTGGGAGGTGGATTCTTTACCACTGAGCCACTTGGGAATCTCATAAAATAGACTTTTTGGTAAATTTATCCAGTTGTGTAACTATCACCGTAAATCAATTTTATATCACTTTTATCATCACAATAAGATCCCACGTGTATATTATTTACTGTTAATCCCTCTACTGTCCTCCCTTCTCCTCACCCCAGACCTCACCCCGGGCAACTAGTGTTCTACTTTTTGTCTGTAAAGCTTTGCCTTTGGGGGACATTTCATATAAATGGAATAATGCAGTATGTGGTTTCCCTGTCTGACTTCTTTCACTGAACATGTTTTCAAGGTTCATCCCTGTTGCTGCATGAATCTGTAGTTTATTTCTTTTTATTGCTCAATAGTATTCCATTGTGTGGGTGTACAACATTTTGTTAACCCATTTACCAGTTGATGGACATTCCTTTTTTTTTTGCTATCATGAATAATGCTGCTATGAACATTTATGTACAAGTTTTTGTGTCCATATATATTTACTTTTGGTTTTGGTTTTTCTGGTGGATATCTAAGAGTAGAATTGTGAGTTATATGGTACATTTCTGGGTTTTTTTGTTTGTCTTTGTTATTTATTTTTGGCTGCACTGCTGCCTGCAGGCTTTCTCTAGTTGCAGTGCACAGGCTTCTCATAGTGGTGGCTTCTAGGGTGGATGGGCTTCAGTACTTGTAGTGCACAGACTTAGTTGCCCCCCAGCGTGTGGAATCCTCCTGGACCAGGGATTGAACCAGTATCCTCTGCATTGGCAGGTGGATTCTTTACCACTGGACCACCAAGGAAGTCCAGTACATTCATGCTTAACTTAAAAGAAACTGGCAAACTGTTTTCCAGAGTAGCTACACCATTTTACATTCCTGCCAGAAATCGCTGAGAGTTCCTGTTTCTCTGCATCCTCACCAACATTTGTTATTGTCTGCCTTTTTGATAACACTCATTTCAGTGGGTGTGAAGTGGTATCTCATTGTGGTTTTGATTTGCATTTCCCAAATGGCTAATGATGTTGGATAACTCTTGATTATTAAGTGTTGGAATTCACTCAGATTCATTTTAAAAATGCTTCATATCAGCCTTGTACAGATGGAACAAAACAGCTGAGAACAAACCAGGTTCATGGGCCGGAACTGTCATCAGTGAATGAGTTTGGACTCATGACTTGGACTCTGCAAAACAATGGCCTGTGACCTTTTTCTTTTTGGGGTAAAAGACTGCCAGCAAAAATTATTATGGAGAGAGGACAAAGATTTATTACTCTTTTGTAATGAACTTGTAGACTAGGGGGAAAAAAAAGACCATTTTCATCGATATGTTCATAACACCATGCTTTTTTCCCCAGTAAATCAACCTGTTACATATGAACTGAATGAGTCTTTTAGGTATATACTTGTACCCTCTTTTGAGAGATAAGGTTAAGGAATTTGTCAAAGATTAAAACTCTGGTGGGGATTCCCAGGTGGCTCAGTGGCAAAGAATCTGCCTGCCAAGCAGAAGACCTGGGTTCCATTCTTGGGTTGGGAAGATACCATGGGGAAGGAATTGACAACCCACTCCAGTATGCTTGCCTGGAGAATCCCAAGGACAGAGGAGCCTTGTGGGCTACAGTCCGCGGGGTCACAAAGAGTTGGACACAGCTGAGCAACTAAACAACAACCAGTGGCAGAGATGAATTTAAAGCCAGGTCTATGTGGTCCTAAATCCTGTATTTTCCTGCTCAAAACAGCAACAGATTCTGGGATGGAGCTACATGGGGTGAGACTGGAGTCTGAAGAGCCTGTCTGGCTAGCTGATCGAGGTGGAGGGGAACACAGTGTGGGAGCAAGGGGGAGGAAGGAATCGAAGTGGTTTCAAGGTTGGTTGTGTTAAAAGACAAAGGGAAGTTGGGAAGAAAAAGAATTTGGGTGAGATGAAGTGGATGTGGGAAGAAGATAAGTTTTGGACTTACTGTTTTGCAGTTGTCCTCCAATCCAGGTAGGGACACCTAGCAGATAGTTGAAAATGTAAAGCCCCAAGGCTGGAGAGATGCCATGGCTAGAGATACTTTTGTGTGCATGAGTGTGTGCTAAGTCATGTCTGACTCTTTGTGACTCTATGGACTGTAGCCCACCAGGCTCCTCTGTCCATGGAATTCTCCAGGCAAGAATACTGGAGTGGGCTGCCATTTCTTATGCTGGGGGATCTTCCTATCCCAGAGATCAAACCTGAGTTTCCTACATTGGCAGGCTGATTCTTTACCGAAGTGCTACCCGGGAAACCCAGAGACACATTAGGGGACAGTGTTTTTGTTTTTGGCTGAACCATGTAACTNCTGCCATTTCTTATGCTGGGGGATCTTCCTATCCCAGAGATCAAACCTGAGTTTCCTACATTGGCAGGCTGATTCTTTACCGAAGTGCTACCCGGGAAACCCAGAGACACATTAGGGGACAGTGTTTTTGTTTTTGGCTGAACCATGTAACTTACAGGGTCTTAGTTACCTGACTAGGGTTCGAAACTGAGCTCTGGCAGTGAACACTCCCGAGTCCTAACCACTGGACTGGCCAGGGAATTTCTGGAAACAGTCTTTTTATTATTGATTTCTCATTGAGACTGACGTCTTTGTGATGTGGAATTCTGTTGAGCTGAGCTTCCTGGCCTCCTCTTCTGATGGTCCACTGACTTTGTTTTATAATTATGGGAAATCACAGAGTTGGTGGCTGATGGGGTGGTTTGTGTGTGTGAATGCTCTGCGCACTCAGAAATGACTTCAGTGGCTGGCAAAGCTGAGACTCAGGCATTAGAAATGGAGTGTTTGGTCTTCTGTAAAAAGTTTATTTTTTAATTCAGAAGAGGAATACTTGTCACATACTACGTACAGTTAACTTGTACTCCATGTGCAGGCTGCATTAAGGACAGACTTCATGGAGCCAAGTCACAAGACACCTGGACAAGGGGCAGCTTACTCCAGCAGGCAGGTGGGGGTGGGGGACCAGAT
The DNA here is from genome assembly GCA_006410875.1 of Neotragus pygmaeus. Taxonomy (NCBI): domain Eukaryota; kingdom Metazoa; phylum Chordata; class Mammalia; order Artiodactyla; family Bovidae; genus Neotragus; species Neotragus pygmaeus. The sequence continues at coordinate 299,723 of SJYV01010300.1, read as the reverse complement.
GCACTAGGACAAAGGACAATACAGGACCCGATTCTGACTTCCCCAGGAAGGACTGTGCATTCAGCTGCCTTGAAACTGTCTCTGAATTCTACCAACCCCTCCTCATCATTTCCTGCCTTGTTTTTTTGCTTTATTCGCCTTTTACCAGACTGGAAGTTTCCTAGGCTTAGCCACTTACATACATCATGTCGTAAATATTAAAATGCATCCTTATTGAACATGAAGTAACATCTTGCTGTAAACATTTTTTGGAAAAGATTTTGCAATTTTCAATTTTTTTAAGACTAAATGATTTTATTCTTGTGACTTACCTAAACTTTATTATATTTATATATAATTAGGATCGTGTTGCAGTTGATTAGATATTGCAGACATTTCATTAAATATTAGCTCGGATTTTTCTAGTTGCCTTTCCTTATTTTGGAACCTTTTTTTCTTCAGGTCTCAAACGTTTTTTACAAGGCCTTTGAAAAGTTAATAGGCCCTGAGGGATAAGAGAGTCCAGCAGAACCTCCTCATAGACCCTCTCACGTAGGGAGCTGTATACTAAAAAAAGAAGGAAGTTAACGAAGGAATGAATGACGTTAAGTCGTTTTCCCAAGGTGGGTTCCCTTCTCAATATTCTGGAATCTCAGACCAGCCAGGCGTCTGGGTAGGGAAACCTCTCCCCTAGCAAACCCGGCGGCCGGCGCTCAGCGGACCTAGGCAGGGTCAGCCTGGGCCCGAGGTCGCAGCAGGGGCCTGAATGCCGACCGCCAACGGCAGGCGAGGTCTGTCTTCCCCTCGCCCCACTCCCCCAGCTGGTGCGCATGGGCAGAACTGCAGCCCGAGTCCTGCTTCCCCTCCCCCACTGCAGGTGAGCCGCAGAGCCATGGCCCCCACTCCCCGCAGCCCCGGGGGTGACGTCAGGCCTCTGGACCGCGCTCCAGCCCCGCCCCTGCAGGCAGCGCCGGGAGCCCGCGACTCGGCGGTGGAAGCCGGTCCCACTGTGGGACACGCCGGCTGCGTCAGGCAGAGGGGGCGGCGAGGCTCCGGACTGGGCTGCCGCGGCGGCCCGACGCCAGGGCGTGGAGCGTCCAGGCGGAGCTCGGGGCTCTGGCCGCGGCATACCTGCCCCGCCGTCCGCACAGCCAAAGCCGCTGCGGGGTCCGCACCCACTGCCCCGCGGGATCGCAGGACGCCCTGCCAGTCTCAGCTGTCCATCTCTGCCCTAGCCAGCCAATCACCCACGACTGCTCCGGCCGCACCTCCCGGAATCTCTGATGGACGTGCGGCTTAGCCTATAATATGGGAGCCTCGGCCTCCTGGGCTGGGAGCGGAAGCCAATGAGCATCGTTTCAGGTGGGTGGAGGGAACGGACCTCGGGAAGGTAGCTTCGTTCGGGTTGCTAACGTCTTCCCTTGGAGATGGGCGCGNCGCTGCGGGGTCCGCACCCACTGCCCCGCGGGATCGCAGGACGCCCTGCCAGTCTCAGCTGTCCATCTCTGCCCTAGCCAGCCAATCACCCACGACTGCTCCGGCCGCACCTCCCGGAATCTCTGATGGACGTGCGGCTTAGCCTATAATATGGGAGCCTCGGCCTCCTGGGCTGGGAGCGGAAGCCAATGAGCATCGTTTCAGGTGGGTGGAGGGAACGGACCTCGGGAAGGTAGCTTCGTTCGGGTTGCTAACGTCTTCCCTTGGAGATGGGCGCGCAAACGGACCAGTGGGTCTGGGGGCGGTGGTGACGGGCGTGGAGATGGCCCAATGAGGGTGGGAGTGGGTGGGGCAGCCCGGAGTAGCAGTGCTAAAGGAGCCCGGCGGAGGCAGCGGTGGGTTTGGGACTGAGGCGCCGGTTCTGTGGTCGCTGCTGGGGACGTGCGCCGGCGCCACCATCTTCGGCTGAAGGTGAGAGGTGCGGTTGCCCGGGTCCGAGACCGGCGACCGGAGACCGGGGACGGTTTGTGGTGGAGGGAAGGATCCTCGGCGGCTCTGGAGGGCGAGGACGGAACCGAAGCGAGAGCTGGGGAAGACAGAAGGGACTCTGGGCGGAGGGTTTGTGCTGCGGGGGCCGTAGATTCCTGCGAGGAAGGACTTTGCGGGGTGGTGGCGGGGAGCGGGACCCCAGTGGGTGGAGAGACCCCTGGAGGGGCGGGGAATGAAGTCCTTGAGAGTGAGAGAGTCCTGCGGGGATGAGGGCCTGGGGGTGCGGGAGGACTGCCCCTGGGGGACTGGGGATGGAGATCTGCGGGTGGGCATGTGCGGACCTGGTACTCGGCGTTCGGGATCCTTGCGGCGCGCGTTTGGGGGGACCTCGTGCTCTAGTGAGGGTTCTTGGGGATCCCACGAGTCTTTNCGTGTTCTGGAGCTGAACTCTGGGTTTCCTCTCAACTCTGTTCTTTGTTAGCTCTGTGACTTTGGGCCGGTTTTTGGCTTTCTCTGAACCTTGGGTTCCTCACCTGTAAAATGGAGATAAAAGCATCTGCCTAGTTAGCCTGTTGTGAGAGATGTGTATAAGAGACAGGGGCAGGGAGTCTTCGGGCGGGCTGGAAAGCGCAATCCCGATTGGGGGTGGGGGGAGCGCTGGACGGGAAGGGCCCTTGGGTGGGCTGCTGGGTGGCTTAGGCCGGCTGCGGCACCCGGAGCGCGATGCGGAGTTCGCCTAGGGGTCGGAAGGCGGGCGGCGCGCCTGGACCTGCGAGGTGGAGGGACGCTAGGGCAGGGCTGCGCACGGCCAGGGCAGCGCGCGGCGGGTGAAGGTCTGAGCAGCCGGCCGCGGGC
>SJYV01010300.1:168809-296865 GCA_006410875.1 Neotragus pygmaeus | reverse complement strand
GGGGTGGGGTGGACAGGGGAAAGCAGGCGGGTAGATCTCTAGTGCAAAAGAAACAAAGACGGCTGTTTTCGCTGAATAATATAATACCAAATTTAATACTTCAATTTTGCCGAGATTTTTGTTTTTTAACATTGAAACTGAGGATTTTTTGAGTCAGGCTTCATTATTCTTGATAGTATCTCACTCTGGAAAACTTTAATGTATTTATTGTTTCATTTCCTTCATCCATCGGCCGTCATTAATTATCCTTTTAGTCCCATGCTTTTGATGTTTAAGTATGCCCTGTCTGTCACGGATCCTGGAAAAGTGGCCATTTTATGCATCTCCTTACTTCTGCATCTTAAATTGAGTTCCTCCCCGTCCTTATCTGGAGAAAGCATATGGTGTAATTGGGTGATATAGCACCAGCTTTTGCAGCAAAGAGATGTGACCCGAGTGCTTGCCTTTTTACTTGGGCCCGTTAGGGAAATCATTTCAAGGAAGACAGGCTGGATGGAAGGTGAGACAGAGGAAATTTTCAAGGGCACGTTGTATGGTGAAAGACTGTAGTCTTCAGCGGTTTCTGTACCTTCTTGTCATGTAGGAAGAATAAAAATTCCTGGTCTCCCCGCTTCAGAAACGTTTAACGCAGTGTAAAGATATTCACAGAGGCGGCTTGGGCCATGAAAGGGGGTAGTGTCCTTTTGCACTTGATTTGCATTTCTGCTCGTTTTTGGTTAAACATGATTTTGATGAGTGAATAGACTTTCAGGTCTCTGTAAGATGAGTGACCTCAGTGGTAGCTTTACACAAATTGTAGACGATTTGTTTCCGTTTATCTGTCTCAGAGAGATGTGCTATCCATCGTTTTTGTTTGGATTTTGGTATGCAAGATAGTCATAAAACTGTTTCCCTGTGCCTCTACCTACCATAGGCGCTGGGAGGCAGTTGAGAAGCTTAGTGGGTGGTGTTTTTTTGGGAGTAAAAGATGACCTTGGGGATGGACCCCCAGGGGTGTGTGTGTGTGTGTGGAAAAATCAAGTGAAGGTGATGGGGCTTTGACTGTGGGGCGGGGGGCGGCTGATAAATGATTTAAGTATAATTAGGCAGTTACTTCAGAGGACACCAAGAACTTTCAGATTCTGTCTGTTATAAAGAGGTTCCTATTTATTCCTTTTCTATGAAATGTAAAGCCTTTGCCAGATTGTGCTAGTGTGTTCATTGGCTGAGCCTGTCCTCATTTTTCTTTTTTCTTTTTTTTGGCCACACCATGTGGCTTGTGGGATTTTAGTTCCCCAACCAAGGATCAAACCTGGGCCCACAGCAGTGGAAGTGCAGAGTCCCGACCATTGGACTGCCAGGGAATTCCCTGAGCATGTACTCTTGAAACCATAATTGATCATTGATCGACAGGCAGTATGTAGTGTATACTACATGTCAAAATTTTCCCCTCCTCACCTTCCATCCTTGTAGCACGTGTTCTGGAGCTGAACTCTGGGTTTCCTCTCAACTCTGTTCTTTGTTAGCTCTGTGACTTTGGGCCGGTTTTTGGCTTTCTCTGAACCTTGGGTTCCTCACCTGTAAAATGGAGATAAAAGCATCTGCCTAGTTAGCCTGTTGTGAGGATTGAGTTGATATATGTACACTTAAACCACTTAAGAATACCACCTGGTCATCATTAGTGGTATATAACAACAGTATTTGCTGTTTTCAAAATTCTAATGTTACCCTTCCTACAAGGCAAAGCGTTTGAAAGTGGTTTCCCTGTTGAATACCAGCATTATCATGACAAGTTGCCAAATGTACAATGGAATGAGAAAAATACAACATATTTGGCAACCTCAAGTGAACAGTTAAAATGAACAAAACCTCTTCCCTGGCCTTAGGAACTCTACCATCTAAACAAGGATTTGAGCACCTACTGCCTGCTGAGTCCTCTGGTAGAGACGAGAAGGGTGCCAGAAGAGCAGCACAAAATGTTAGGAGGAGGAGAAGGATTAAATTGCCAGGTTGACCTGAAAAGAACTTGTGAAAGGATGGCATTTGGGTCAGGATTTAAAGGAATGGTCGGTTTTTGGTGGTGGAGGAGAAGCTGAAGCTTACTCTGAGGGTCAGGACCGTTCATGTAATGTTGATCAGTAGGTATATAAATGCCCTCCTGTGGACCAGGAAGTCAGCTCACTGTATAGCAAGGACAAAACCATCCTTGCAGCGTTTAGTTAGTTATAGAAAACTCTGGAAAAGTAAAAGGTAAAAAGTTTGTAATCCCACTACCCAGTGAAGACCCAGTGACTATTTGTTTCCTTTGAAACAAAGACGTTTATATGTAATTTTTCCCCACAAAATTGGGAGCATATTATAATCACACTTTTGTGATCCCTTTTTTTCTGATGTTAAATTACAGGTGTTTCCCCACCTAGCAATAGTACATACTAATAAATTTAAAGTGTATTGATTTGATCAAATAATTTTGTAAGTCCATCAATTACTTAAAAAAAAAAGACCTGCCCTAGAAATGACCTGTTAAGTTATTCTAATTTACAGTCACTTGCTAAATCTCAGCAGATAATTTACATGCCTGTTGTTGAAGGAAATATGCATGCATTTTTCTGAAGTATTGTATCGGGTATACAGTTTATACCTAATATAGATAATAAGAGTACTTTGTTATCCTATTTTTGTTCTAGTTGGACATTTTCCCTAAGAAGCTGTTCTTCCTAAGGCAGAATGTGTCCTATAGATTTATCCAGGGTGATCCCCACTTGAGAGCCATCTTCTTCCTAGCAGTGGGTAGTGTATAGGTTGGAAAGACAGAAGACTTGTTATTAATCTTAGTGCAGTCTGGAGAGGTGATGTGTTTTTGAAACCATGCTTCAGAATGTACATATATGCATGAATATTTTTTCTATTGCCTTCTCCCATGTGGATGCCTTTTAGTTAGAAAGCATATAAGTAACTCTGTTGGTAGAAATTTTAATATTATGTGTTTTGTGATTTTTGTTTTATCCAATTGTATACGCCTAAAACTGGTAAGCATATCCTTTAATTCAGTTAATGAATTAGTCTGAAACATTGGTTTTCAACCTTTTTTGCCTCCCCAGCATATCTGGTGGTAGCAGTGGTTCACCATGGCAACCAGAGAACTGTGGAGTGATAGTTCTCAAAGTGTGCCCCCAGGACCAGCATTATCAGCAGCATCTGGGAATTTGTTAGAAATGCAAATGACCAAGGGTCTCCACCCCAGACCTACTGAGAATAAGGCCTGGCAGTCTGTATTTTAATAAACCCTTCAGGTGCTGCTGATGTAAGAGCCAAGGTTTGAGAACCCTGCTCCTGGCCATGAGTGTCTGTGATCCTTTACATTGTAACAGCCAGTTTCTGAAGAATCTTAGCTGTTTGATTCTAGTACATTCTTACTGGGCCTGAAAGGGCTAGTATTTTGTTTCCTCTATCAATGTTTAATCTTTTAGGATAAAGATAGCTAGATCTCTTTTAGAATCTGAAGAAAGTTATGCGTGTTCTCTTCAGAAAAGCACAGGTCTACCAAAAATTGTACAGTGTATTTAGACCCATTTCAGTGCCTTCATGAAGCCTGAACTTTGTCTGTGCACTGAAGGTTAAGAACCTCTTGATGGGACTTCCCTGGTGGTCCAGTGGTTAGGACTCCATGCTTCTACTGCAGGGGGCCCAGGTTTGATCCCTAGTTGGGGAACTATGGTCCCAAATGTCATGTGGCATGGCCAAAAAAAAAAAAAAAAGAACCTCTTCACAGCCTGGGGTGATTTTGATTTCCCTTGTAGCCTTCCATCTAAGAGGTGGGTAGGCAGGCAGGCAAGAGCTTACCAAGAATCCCCCTCATCTGGGGGAGAGGGAGAAGTTGGGAGAGTTGGATGGAGGAGCAAGAGCAGCTGCTTCCTTGCCTTCTTGCATTGATCTGAGTGAGGTTTGTGATAACCTGGAGTTTGGCTAGAAAACGACTTAACTACTCTAAGTCATAAAGGAAGTGTTTAATGATGGTGTTGGATTCCAGAAAGACACTTGTCAGGCAGGAATGATGAGTCACATCAGAAAGGTGAGTGACGAATGTAAAATCCTGTCACTTGATCCGCAAAGTCAGTCCCACAAGCGTGAGAGGAGAAGTAGCTTCAAGGACTGTGTGTCGGACTTTGGCTGACAGCTACATGTGAGCCAGCAGTGAGCACTCAATAAACCACTGAGGTCTTAGATACGTTCATTGTAGAAGTCCCAGAAACATGCTTGCTCTCCCCACCGGGGCTGAGGCTGTGAACAGTTCCTTTCTCTTCTGCACCAGTCTGGAATATTCTGTTTGCTTCCGGCCCCTCTAAAGGGGTGTAAACACATGGAGTCTGTTTTGAGGCGAGAGCCCAGAGTGGGGGAGTGAGTCCTGGTACAGGACGGAATGCAGAAGAGGAACCGGAGGGGAGCAGCTGCAGGCCTGGGAGTGGAGACCTGGACAGCCACCATCACATACTTGAAAGGCTGGGTGTGACCCTAACTCACGCACTCACCCTCTGTGGCCTCATGTGATCACACTGAGATCACGTGGGCCATGGAGAAGCTGCAGGGGGCTGGCTTAGGGGAATCGTAAGAGTGTTGAGTCTGTTGTCTGAAGGGCATCTTCCCAGGTGGCGCAGTGATAAAGAATTTGCCTGCCAATGCAGGAAACAAAGAGACACAGGTTCGATCCTTGGGTTGGGAAGATGCCCTGGAGTAGGAAATGGCAACCCACTCCAGTATTCTTGCCTGGAAAATTCCATGGACAGAGGAGCCTGGCGAGCTGCAGTCCATGGGATCGCAAAGAGTGGACATGACTGAGTGACTGAGTACACAGACACGTAGGATGGGAGGAACGTTCCAGACCCGAGGTTTGCTCCATGGTAGTCCCCGTGCATTTCTGTAGTGACATCCAGGTGGTTGCAGTCATTCCAGCACCACTCCCAGGGTCTTTTATCCTGACTTTCTGTTTTCGTTTTCTTAGTTTTCCTTTCCTTTCTTAACTCCCTGTTTAATTTGTGGCGAGGGTGAAATAAGAGATGAAGAGAAAAACAGAGTCCAACTGCAACTTTGCTGTTTCCTCCCACTTGTTTTTCAGCCCTCAGTGACTGAGGGTACATCTTGAGTGGTCCTCAGAGAACCAGTCATCATTTATGGTCACCCCTGAAATTTACCTTGGAAACCCAGTTATTGTGGCCCTGGAGGGGGCTACACCAGCTTCTTCACTCCAAGTTCATGCATTTTGTTTACCAGAGTTTTTGTTTTTAAGTTTCTTAGAAGAGTTGTGAACCACAGATTATTTCTAAATATCTGACTTTGTTTTCCTCCTCTTCTCATAGAGGCGATCGCTCTTGGAGCTTCCTGTTTACAATGGCCCAGAGAACTGGACTCGAAGATCCAGAGAGGTATCTCTTTGTGGACAGGGCAGTCATTTACAACCCTGCCACTCAGGCTGATTGGACGGCCAAAAAGCTAGTGTGGATCCCGTCGGAACGCCATGGTTTTGAGGCAGCTAGTATCAAAGAAGAACGGGGAGATGAAGTTATGGTGGAGTTGGCGGAGAATGGAAAGAAAGCAATGGTCAACAAAGATGATATTCAGAAGATGAACCCACCTAAGTTTTCCAAGGTGGAGGATATGGCAGAATTGACATGCTTGAACGAAGCTTCAGTTCTACACAATCTGAAGGATCGTTACTATTCAGGACTTATCTATGTAAGTATGCCCTCTAAATAATCATGTGAATTAATCAATGTGGAATTTCTGTTTAACATGACTATTTGTACTAAAGATGGGAAGACTGCCCCAAGTCTTACTTTGCTTTAAATCTTAATTTTAAATAATCCAGTCTGGATTAAATACACTAAAACGGATTTGAGACTTTTGTGTAGGAGTGCTCTGGAGCCTAATAAGATGGAGGAGAGCATGTGGCAGAAAGATCAGGGAACTTAATATGGTAATGAGAGTTGCATTCACAGTAGGATATACACTGGATTTCTAGTGTATATCCGGGGGTGTCAAGAAGCGGGGCTGCAAGCTTGGAGGTTTCAGTGAAGAATGAGACCAAGGTCATTGGGTACAGGGAAGTGGGAAAGCTGAATGCTGAGGTTTCTAAGAGGAAACCGTTCAGGGTCAGATTGAAGCTGGGGCTGCCCTGAGGTTAGCAGTGGACACGTGTCACAGTCACTGACAGTGTTGCTGAGCATGTGGAAGTTCCCGAAAATAAGCAGGGGCAAGGTTGAGAAGAAATATGCAAGCCAGATACTGCAAGAATCTGGAAAGCCAAAATATGTTTGAAGGGATGGTAGACCCAGGTGGTGGGAAGAAGTTTAAAGTTTAAAGAAGTTTAAAGTTCTTAGTTTAAAGAGGGCAAGATAATTAGCAGCAATTTGGGTAGACCTAGGGATGATCATACTAAATGAAATAAGTCAGACAGAGAAAAACAAACACCACGTGATATCACTTATATGTGGAATCTAAAATATGACACAACCTTATCTATGGAACAGAAACAGACTCGCAGACCTAGAGAACAGACTTGTGTTTGCCATGGGAGAGAGGTGGAGGAGGGATGGTTTGGGAGTTTGAGATAGGTAGATGCAAGCTATCATACAGAGAATGGAAGAGCAGCAAGTTCCCACTGAGTAAATAGCCCAGGGAACTGTATTCAGTATCCTTTGATGAACCATAATGGAAAAGAATATGAAAAAGAATATGTGTAGGTACACACTTTTTCTAATTCTTTTACATACACGTATATGTATATGTGAATCACTTTGCTGTACAGTAGAAATTAACACATTTTAAATCAACTATACTTCAATAAAATAAATGTAAAAGAATAAAGAAGGCATGGCAGATAGAAGGTAGATTTAGAAAGAAGAGACGTTGAGAGACAGATTTGACATTGTAGTGGTCTGAATTTGGGAAACCACTTGAATTTTAGGCAGAGGTAGCATTTGTACTACTAATGTTCAGGCATAAGTCAGAACTTCAGCAACTCAGAGGTCATTTTCCCATAGAATTAGTTTATTTAGTGGATATGTACTGAGCACCTGCTATGTTCTACCCCGAATATTCATTGGAAGGACTGATGCTGAAGGCCCAATACTTTGGTCACCTGATGTGAAGAGCTGACTCATTGGAAAAGACCCTGAATCTGGGAAAGATTGAGAGCAGGAGGAGATGGCGGTGAGGGTGAGATGGTTGGATTACTCAATGGACATGAGTTTGAGCAAACTCCGGGAGATAGTAAAGGACAGGGAATCCTGGCGTGCTGCAGTTCATGGAGTCATAAAGAGACTGAACAACAGCTATGTTCCAGGTGCTGGAGAGAGTGCAGGGAACAGGCCAGGCCAATCCCTGCCTTCGTGATACTTCCTTATAAAGAAATGAAACAGGACTATGGGGATGGCTTTCTTCCGTGACTACGGGAAGGATTCTGAGAAGGTAGCATTTGAGCTGGAATCTGGCTGGTAGGAAGGAGTTTGCCATGGGAGCATCTGAGAAGGAGTAGCTCATTCATGACTTTTGCCAGAAGGGTTGAGTCAATCCTGATGGTCTCTTTTATTTTTTCTCTGTGAGTTAGGATGCAAAGCAAGAGAGTAAGAGGCACCAGGGTTGGGTAGGTGGCTTGAGGAGAATGGGGATGCCTTGGAAAAGGGAGGAAGCAAAGGATAAGAAAACAGTTGGAGAGCAGCGTTGGGAGTCCAGCGGAGACTGAGCAGCAGAGTATATTTTTGCCTGGAGCGAGGGAGTGAGAGAACTGCGATATGCAGGGACCGTGGGCAGATCATAATGTTGAGCTCAGAGAGGTGGATCCGTTTTGGATGATCCCCTGTGCAGTGAATTGTGACGGGCTGGAAAAGCAGGGGCACAGCCATAAAAGGTGTGGAGCACTGAGAACAGGAGTCTGTCTTCCCCTTGACTCCCCCTGGCCCTTGTGGGCGACTGCACTAAGGACAGAGGAGGGAATAGAGGGGTAGGAGGCTGTGGGTAAACGCGAAGGATGAAGGGAAAGGCCGTTTATTGTAGCTATTTGACTTATTGTAGTCAAAATAAGTTTGACTTAGTTCCAGCTTAATTCAGAGTCAGCATGAGTAAATCATCTTGAATTTCTTCTCGAAGCGTGGCCGCATGGTCTTTAGAAAAGGAGAATCTTTTTTTAAGAAGTTCTAGGGTCTCAAGAGAGGTGAGGGTTTGGGAGGATCATACCTTCAGTTAGTGGAATGGAGAAAAGTTTCCTACAGAAGATTCAGATTGGAGCACTTGACTCTAAAGAAACCTGCTAAGGAATGGGGCTGTGGGTGGCCATGATTGCTAAGCATTGAATGAAAGGTGTGTTGGGCTTTGAAATTTACCAGGCAGTTGAAATTGATCAGTTGAGGTACCATGATACAGACACTGTAATAGCTTGGCTGGGACCTTTGGGATATATTTCTATAGATAAGATACAATGTAAGTTACTTAGGTTGTAACAGGTTTGGTTATGTTACTCCCTTATATCTTTAGATTTAATCTCCCCAACATCCAGCTCTCTGGTCATTAATTTTCATTTTCTTTCCTAATAAAATCTTTTAAAAACTGCAGATGTCATCTCTACTGACTTTTTAGCTTTGTTTGTTGTTGTTCAGTCGCCAAGTCGTGTCCAACTCTTTTGCAACCTTGTGGACACATACCCTTCACAGATTTTGATGTGTAGTATTTTTATTGTTCAGTTCTAAATATTTTTTTCTAACTTCTTTCTTCTTCAACCTGTGAACCTTTTAAAAGTGTACTTAAAAGTGTACCTAAACGTTAGTTTTTAAGTTATCTTTGTTACTGATTTTTAAGTTAATTTCATTGTAGTCAAAGAATATAGTCCACATAGTATTTATCATTCCTTGCTTTTGTTGAGACTTGCTGCTTGTAGCACACTGGCAGTCACATTTATGAATGTTCTGTATGTTTGTAAAGAACGTATATTCTCTTTTGATGGCTGTTTTGCTCACTGCGTGGAGCCTTAAGTAGTGGGCTTTTAGTCCATCATATATCTAAACTGACTTGTTTTCATTCAGGGCACCATGGGTTAGCTGTCTGTCACTGCCTTTTGATTTTTGCAGACTCAAACAATTGGGGAAAAAAAGAATGTGTATTCTGTTACTGTTGGGTGTGGAGTTCTATATGTGGCCATTAGACTAAGCTTTTTAACTTTGTAAACTTTACTAATTTTTTTTCTTCTTTGTCTATGTGTTATTGAGAAGTATCTTAAAAACTCAGTGTGTTTGATCAAACTTACATACGTATTCCTTAAAAATATAATTTAGTTTTGCCTGTTGATGAATTTTTATATGAATGAATGTCTTAATATATTCCTTTTTGTGTCTGTTTTTTTCTTTTGCTCAGCATTATATTTTTTAGATTCACTCATGTTACTTTGTGTTAATGTAACTCAGTAGTTCTCAAAAGGTGCTTTATAGACTCTTAGGGACTTCTTTAAAACCCTTTCATGACATCCTTGAGGTCAAAACTATTTTCATGATTATCAAAGACTTTATTTGCCCCTTCACTGTTGACACTGATACTGATGATGCAAAAGCCATGGTGAGGAAAACTGCTGACACCTTATCATGGATGAGGCGGTAACCCCATACTGTCCTGGTGGTTGTGCTGATCTAGTTTTGTTCAAGAACGGCCTTGATAAAGCGGGAGAAATAAAAGCAGATTTTATTAAAGCTCAGCTCTTGGGAACGTGTCTTTTAATATTCTTTGTGATTAAATGATAAGTATGCATAAAACACTTCTGCATATTGAACTAGGATGGTTGCTTTGAAGAAAAGCATGTATGTAGAGCTATATGAGTTACAAGCTAAGCTTGCCATTTTTTAAAAAGAGAATGCCATTTTTATTTGATAGAATGACTGGTAGATAGGCTATGGTTAATTGACACCAGGGTACTTGGCCAGACATTTTCTTGAAAATGAACAGGGATTTCCTAGGTGGTCCAGTGGTTAAGATTGCACCTCAAGTTCAGGGAATGTGGGTTCCAACCCTGGTTGGGAAGCTAGGTCCCACACACTATGCATGGTGGGGTGAAAAGAAAATGAACAAAGTGAGCCTGACACTTCAAAGAAAACAATTGAATATATTTGTCAATAATGATAAAATTTGATTTTCCACATGAAAATTAAAAGTTGCATCTGCCACTGAATTTAATACTTTGTCAATACATAAAACCTTTCTGATGAGGTAGATGGCAATATTAATGAATGTGGTTGTTTTTTTTTTTTTCAATAATGTCATATAGTGTGAGATGTTATCATTTGGAAGACTTGTATAATTCATTGAGTCAAAGTTTTCCAAATGATGTGTACATGATTTTACAAAATCATGCCTGGGTAAAAGATTCGTTCAGCATAGGAGTTCAGCCAGTGACTTTGATGTGACAGAATACGGAAAGTTCACTGACAGGGTGTCAGGTGTTACATTGCATCTTATTTTTGAGAAATTCTCACTTGTCGAGTTTTGGTGTAGTATCAAAGAGAAATATCTATAACTTCATGAAAAGACTGCTAAACTACTCCTCCCTTTTCAAATTAAATATCAGTGTAAGACTGATTTCATGTATTTCAGTCAAAACAACATCACAAATAGATTGAACACTGAAACAGAATGCTGAATGTTTTCTATTAAGAAAATTGAGTGTTTTCTATTAAGCCAGACAACAAAAGATTTGCAAATAAAAGACAGTGCCACTCTTCTTGCTTTTGTTTTAGAAAACAAAAGGTTTTTTTCCTAAAAATATTGTTTTTATTTTTAAATGAATAAATACACATTAAAAACCCAGTTTATTGATATTTGTATATTTATATAAAAATATATAATACAGAAGATTTGGGGGATCTTTAACAGTTTCTAAGAGTAGTTAAGTGCCCTGAACTATAAAAGTATTTTGTTCATTTTTGTGGAATGTAATGTTCCAATGTAAGATTTTTGTCCCAATTTATTTATCCTCTCAACTGATTTTGAGCATTCTCCCTGTCTCCCCCGCAGTTTGGGGCTATTGCAAACAGTGCTTCAATGAACAGACTTGGTTATATCCTGGTGCATATAAGCATGGCTTTCTATAAGGTGTATAACCAGGAGTGGAATTTCTGGGTGACACAGGCCATGCATATCCTTATCTCATATCTTGAGCATTTCTAGATAATACCTGAGATAGATTCCATTAGGAAATACACGGCCCTCTAAATAGGTACTCGGCACATTTAATAAGGGGAGGATTTAAAAACACGTGAATAGAGTTGAGAAAACAGATGCAGAAATGTTGCAGTATCCTGGCTCTAGTGATGGCTGAGAGCCCTGGACCAACCTTGATCCTTAAAAAAACAAAGAGCTGGTACCTTGATCAGGAGAAGATGCTTTGTGGAGAGGGCTTCCTGGTGGAAACTGGCCGCCTTCAGAGGGAACTTGACGCACTGGCCTGGGGGGTAAACATCCTGGCTTCATTCTCTCCCCATTCTCAGTCTCCTGCTGCCTGACTCAGAGGAAAGGGAATTTGATGATATATTTCTTAGAGTCAGTCTCAGTTCTATTTGGAAGTGAATTTAGTGTATGGTACAAGGTATGGGCAAGGTTAATTTTTTCCCCCCACATGTCTATTCAGTTAGTCCAGTGACATTTATTGAAACACAACCCTCTCTCCACTGTGCTCAAGTGTCACCTTTATCATAAATCAGGTGCTCACAAATGTGTGCCTGACTTCCTCTTCTGTTTCACGGGTCTGTTATGGCCATCCTTGGGCTGATGTCACATTATCTTGATTATTACAGCTTTATACTATGTCTTATGGGCTTTCCAGATGGTGCTAGTGGTAAAAACCCACCAGCCAATGCAGGAGACATAAGAGATGTGTATTCGATCCCTAGGTGGGGAAGATCCCCTGGGGGAGGGCATGGCAGCCCACTCCAATACTCTTGCCTGTAGAATCCCATGGACAGAGGAGCCTGGCGGGCTACAGTGCAGAGGGTTGCAAAGAGTCAGACAACGGCTGAAGTGACTTTGCACACGCACAATATGTCTTGGTATACATATGGTAAACCCTCACTTTTGTTCTTTGAGATTGTTTTGGTTGTTGGGTCCTTTGCATTTCAGTATAATTTTAGAACCCTCTTGTCAGTTTTTCATACACACAAAACCTGATTAGAATTTTGATTGGACTTTTGCTGATTTTGTAGATCAGCTTAGAGGAGAAATGAGATCTCTACAGCATCTGTTCCTCTAGTTCTTTCTTTATTACTTTATTCTTTATTACTTAATCTTTCATAATATGTTTTAGGTTTGATACATCCTTTATTGGATTTATTTTTAGGTATTTAATTTTTTATGCCATTTAAGTGGTGTTTTTAAATTGTTACCATGAAGTAGGAATACAGTTGCCATGTTTTTACAGTTAACAAAATTTTATATATTGACTTTATATTCACCAATCTTACTAAGTTTCTTTATTGATTGTAATAGTTTTGTTGAAGATATTTAGGGATATTGAATACGCTCATGTTGTCTGCAAATGACAGTTTTATTTTCTCCTTTCTAGTTCTTATACATTGCTTTACTGCATTGTCTAAGAAGTTCAGTAAATGTTTGCTGAATAGTAGTGGTTATTGAAGGCATCTTTGTATCAGAAACTTTTCAGCATTTCACTGCTAAGAATGATTGGTTTTGTTTTGAATATTCTTTTATCAGATCGAGGGAAGTTTCCTTCTATTGCTAGTTTTTATTTCTGCATGGATGAGTTTTTTAAAATACTGTGTACATACCCAGTCCTGTCCAACTCTTTGTAACCCTATGGACTATAGTCCGCTGGGCTCCTCTGTCTATGGAATTTTCCAGGCAAGAATCCTGGAGTCGATTGCCATTTTCTATGCCATTTTAAATACTGACTTTTAATTTATCAAATGTTTTCCCAGCTTCTGATCAGACAATAGTATGATTTTTCTGGTTATTTGGTTATTATGGTGAATCGTATACTGTATTTTTTAGTGGTAGACTAACCTGGCAAGGACCAATATTTCTTTATATATATTACTGGATTCCTAGATTTTGTTTGCTAATATTTTGTGTAGAATTTTTGTATCTATATTCAGAAAGAAGATTGACTGAAAAATTTCCTTTCTTATAATGTCCTTGTCATGTTTTGCTGTCAAAATTATGCTGGCTTTTTAAAATGAATCTGGGAATATTTTGTCTTTGTATTTTCTCTGGAAGAGTTTGAATAGTATTGATGTTATTTCATTTAAAAATAATGATATAGTTTCCTTTGTGGGGAAGTTTTTCTTTCATAGTTCTTGAATTTTTCAGATTAAAGACTTTGGGTAACAGTTTTGATAATTAAGTTTTTCTAGGAATTTGTGTATTTTATCTAAATTTTCAAATTAATTCACCTGATGTTGTTCTTAATAACCCTCTTGTCTCCTGTAGGATTTGCTGTGACGTTCTCCTGCATTCCCAATACTGACCATCTGTTCTACCCTTTTTAAAATGAGTCTTACCAGAGGCTTATCAGTGTTACTAATTTCAATCATTTCTTTTGATTACTTGAGCCTATGATTGTCTAAGATACAAGATACAAGCGCAATAAAAGAGACTCATAGGAGACACACATATTATTCTGGATTTTAGTTACAACCGTCGCCTCTGTGCCAGTTACTGTATATGAGAGGTTGTGGAGGTAATCTGAGGCTGTGGGTGACCTCACGCTCTGGACAGGCAGTTAGATCAAGGGGAACAAGTGTGCGTGTAGGTCGCTCAGGGGTTTACCTTCCTCTCTCGAGGGCTTTGGGCTGGTCTATTTCTGGTACCCTCTAACCTCTCAGGGGACACCAGTTAGGGTCCCAGCTGAAAGCCTGGGATGTTTACCGTCCTCCTGGGTGGCTTTTTTTTTTTTTTTTTCTGTAAAGAAACAAGGTCTGTTGTGCTGTAGAGTTTCCCATAGTCTGGATTCTGTTGATTGCATTCCTATGGTGCCTCCTGTAAACTGGATGCAGAGGCTCGATCACATTCAGATTCCAGAGGCACAGGATGCTGGCTATCTCACTTCACGATGCTGAGATGGGTCAGGGAGTCAGTTTGGGCTTTGTTGGCCTGATTCTTGTTTTAGGAGTGTCTGCCCTTCCTGAAGGGTTTTAGCGCCTGTGATGGGCACTGTCTTGGTCCATCATTTCATTAGGAAGCCAAACAATGATAATTTAATGTCATTCCTTCTATGTTTATTGGCTTGAATTTTTTACTCATTCACTGTGTATTACCTGCCCCCCTCCCACACAAACAGTTTTCTTCAAGTTTGTTTTTTATTATTATTCTTTTTACAGAATTTTGGTTGTTTTCCCCCCTAAGGAGCGATAATGATTAATATTTGAGTAATCCTTTCTGTGCTCTTCATATTCATCTTTAATTTATTCAATTTAACTTTTATATTTGTTAAATTATTTTTATCTCTGTACCTCCTTTTTCTTTTATTATCCACCTTTGTTGTGTCTTTAAGAGTCTACATCATACTCCATTCTCTTGTAGCCATAAATCTATTTCTTCAAGTTTTCTTTCAGCTTATTTTGTAGCGAATGTCCAGAGGTCATTTCTCTCTCTGAATCTTCTGGATGATGAACTTTCCCTCATTATGTAGGGTTGTTGTTGTTTTTTAAATTGTGTTGTGTCGTAAGTTGGTAAGTTTTCTGACCCCATGGGCTGTAGCCCTCCATGATCCTCTGTCCATGGGATTTCCCAGGCAAGAGTACTGGAGTGGGTTGCCATTTCCTTCTCCAGGGGATCTNTGTTTTTTAAATTGTGTTGTGTCGTAAGTTGGTAAGTTTTCTGACCCCATGGGCTGTAGCCCTCCATGATCCTCTGTCCATGGGATTTCCCAGGCAAGAGTACTGGAGTGGGTTGCCATTTCCTTCTCCAGGGGATCTTCCTGACCCAGGGATCGAACCCGAACATTGGCAGGCAGGTTCTTTTCCACTAAGCCACGTGTGAATTTCATCCAGGTGTGGCATTTGCAGATGGTGTGATTGAATTGTTCTTTCTTCTCCTCCCTTCCTCTCGGGTGGATGTCGGATTTCTTCCGAGGGCTGTGACTGGGGTGGAGGTTTGTGAGATGCTCCCAGTTCAGTGCCCTGTCTCTAACAGGAGACTAGTATCTGCTCCATTGCACTGGCATCTCTACCTGCCTTAGTTCTCTGGTTCTCTAATCCTTCAAAGCTTCGAAGTAATAATGTATGTGCATATCCCTGCTTTCTTAAACTGAGGCCCAGCCCTAAAGGATGAGTAACATTTTCCAATACTGGATAGAAGGTGGATGTTCTAAGCAGAGTGATCAGCATATAGAGATGCCTGGAGGCATGAAGGCAGCATCAGTTCAGTTCAGTCGCTTAGTCATGTCCAACTCTTTGCGACCCCATGGACTGCAGCACACCAGGCTTCTGTCCATCACCAACTCAGCAGCATAGGGTGCTGAAAAATGAATGAGTCTCTTTTGTGTGCTAGTATTTTTGTATGTCTCTTTTTGGTTTGTTGTTCAGTCAGTAAGTCCTGTCCGATTCTCTGCGACCCCGAGGACTGCAGCACACCAGGCTTCCCTGTCCTTCACCATCTCCTGGAGTTTGCTCAGATTCGTGTCCATTGAGTCAGTGATGCCTTCTAACCATCTCATCTTCTGCCACCCCCTTCACCTTAATAACTGTTATTTGCTGTCCTAAAGCCTGTACAAGCTTCTTCAAGCCTTTGCAGTTTTTCAAAATGTTCTCATGACTTTAGGATTTCAGTGTTTCTGACTATTCAGTAGGCATTCATTCTCCTGGGCTTCCCTATTGTAATGAATCTCCTTTTAACATGCCACAGTCTTAATATGTTGAAGAGGGATTCATTATCTTTCCCCACAAGTCAAATGATTTTTCCTACCCACCCATAACTTTTCCATTCTCTGAAGCTTGGTGACCTTGGAGTCAACTTTAACACAGGCCTTGAGTGGATTTCTCTAGTCAGAGTTCTGAGTGCTATTGAGTTTTTAGTCTACTTTCTTCATGACTCAATTCTGCTCTTTTTAAAAAAAATTAATTTATTTTTGACCATGCCATGCGGCATGTGGGATCTTAGTTCCTCGATCAGGGATCAAACCTGTGCTCCCTGTGTTGGGAGTGCTGAATCTTAATCACTGACCACCAGGGAAGTGTCCCGCTGCTGCGTTTTTGTCTTGCTTTTCTCTCCTGCAGGCCTGTTACTGTGCCTGGAGACACCTCCACCTTCTGCTTCCCGCCTCTTGCCTCTTCAGGCTCTCTTCATGTGGCTGCCAGATTTACACTGGGTGAGGAAGGCCTCCTCCCTTCCGTCCCTCTTCTCCCCTGAGCCCTGGATGCCTGAGCACCTGGAGAGGACAGACTCTCAGTGCTGCCGTTCGCCTGTCTAGGCTCTTCCCTCTCACCTTCCACGGAACAGACCATCCTCAGCTACACTGCCCTTCACTCTGCCCCGGATGTACTCTCCCAGGCTGTAGGTTCTTACTGTCTCAGTAGGAATCCCTTTATCCTTCGTTTTGACCAATTTGTCTTTAAAAAGAACATCAGCAACCCTCTGAGCCTGGACTTTGCACCTGGTTTTACTGTTTCTGACAAGGTGGCCATAGGCTTGTTGTTTGTTCTGCTCGAGTTTTCTCTACTGCAAAGACCTGTGCATCTTTTTCTTTTTGTATCATTCTCTTTTTAATACCTTATATTTTGTCTTGTTTAATGTATCTTTTTTGTGTTCATCCCTAGAGTGCTTAAAGGTGCTTCACATCTTGCGTGTGTATTCAAACAGTAATGAAGCCTGCTTTGAACTTGAGGCCTCCAGAGAAATGATTTTAACATCCCCATCTTCTTCCATATAACTTGGGGAAGACCAAGTGCAGTGATCAGTTAACGCAGGAGCCCAGCATTGGAGCTAATTTTGAGATAGAAGTTTAGCTCTTTAAGCACCTCAGTTTAGTATCTTCACTTAAACCTCTCTCACTGCTCCTTTTTGGCAAGTATAGAATACTGATGATTATTCCACCTTGTTTTTTGATGACTTAATCGTATTTGTGAGACTTACTCATCTGTAATCCTAGTTCTCAGAAAAGCTTCTACCACATGGTAGACACACATGCTGGAATGATTTCTGATTACAAATGTCATTGTTAGGATCTGTTAGCATACTGTACATGCTATGGGGTGTTAAACTGAATTTGCACATTTTAAAATTCCTTTGAGTTCTTCTTGTTCTCCTTTTGGGCTAGTCTGCAATTATTCGCCTCTTACAAATGAAAGTACAGTGTAACTTCATGATAGAGATATCATCTCAATTTTGAATAAAAAAGTAGATGTTTATATATTACAGTTCATTGAGATGTAGTTCTGATTTGTCAAATTTACTGTGTAAATGAAACTCAATTAAAAAATTTTAATGTTAAGATTGCCTCTTAGTTTTCTCGCCATTAATAAAATCTGTTTTTAATCATCTCTTGTTTCCTTTTTGTCCTGTGGGTGACAGAGAGAGGCTGGGCTAGTCAGACTAGAGACCCGTTGTTGGTAGAAGGTTGGTGGAAGGTGTCAGGGTGCTGGGTGCAAGGCTGAGAGCCAGCCCCGTGTCTCGGAGTGTGATGCTGGAGAAAGCCAGCGGCTGCAGACCCAGGGGTCAGCTAGGGAGGGGCAGGTAATTACTGTGGCCTCGGGCAAACAGGGAGGGTGTCCATCTGGTCAGTTTAGAAGTCAGGCCAAATCGGTGAGCTCAGGCAGGGCCCTTGCTTGCCTTTGTTTTAGTCCCAAGCACTAATCTAGGTAGGAAGTGCATTCCATGTTCTGTTGGGAGGGAAGCAAAGATAAGGAACAGCTAGAGAGGTGGTTCTGATCACTTCAAACCGCCGCACACACCCCCCCCCGCCCCCGCATCCTTTCCTTTCAGCATCATTAATGCTGCGTTCAGAGCAGTGTGGTCTTGACAGTGCCCCCTGGTGGCCACTGTCAAGGGTTTCAGCCTTTCTAAACAGCCGATGGTTAGAAGCCCCTCCGTGCTTCATGAGGCAACGAGCATCATCGGTCTTCAGCCTTTTCTAGGGTCCTCTCACCTCTAGACTTAGAATCACCCAAAATAAAGGGTCTGGTTTCCAGTGCAGCCGAGGTGCGTTCAGCCCCGCCAGGACCAGAGAGTCTGGCAGCAGTCCTAACCACTCTTGTTTTTCCATTATTCCCAGAGTCAGTTCTCAAAAATCATTCTGTGTGAATTAAAAAAAATTAAATCAAAGGCAAAAATGCTCTTATTAATTCTGAGTAATGATTACCCTACTGATGAGGAGGGTTTTTATCTTAGACTTGTGACTCTTAAAAATTGAGGACCTCCAAAGAGCTGTTTCTTTGGATTATATTAATGATATTTACTGTGTTTAGAAATTAAATATTTTAAATGTTTATTACCTCATTTAAAATTAAACCTGTAACAAGTTGACATAGATTATTTTTATGAAAAAAATCTATATTTTTCAAAAAATATAATTGATATTATACCCAAATTTGACCATGAGTATTTCCTTAAAGATGAATTGCAGTGTGGAACCTGAAACCACTGTGATGGACTTTTCATACCTTGTACACTTTTGAGAGAATGAATTTGAAAAAGCAAATGACATGCAGTTTGAATAATGACCCTGTAAAGCGATGAAGCATTTATTATTATTTCCATTTGACAGATGAGGGAATTGAATCTAAGGAAGTACCATTTAGCAATTGCATCTGTGGGAGAACCACTTGTGGTTTGGAATTGCCCGTTATGGGCTAGATTTAATTTCAGGGATAGATTAATTATGCAAATGATAAAGATCCCCTGTTCACATTACTGTGTGGTTTGTCTCCTGATTGGACCCCACCTGATACATGCAGTAGTTTTTAACACTGTATCTTATTTTTATCTGTTCTAGACCTATTCTGGACTCTTCTGTGTAGTCATAAATCCTTACAAGAACCTTCCAATTTACTCTGAGAATATTATTGAAATGTACAGAGGGAAGAAGCGTCATGAGATGCCTCCACACATCTACGCTATATCAGAATCTGCTTACAGATGCATGCTTCAAGGTAACTGGAAATGATGTTTACAGTGCTGAATACTCAGAATTTCTTAAATGTAACCTGGGTTTTTGTTTTTGTTTTTTTAATGTCTCGGCCTTGTCTTTTTTTTTTTTTTTTAACCTTTTTTTAAAAAATGATTTTTTGTGCTGGGTCTCTGTGGCTGCACGGGCTTTTCTGTAGTTGTGGCAGGTGGGGGCTCCTCTACGTTGCAGTGTGTGGGCTTCTTGCAGTGGCTCCTCTTGTTGCAGAGCATAGGCTCTAGGTGTGCGGGCTTCAGGAGCTCTCAGGCTCAGTAGCTGCAGTTTGCGAGCTCTAGAGCACAGGCTCAGTAGTTGTGGTACGCAGGCTTAGTTGCTCGGCACGTGGGATCTTCTCAGACCAGGGATCGAGTCCAGATCTCGTGCACTGGCAGGTGGAAGCCCTGTCTCCATCTTCTCTACAGAGAGCTTTAAGTCGCTTTTTTTTTTTCTTTTAAAGATTTAAAAGAAAAGTAATAGATGTTTATTGTAGAAAAACTGTGAATTCTTAAGGTTAGAATTCTATAGGCTGTTTTCTATAGGCAGCCGGTAAGTATGCTTGTTGCTTCATAAATACATCATGTTAGTTTTTATGTTTAAAAGCATCTAGTTTTCATATATTTTTTAACTCTACTACAGGCCAATATAATCAAAACTCTATGGCTCTCAAGAGCCAAGAAAGAAGTGATAGTTTTGAAAAAGTTGACCAGAGCTGAAGAAAGACTTGAGTCTTGAGCCTGAGAGGGTTCACTAAGTGCCAGGCAGGGATCCTGAAAGGAGACCCGTGTTGGGTCTCACGTAGCATGGTGTGGACAGGGCACAGTCACGTGATCCCTGTGGAGTCAATGGGCTCAGACTTCTCCCTTGCAGTCCTGTGTGTTAGAAGCTGAACCCAGCAACTGTGAGGCCTGTGCCTGGTACATAACCATGCGAGGGGCCCAAAGACTGCTGACACCCCGGGCTTCCTGGGGTGTCACTCCTCCTGGAACCCTGACGCCCCCTCATGGCCGTCCGCCCCAGCAAGCTTCCGTTCAGCAGCAGCCCCCACGGCCACCGACCTGTTGACCTAGACACACCTAAAGGCAAGTTCTGCTGTAACAGTAGTTGCAGGAGCCACCGTGAATATCCAATATCTGAGATTCTGCTCTCTCCCTGGAGTCTTAGAATGAAATCCACATCTCCTCGGTCCTCAGTTTCCCAGCCACCACTTTGTTTCTGTAAAGCTCTCTTTTCATTTTGCCTTACTCCCACTCTGTGATGGGCACACCTCCCTACCTACTCGGTGTCTGCCTGGAATGTTTTCTTTTCCTCCGGGCTTTAACTGAAACCTGGCTTTCCTGGGTGATGGCTCTTGCACTCAGTCCCTGTGCACTGGGAGGCGAGGTCACTGTCTTTACTCCCAGGGCGTCTGCTGGGCCGTTCGTTAACTACTCTTCACCACTTGAAAATGCTGCCCCTCCTCTGCCTGCCCTCTTTGCTGTAGCGTCTTTCTTCTGGGGCCCCCTCCTCCCTCCCCCTTGCCTCATTGTTTGGTTGGTCTGGCCCCTGACATGTCATTTCTTCTCTGCCTCAAGGCCTGACATAACCCTGTATTACTTCCTAGTTTCTCGTTGACAGCCAACCCCTTGGTCTCGCAGATCCTTAATCTTCTTCTCTTCTCACTTATGCTGCTGACACCCTAGACTTTGCCACCTTCCGAAATGATCTTATTTTTCAAATAGTATTTCAGAAATTCTATTGCAAAATCCTTCCGTCTTGGCAGCTCAGTCGGCAAGTCTCCTGACCGTGTTCTTTGACTGTTTAGATCTCAGGGTCCATGTGTTGTCCTGCTTTTCCCCTGTGTATTATCAGTACTGCCTTAACTTTCTTCCTCACATAGTTTGGATTTCATAGTATCATTTCAGCCATCTTTGTCGGTATCCTACACCCTGTCCCTTTTGCTCTTTTGTTATACTTTTTTTAAAAAATATTTATTTATTTGACTGCACGAGGTCTTAGTTGGGGCATATGGGATCTTTCAGTTGTGGCATGTGGGCCCAGTTCCTCGACCAGGGAACCCAGGTGCCCTGCATTAGGAGCACGGAGTCTTAGCCACTGGACCACCAGGGAAGTTATACTTGGTTGGCAGAATTCTCACCCCAGATCAATCAAGTTGTTTGTCTTTTTTTAATGCTCTTACTTGGGTTGCTGATGCCTCTGGAGTTCTCTTCATACAATTGAATCAGTACTCTTGTAATTGTGTGACCATGAGCTCAGATTCCGCACAGAACACCCTTGTTAATCCTTCCTTGATTGTCTATTAAGATTATAATCTCATTGTCCCTAATGTCTGCCTCCGGCCTCTGCTCCCGGCAGCTTCGTGGGTCCCTGCTTTGCTCCCCAGCTGATGGCTGCTTCCCCTGTTCCGTGGAGAAGTTAGAAGCCACCAGAGTGGAAGTGCCCCAGTCTCCTGAGCCACATTTACAGACCATCCTCTCTTGCACCCACTCCTGTCCAAGGCCTGTCTTCCCACCTCCTTCACCTCTGATGCCGGTCACATCTCTCCCAGGATCCTTCTCAGGAAGCTCACAGTGTCCGTTGTCTTCTGCCTGTCTTTGTACGGGCTCTTAATGTTAGCGTTAAATGTGCTGAAGTTTTCTCCGTTACTTTAGAAAGTTCTCTCTTCCATCCTCTCCTTCCCTTCACAGCCAGATTTCTCGGAAGCATCTGCCAGTCGTTGGGTAGGAACTTGTGAAAATGCTTGCTCCTGTGCTCTCAGGGAAACACGAAGCAGGGTCTCAGCTAAGAGTGAGGAGGGAGCAGAGATTGGAATTTAAGTGAGAAACACTGTGATATAATCCTCTAGGAGAGTCAGGCAATACTTACATTTGCATCATTGATGTTGGGTCACTGTTGGAAATACAAAGGAAATGTGACCCATAATTAGAGGGGGGCTTTAATATGCTTCTCTTAGAATTTGAGATAAGTAGAGGGGAAAAGAACGTAAAGAATGTGATCAACACAATTTAGCAAGCTTGAATTGAAAACTACATACAGGACTACTGCCCATCAACCAGAAAGAAGGTTTACAACCTCAGCTTGTGATTTTGATGCTAACTCACCATTAAAAATCTCAGATCTGGCCACATTCTCCAACCACAGTGCAGTAAGACAAGGTATTTACAGATTCCTACCTGTTTGGTGCGAGAGCTGCTTATATGACTTCTTACTGTTTCTGTGGCTAACTGTTCGTCCATATGGCTTTTTGGTAAAAGAAGAAATCAAAACTGCTATTACAGATTCTTTAGACGTTAATCACAACAAAGTATCATGTGTAAAAAACTGATGGCTTATGGCAGAAACCACTTTAAGAAATAATTCAGTTATAAATATTTTATTAGTAAACAAATTTATACACAAACCTTTTACTCACAAGGTAGATAAAAGGCAACTTTATGATAATTTACTGAGCTTTTCGTCTCATGAGGTTTTCTGTGTTTCATTTCATATACATTAGAAAAAAAAAGTCCCTTAAAAATACAGCCTTGATGTTAACTTAAGATGTAACTGTGGTAATCATTTCACAGTACATACAAATATTGAATCATTGTGTTGTACACCTGAAACTAATATAATGTTATGTATCAGTTATACCTCAATTTAAACAAAATAGTACAGCATGAAATGAACCTAAATAAGAAGAAAAACATAAAGTTAAGTAAAACTTGAACTGATTCCATGAAAAGACCATAAAACAGACAACTGTTTGGCAAGTGTGACTAAGAAGAGAGAATCACCAGAAAGGATAAAGGTTTTATAACACTATAAACAGAGACAAAAATGCCTTGAAATAAGGTGGAAAACTCTGAACAATGCCAGTGGGAGAAATGGTAAAGGTTGTGAGACATTTACCTTTATGTCCCAAAGACATGAGGCCCAAATAATTTCAGCGATGAAGTCTTTCCAGTCTCGAGGACTAAAGAATTCCTGTGTTATCTAAATGGTTTTAAACCATTAGACAAGGCAGAATAGTCTGGATAACATCAAGATCAGAAGCTGTCAAAGGACTTTGAATGCTTACTTTTTACTAAAAAATGATGCATAAAGATAGTTAAACAAGAAAACATACGGTATAGCAGGGATTGTTACTGTTGTTTAGTCAGTAAGTTCTGTCCGACTCTCCAACTCCATGGACTGTAGCCCGCCAGGCTCTTCTGTCCATGGGATTTCCCAGGCGAGAATACTGGAGTGAGTTGCCATTTCCTGCTCCAGGAGATCTTCCTGGACCAGGGATCCAACCTGCATTGGCAGGCGGATTCTTTACCACTGAGCCACTTGGGAAGCCCACAACAAGGCTTACGTTATTGATAAAGAAAACAAACACGTGTCCTCCCCCTGCCCATTCTGGATTTCCTCTTGAGAGGAAGTCATTTTGTCTGTTTCGTCTTGTGTTTGTATGTATTTATGAGTAAACAGGCTTATGATATTCTTTTTTTTTTTTAACTTCTATTGTTTTCTATAGACTTCCTACTATGAAAAAAGAGTTTTTAACTACCTTCCCCCCATCTTCCTGATTGAAGTTAAGTCAACATTTTTTGGCATTTTAGTAGTATTCAACGTGTAAACTGTTTCTCCTGTGGTCACATTTCTCTTCTTACACAATTTTCTGTTTTCCCTGGGGTTAGTAATTTCCCAATTTGGGAGAAACAGAGTAGTTTTGCAGTGACCAACGTTGATTTGACAGAACTACAGGTCTTTTCAGTACAGAGATGTGTATCAGGTAAGTGATCAGTGTCTTTCCTCCGCCAGAGCCATGCCTCCCGGGACCCTCTGCCCTCCATTCTGTGCTTAGTGCCCCTCAGACTTGCCTGCGCCTGCACCCTGGAAATCCCTTGCTTCTTTCCTTGCTTGTTTTCCTGTCTTAATTTATGAGTCCTGTAGGCTGTATTTCGGATGGAGAAAAACCTCCAGTAGCTTCCTGACAGGGCTTCCCAGGAGGCGCTACTGGTAAAGAACCTGCCTGCCAATGCAGGAGACGTAAGAGACACAGGTTCAATCCCTGGGTCGGGAAGATCCTCTGAAGGAGGACATGGCAACCCACTCCAGTATTCTTGTCTGGAGAGCCCCATGGACAGAAGAGCTTGGCGGGCTACAATCCATAGGACACAAAGAATCAGACACAGCTTCCTGCGAAACACTGAAAATAACCAATTATTCTACCAGTAAGTAACTACTTAATGGATGGCTCATTTCTATAGTGGAATCCTGAGCGGCTGTCTTGAAACTATGTCTGATACACCGAGTGATGTGCTACTATAATAATAATAATCACATATACAAACCCCTCTCTCCAATAAGTATTTTAAGACTAGGATTGATATACATAAAAATGTGAACCTTTACATGTAGATTAAGGAGAAAAGGCTACCCACTCCGGTATTCTGGCCTGGAGAATTCCATGGGCTGTACAGTTCATGGGATTGCAAAAAGTCGGGCATGACTGAGCGGCTTGCAGTTCACTTCACTTCTGGCGGTTCAGTGGTTGAAGACTTCACCTTCCAGTATAAGGCATGAGGGTTCAATCCCTGGTCGGGAAAGTGGGATTCCACATGCCTCAAAGCCAAAAAAAACTCCATCAGGAGAAAGAAAAGCAAGGAAAACAAACCATCTTTTAAAAGGAACATCAAGGAAGGGTTTGAAAGGTCAGAAAACAGGTAACACCAACTACAGCAGTAAATATACTTTTATACTTTTAACCCCCTATAAATAGCAGAGCCTAATACAATCACATGCCCCTTACAAGNTCAACATTTTTTGGCATTTTAGTAGTATTCAACGTGTAAACTGTTTCTCCTGTGGTCACATTTCTCTTCTTACACAATTTTCTGTTTTCCCTGGGGTTAGTAATTTCCCAATTTGGGAGAAACAGAGTAGTTTTGCAGTGACCAACGTTGATTTGACAGAACTACAGGTCTTTTCAGTACAGAGATGTGTATCAGGTAAGTGATCAGTGTCTTTCCTCCGCCAGAGCCATGCCTCCCGGGACCCTCTGCCCTCCATTCTGTGCTTAGTGCCCCTCAGACTTGCCTGCGCCTGCACCCTGGAAATCCCTTGCTTCTTTCCTTGCTTGTTTTCCTGTCTTAATTTATGAGTCCTGTAGGCTGTATTTCGGATGGAGAAAAACCTCCAGTAGCTTCCTGACAGGGCTTCCCAGGAGGCGCTACTGGTAAAGAACCTGCCTGCCAGTGCAGGAGACGTAAGAGACACAGGTTCAATCCCTGGGTCGGGAAGATCCTCTGAAGGAGGACATGGCAACCCACTCCAGTATTCTTGTCTGGAGAGCCCCATGGACAGAAGAGCTTGGCGGGCTACAATCCATAGGACACAAAGAATCAGACACAGCTTCCTGCGAAACACTGAAAATAACCAATTATTCTACCAGTAAGTAACTACTTAATGGATGGCTCATTTCTATAGTGGAATCCTGAGCGGC
This sequence comes from Neotragus pygmaeus, assembly GCA_006410875.1. Classification (NCBI taxonomy): domain Eukaryota; kingdom Metazoa; phylum Chordata; class Mammalia; order Artiodactyla; family Bovidae; genus Neotragus; species Neotragus pygmaeus. Next base: position 271,273 of record SJYV01010300.1, on the reverse strand, counting down.
CGTCTTGAAACTATGTCTGATACACCGAGTGATGTGCTACTATAATAATAATAATCACATATACAAACCCCTCTCTCCAATAAGTATTTTAAGACTAGGATTGATATACATAAAAATGTGAACCTTTACATGTAGATTAAGGAGAAAAGGCTACCCACTCCGGTATTCTGGCCTGGAGAATTCCATGGGCTGTACAGTTCATGGGATTGCAAAAAGTCGGGCATGACTGAGCGGCTTGCAGTTCACTTCACTTCTGGCGGTTCAGTGGTTGAAGACTTCACCTTCCAGTATAAGGCATGAGGGTTCAATCCCTGGTCGGGAAAGTGGGATTCCACATGCCTCAAAGCCAAAAAAAACTCCATCAGGAGAAAGAAAAGCAAGGAAAACAAACCATCTTTTAAAAGGAACATCAAGGAAGGGTTTGAAAGGTCAGAAAACAGGTAACACCAACTACAGCAGTAAATATACTTTTATACTTTTAACCCCCTATAAATAGCAGAGCCTAATACAATCACATGCCCCTTACAAGACCTCTCCGAGTAGAAAAATAATAGCAGTGCGGTGATGAGCATTTCCTCAGCCAAACGAGTACAAAAAGGAAGCACCAGTTAAGTCACCCCAAGTCTAAAGTAGAAGTCAAAGCAGAAACGGACAATGGGCAGTGTTTTGTTAGGCGAAAGAATGTTTTATAATAAATTATAGTTGCCTTGAATCTATGTATTGATTCTTATAATGTGGAAATACAGACAGTGGGAAGCAGTAATACTCCTCACCCTGAGAAACTGTAAAATGTAGGAAAACCCTTCTAGTGACTTGTGTTAGAGATTTGTTATCTCACTGAGGATACCAACAAATGAGGACCCTATCATAATGTGATAAGGGCTGCGAAGACGACTAAGAGGGTGTGAGCATCACAGGCGAAAGGGCTAGTGAGGGGGCGAGACAGTGATTTGACTGGGCGATAAGTTTAATGATGTGCTTATCCTCTAGCCAAAGATACATGTTGTTGTTGTTCAGTTGCTAAGTCGTGTCTGATTCTTTGCGACCCCATGGACTGCAGGATGCCAGGCTTCCCTGCGCTTCACTAACTCCTGGAGTTTGCTCAAATTCATGTCCATTGAGTCAGTGATGCTGTCTAACCATCTCATTCTTTGTTGACCCCTTCTCTTTTTGTCTTCAATCTTTCCAAGCATGATGGTCTTCTCCAATAAATGTTACCAGTGAGCAAAAATGGGTAGAAGCCAAATATAAGGCAGTATTTCTTATATTGCTAAACATTTTTGAAGTCTTAAGTGTAGAGACATATGTAACATGTTGCTGGACAGGAAAACTAAATATATGTAATTTTATTTAAGGCATCATTTATATGCAGTAAAATTCAGCCTTTTTAGTCTATAGTTCTTTGAGTTTTGACAAATACCTCTAGTTATATAACTACAGTCAAGACATAGAACAGTTCTATCTTCCATCCAAATTTCTACACGCTCCTTATAGTCATTCCCTCTCCCCTAGTCCATGACAACCACCAATATTTTTCCTTTGTCACTGTAGTTTCGCCTTTTCCAGAGCATCATGTAATCAGACACAGGTTAGGCTTTCCAGTCTGGCTTCTTTCACTGATATAGTGCATGTGGGCATCAGCTACCAGTAGTTCACTGCTTGTTGGTTTCTAGTAGTATTCCATTGTATGTGTGTTCTACAGTTTGCTCATTCACTTATCATCTGAAGGGCATTCAGATAGTTTATGTTTATTGGCAATTAAGACACTAAGGTCATTTGTGTACTAGGTTTTTGTGAGTGTAAGTGTTAATTTCATATGACTCAATTGGGAGTAGGATTGCTGGGCCACACGGTAGGTGTATTTTTCACTTTGTAAGAAACTACCACACTCTTTTCCAAATGGCTGTGCCATTTTTCATCCTTACTATCAGTGGGTGAAAGTTCCAGTTCTGCTTTCTGTCAACACTTGGTGTAGTCGGTGGTTTATTAAATTGTAGTCTGATAAGTGTGGAGTGGTATTTCATTGTGGTCTTAAATTGCATTTCCCAGGTGACTAAGGATATTAAGCATCTTTTGATGTGCTTATGCCACCTGTATGTCTTCTTTTGTGAAGTGTTCAAATCTTTTAACCATTAAAAAAATTGGATGGTTTGTTTTCTTATTCACTTTGAGAACTCTATCGTTTTTAGCTACAAGTCCTTTATTGCATAAGTGATTTGCGATTTTTTTCCCACTCAATCTGTGACCCATCTTGAGTTAATTTTCATGTATGGTGCAAAGTATGGATTGAAGTTCATTGTTTTGCATGTGAGTATCCAGTAGATCTTGGCATCATTTATTGAGAAAACATTTTTTTTCTCCAATGAATTGCTTTGTCAGGATTCTGTTCCTTTGTTCTGTACATTTGTCCTTTTTCATACCATCTTGATTATAATAGTCATATAATAAATCTTAAATTGTTCCTTTGTCTTTCAATATAAATTTTAGAAATCAACTTGCCATTTTCTAAAAATGGCCCACTTTTCACGTTTTGATTGGATTGCACTGAATCTATAACAAAAAAGGCAGAACTGACAAGAATATTAGGTCTTCTAATCCATGAACATGGTTTGTCTCTCTGTTAATGTAGATCTTCTTTTATTTCATTGGTGTTTTACAGTCTTTAGCACATAGATGTCGCACATATTCATTATAAGTGTAGCATATACCTTTAGGATAACTAAACATTTCATGTTTTTAGTGTTAAATGGAACTTTACAATTTTAATTACCAAATTGTTCACTATTGATATATAGAAATTTAATATATATATATTATTTTAAAAATACATGTCTTGACATCTTTTGCAACCTTGCAGAAGTCACTTATTTTGGAACGCTTTTTGGTAGACTCTTTGGAATTCTCTCTAGACAGTCATGTTCTCTGCAGATAGACATTGTTATTTCCTCCTTTTCAAGTATATGCTTTTAAATTATTTTTATTTGTGATGTTGAATAGATGTGAGAACAGACATCCTTGTCTTATTCCTGGTCTCTGGAGGACAGCATTCAGTTTTCACCATTAAGCATGATGTTAACTGCAGGTGTTTTGTAGATGCCCTTTATCAAGTTGTTGAAGTTCCCTTGTATTCCTTGTTTGCTGTGTTTTTTTGTTTTCACTCATGAGTAGATGTTGTTTTATTGAATGTCTTTTCTACATCTGTTCAGGTTATTGATTCTTCTTGAGTGAACTTTAGTAGTCTATCCTTTAAAAAAATTATTCTGTTCATTTTAGTTGTCGTAGTTTTTAGCAGAAAGTGGCTCCTAATATTTCCTTATTATCCTTTTAGTATCTCTGGGATCTATAGTGGTTTTCCCTTTCTTGTTCCAGATGTTGGCAATTTGTGTCTTATTTCTGATCATTTTATCTAGAGATTTATCTCAAAGGTCCAGCATTTGGCCACCGTTTTCTTTTCCTGTTTTACCATTTCACTGATTTTTGTTCCTTATAATTTTTTTTCTTCTACTCATTTTGGGTTTAATTTGTTCTTTTCTAGTTTTTAAGGTAGGTGCTAAGGTCACTGATCTAAAATCATTTTCACTGTTGAAGATACAATTTAATTCAACATGGATTTATTGAGTACCTCCATTTATTGTTTTGGAGAGGTGCTGTGGACAATAACTGAGCTATCAAATGAATCTCTCCTCTTTAGAAGGCTAGTTGCATTTCTGAACATAAAGTATTTCCCTTAAATGTCACTATAATATATGATATATGCTGAGTCTAGTTATATTGATAGGTTCTTAGAGTATAAAGTTCACGGTAAACATTTGGGGTGCCTAAGCTGATCCTCACCCACTCCAGCACTCTTGCCTGGAAAATCCCATGGACGGAGGAGCCTGGTAGGCTGCAGTCCCTGGGGTCGCTAAGAGTCGGACACGACTAAGTGACTTCATTTTGACTTTTCACTTTCATGCATTGGAGAAGGAAATGGCAGCCCACTCCAGTACTCTTGCCTAGAGAATCCCAGGGATTGGGGAGCCTGGTGGGCTGCCGTCTATGGGTTCGCAGAGTTGGACATGACTGAAGCGACTTAGCAGAAGCAGTAGTAGCACCAAGCTGATCCTCAAAGGGTGAAGAGAATTCGGTGAAGCAGAAAGAAGGAATGATTCAGTTAGAGAGTATTCTATGGAGGGAATCTTGGAGGTTGACAAGCCCTCACCTGATTGTACTGATAGTGAAACTGAAGCCCAAAGCTGATGCAAGACATGACAAGAACAGATGGGTCCACCTGCAGAGAGAGTTCTTTTGTTTGATTGGGGTGGGGTGGGATGAGAAGCATGGGGAGAAGAAATATGGAGCAGATTTGAAGGGTAGATTGTGGTTGTGAAGAGCTCAGATTTCACACAATGAAAATAGCATGTGCAGATACAGGAAGAAAGCTGCTCTGAATAAGTTAGGAGGCCATTTGATTGTGGTTATGTTTTGGCATGTGTTTTGATTTCTCTAATGTGTAAACTAGTTCAGCAAAGCCCTGAAAACTTAGATAAGTGGAATTCTGTAAACATTCTTAGACCAGGAGAATTTGGGGTGCGAGAGTTCATGTTTAGAGTGAATAATATGTAAACACTTCGTAAAATCCTAGTTTTATGGGTGAAGAGCCGGAAACCAGCAAGGAATCAATGTTTCGTTTATAGATAACGTGGGCAGTTTGCGGCAGGGTTGGAACTAGGACAGAAGATTCCAGTTCCCAGTGTCTTGCCAGTGCCCTGCCTGGCTCCTCGCACTGGGTTCTCTCAGTTGACCTAAGGCTGGCTGTTAAGTCTGGTGGTAAAAAAGCAAGATGGGCTCTGATCTTAGCACATACTAGTCGGGCAAGCAGTTGGCAGTATTGTTTGTCTAACCCCCAAATAAGGAAGGAAGCAGTGAGGAGCCTGAGGAAGGGGACCTCACTGGAGGGGACCTACAGAGATATGACTGAGCTGAGCAGGAAGGGCAGGCAGAGATCATCCAAGTGCTTGTGGATCTGGGAAGGACATGCCCAAGAAAGGCTATTGGCATGCATTTAACCTTTTTATTTGTGGACCCCATGGACTGTACGGTCCATGGAATTCTCCAGACCCAGAGTACCGGAGTGGGTAGCCATTCCCTTCTCCAGGGGATCCTCCCAACTCAAGAATCGAACTGGAGATTCTTTACGAGCTGAGCTACCAGGGGAGCCCTAAATATGAATACTTAAATTATTTAATCACTTTAAAGTCATGATAGTTTTTTTCCTTTTATATTTTTTCCTCATTTTTGCTTTATTTAATGTTCTGACTTCAGACAGTGGTTAAACTCTTATAGAGTTTATTCTCCCTTAATCTTCTTTTCCACTCAGTGTTTCATACTTTTTTTTCTTCTTTAAGTTATATATTGATAACGATTTCTCTCTGGTTGTGGGTTTTCTTGTAAGGTAGTGGTTTCCAAGCCTGGCTCTGCATCAGAATCACTTGGGGAACCTAAGTAAAAAGCGGTTTCAGTCCCTCTCCCAAAGGTGGAGCTCTGGGAAGTTCGTTTCTATACAATTTCCTGGTTGACTCTGATGAGCAGCAGGCTTCAAGAATCCAGATTCATTAGGCGTATAAAGTTGTCTGAGCCTGGATTGTTACCTTCCCCAGATAATCTGGCATGAGAATGATGAAATTGACTGAATTTAGGACTGTATGATACATAACAGGATTGGAAAGCATTAACTTGGCCTAAGAGGGGCAGAGTTCCTAGTATTTTAGAGGGTATCAGGTTATTTATTATTTATCAAATATTTTTAAAAAACAGGCAGATATTCAATGTCTTTCTGTTTATTTTGTTTTCTAGATCGTGAGGACCAGTCAATTCTTTGCACGTAAGTAAATGTTAAACGTTCAGACTTCTTTTCTATTCTCTTGGAAAGTAAAAGCAATTTTGTTATTTGAGAGAGGAAGGGGGACAAGAGAGCAGTAATTTAAAGAGATTGATGTAAACCTTGCTGTGAATTGTTTTAAGTCTAAGGTATGCAAGCTCTGCTTAGCTTTGGTGTTACTGTTTGGCTGTCAAACTGGGCTTTTCATACATTTCATAACATTAATCTGTGAAACTTACATCTTTAGTTGGTTTGTCCAAGTGTTGACCTCCTGGACTTTGCAGGAATTTCCCTGTATCACCCAGGAAGCATTGTTGATTTTCACATGCCAGTGTGTGAAGTACTGGAAAGTCAGGATCGAATACAACATCCACGGCAGGAAGTGATCATTTTTGCTGGTTAGGACAGTCATGTTAGCTGCAGTGGGGAAGATGGAGGACCAGGAAGTGTTATCGCGAGAAGACCGAGAGGAAGGCTGTTGAGTTACCCACGTGAGAGATGGAAGTGCCTTCAGATGGGGTGCTCGTGGACCCAGATGGAAGTGGGCGTGTCTAAGTGGGGTTTAGGTTTCGAGAGAGGCCTGAGAAAGAGGAGCTGGGAGAGGGTGGAGTTATGTGGATTTCAGAGGATTTCCAAGACGCGGGAAGGTGGAGGAACAGGTTCAGGGCAAAGGGGAAGGAGTTTGGTGGAGGACATTGACTTTGAGGTGCCTGAGGCGCTCCTGGGGGAGCCGTCTCTAGGCCATTGGACGTGGAGTAGAAGCTGTGCCTGGAATGCAGAGCCGGCGGCCTAGGGGACGGAAGCCATGTGGTAAGTGAGGTCCCCTCAGAGCGTGGGATCCCCAGATGGGGTCAAGGGTGGGGAGGCGGGCGAGACTCCACAGAGACGCCCAAGCCGTGGGCCGCAGACGCCGTAGAGACTGAGATATGCAGGAGCGCACGCCTGGGGTTTCATGCGGGCGCGGGAGGTTGCTCGTGGGCGCCTCGGTACACAGGGCTGGGGAGGAAGTCAGGCCAGATGCCAGTCAAGGGATGACGTGGGCATATGTGTGTGAGAAGAAAAAGTTTTAAAAAGCAGCAAAAAACTAAATCTGGGCCTACTACTTCCAAATAGCTCTAGACTGAAAGTTGTAGCATTTGAAAAGCAGTAAGGAATCAATTTTTGTTGTTACTGGTGGTGTCTTTAAGGTAGGAGAGGTTAAACTGATGGGGGCGGGGTAGGGCGAGACGGGTGGGAGTCAGGGCCCCTAGAGGGCCAGGGTCAGGGAGGAGACAGGGCGGGTGGGGGGACCAGAAACGGAGAAAGCTCTCATCTCTTGGCTTTTGTTTCACACAGAAACTTTGGTGTTTGATAACAAGAAGTATAAGAGACGTAGAAAGTAGCCTCTCTCATGTAAATTTTCTTCCAGCAATGTTTAGCCTCTGAGTTATACAAATTCGCTTTTCTTAAACAACAGACTACCAGACACTTAGTGACTGAAAGCAGTTTTCCCAGCCCTTGGATTGGACTCAGCTGGGCCTGACTGCTGAGCCGAGCCGGGCCCCGCCGTCTCACCTGGGGCTCACCCCGCGGCTGGGGGCAGCTGAGGGCCAGGGGGCTGGTTGACTGTTGACCGGGGTACCTTGGTGGGTCCTCTCATTCTCCAGTGGGCGAGCCCTGGCTCTCACATGGTGACAGACTGCCCAGAGCCGTACAGACGCGAGCTCCAGGATGTAAGGGTGTGCACGCTTGGTGCTCTCAGGTTCCCAGGCCAGACATGTGGCTAAGGCCAGGGTCAGTGGGGAAAGGGAGAGAGTGTGAGACACGGGGCCTTTGCTGTGGACACTCCCCTACGAGGGTGTCGAAATGGGGAATCAGATTTAATCCACCAAAAGTTTTTATAAGTGGGTTCAGGTGGGGGTCACTGAGATGAGAGAACGGAGAATGTCAGCGAGAGAGACTGTCATGATGGACCGTGGGATGTGGCACACGACGAGGGACTGATAGGAGGGAGATGGGTCAGAAAACTGGAGAGCAGGGCCTCCTGGGGACGCAGGAGCAGGAAGAGCAGGCATCGTGGCCGCAGGTGATGGGAGGGAGCTCCTCGTGTGTGGCTGCAGGAGTGGGCAGCTGAGAAGGGGGGGGCAGGAGGGCATGGGTTGGAGCGGGGCAGGGAGCCAAAGGGTTGAGTGTGTTGCTCACACAAGGAGAGGAGGGGCTTTGACACACGCACGCACGTGATGGTTTGAGGGCAGTGGCCTCTGGTAAGCACTTCATAAAGCTGAATTAATTCACTTAGAGGAATGTCCTTTATTCCAAGATAAGACCCTTCCTGTTTTCTTTGGAAATACAACTGCTTTCTTTTTTGAAACGGCGTGGGTGGGGGTGGTTTGTTTTTTAAGATCTTACTAAGCAAAATAAACCCAGTGTCAGAACCACTGCTCCTGCTGTGTGTGACCTCAGAGAGGTGAGAGGTAGGGGCTTTTAGAACAAGAGAGTCTGGAAACAGCATTAGGGGGAGTGAGAAGGATGCCCCTGATGTTCGTACGTGTGTGTATGATGATGTACATGTGTGTGTATGCGCACACAGGTGTGTGATGTGAAGTACAGCCAGCGGAGGGGAGTGTTCAGTGAGGAGGCTGAGAATGTGGGTGACTTTGCACGCTGTGGAATGGGGATCCCACAGAGTATGGAGGAAAAGAGGGGGGCTAGAGCAGAAAATAACTGGGTTTGGAATCAGGAAAAAGGAAGTGAGAACAGAGGGTGAGAGTGGCCGGAGGAGCTGCATTTTGAGCAGTGACCAAGGCTGGCGGGCGTGACCTGAAGGCCCTGCAGAGCTCACCTCCGGGCCCGGTGGATCCGGTAGGGGTGGGCTGGGGGGGTTGGGCCCATGGGAGGTGGCAGTCTAGGCTGGGCCTTACTGGCTTCCAGGGGTTTTTTAGCTCAGGTGGGTGGCCCCACAGCTAGATGAGTTTCTGGACCTTCATCTTTGTTACAATTTCTTGTAGCTTCTTACAGAATCAGTGAACCTTACGGGCACAGGGGACAGAAGGTGAGACAGGTGTGAGGCAATTACAGGTGTTTGGGTCTTCCTGGAGCACAAGCTGTGAAGTAGGGAATAAAAGCCAGTTTAAACTGAACACGCTGACAAATTAACTTCTATTCTCACACAGATAAGATGAATCTCCCAGTATCTTTCTTTCCATCATCAGCGCTTTGTGTTTCCGGACTCAAGGCTTAAAACCTTGCCGCCTGCTTTGACTCCCTGCTCTCTTTCATTCCTGTTTCCAGTTGTCGCCTCACTTCATATTTCTCCAGTCCTGTCCTGCCCTAGCACCGCCCATTACCTACTGTCTGCCCCGTCTTCTGGGATCCTGGCTGACTCCCTTGCCTTTCTCCTCTCTCTCCCTCCAGGGAGGACATAAGCCTCATGGTACAGCTAGCTCCAGCCCACGCTGATTTCCCCTCATCAGGCCCTGTTGCTCACATACTGCGATTCATTACCTGTTTGGGTCTTTGTGTCTTGTTTTACAACTAGACAGAAGGGTAGGAACTGTGACTTTCTTTGATTGCTTTTTAATTATCCTCTGAGAACCTGGAACACTGCTTTTGGGCATCCTTAGTAAATGGATAAAAATGCAAACAAAACAATGAATCTCTTAATTAAGTAAGAACCAAGGAAACAGGCTTAAGATTAGGAAGTTTTAGAAACAATTGAATACTGTATGTGTTTTCAAAGGGTAAAACCTTTCTGATACCATTTTATAAAGGTGTTTTATTTTGAAATTTCAAACCTACACAAAAATAGAATAGTTGGAGACCCCCAGATACCCATCCCCTAACTTCAGTGAGTTAAATGTTACCAAATTTTATGTTTTTTCTTTTTTTTAAACCTTTGCGTTTCTCCCAAGTTTTTATGTAAAACAAATAGAAACCTAAATTTGACTGAAAAGTTGAAAGTGTGATACGTTAAGTGCTCATGTACCCTTAAATGTGTCCCTTGTCTCTGTACACACACAGGACTGTTTGCAGATACTCTGACAGTTGACCCCTGGATACACCACAGGTGATTCCTAATAGCAAGGGTGTTTCCACATAACACACATTGTCACACTTGACAGTGAAACAGTAATGTTGTCTCGTATGAAATCCATATGTGAATTTCTGTAATAGTCTTCAACATGTTTCTTATGACTTCCAGAGATCCACAATCATGTCAGGTCTCATTCCTTGCATTCCTTATGTCTCTTCATTTTAATTCTATATTCTAGAATAGTCTGCTCACTTTTTAATTTTATTCCACTGGGCATATTCTTCAGAAAATCAGTTATTCAGAAAGTGAGTTGCAAACATCTTTTTAAAACTACCTGTTTTGAAGCAGCTTTGACCTTGATTTCCCAAGGCACACCCATCATGTGGGCTGGCTCTGCAGATACCAACCACAAGCTCAGGGGTTTCCAGGCTACCCGTACTTCTGACCAAATAGCTACACATTTGAGGGTGGCCACTACCCACTCAGATTCGATACTTTGCTAGAGTGACAAATCAGAGCTGGAGAGGGTGAGAGCTGGAGTTTCCCAAAGGCACAGCTTCCATTTGCTGTGGTCACTTCCCCTCCCAGTGCATCAGTGTATGCTACCAACCAGGACGCTCACCTTAGCGTCAAAGAGTTTTTACCAGGCTTCACTGTGTAGGCATGGTGATTGAATCCGTGTCCATCCCCTTTCCTAGGCTTCACTGTGTAGGCATGGTGATTGAATCCGTGTCCATCCCCTTTCCTAGGCTTCACTGTGTAGGCATGGTTGATTGAATCCGTGTCCATCTCCTTTCCTAGGCTTCACTGTGTAGGCGTGGTTGATTGAATCCATGTCCATCCCTTTTCCCCTCCCAGGAGGGTCACTTGGATCAAAGGCACAAACCTCTAATCATCCGTTTGGTTTTTCAGCTTGTCCAGTCCCCATCCTGTAGCTAGCTAAGTGCCCACCATGGCTAACAAAAGACCTTCCANCGTGGTTGATTGAATCCATGTCCATCCCTTTTCCCCTCCCAGGAGGGTCACTTGGATCAAAGGCACAAACCTCTAATCATCCGTTTGGTTTTTCAGCTTGTCCAGTCCCCATCCTGTAGCTAGCTAAGTGCCCACCATGGCTAACAAAAGACCTTCCAGGTACCTGGAGGCTCCAGAGCTCCCAGGAATCAGGAACAAAAAGCAGCCAGGTTCTTCACTATAGAGCATCAATTAGTAGAGGAAAATTGCTCTGAGAATCTAACCACTGAAGCTCCATGAAATGAGAATGGTAAGGTATGGTAAACCCGCACCCTTTCTTCCTCACACACATTCCCTGGGCCTCCGGACGGCTCACAGAGCCCCAACAAGAACGGCAGTACTTCCAGCCCGTGAGCCAGGCCCTTCCTTCCCACCCCCGGGGCCCAGGATGGCTTCTGCTCACGAGTGAGCGAGGAAGAGTGCAGTGCCGCAGCCACCGTGACCCTGCACGCAGTAGGCAGGGGATGAGGGACAGGACACATTCCTCTCCTTTTTGGGTGGTTTGCGAGCTTGGATGATCATTTTGGATGAGGACTCTTTGGAATGTTTGGAAGCAGGAAACACTTGGGGAGGGAGGGACTGCTGTTTGACAGAACCTACGGTTAGTGAGCACTGATTTACTCTTGTCACCAAAAGTGACCATTGTAAGCACTAGCACTTACAATTAGATGGTCATTGTCATTTGAGACCAATGTATGCCTCAGTGATGAGGTGTGGCTTTATGAGCTACAGCAGCTGGGGTATCTGTTTGTGCGCACAAAGTAGCAGTCAGCAGATAAACCAAATTTGCTTTTTTTTTTTTTGAGTTTTCTGAACATTTTATTAGGAATATTTTCAAGCATAAAGCTGAAAGAATTTTTGCAGTCAAGATTTATATATCTACCATCTAGATTCTGCCGTTAATATTATATTTGCTTATTATATATTGACCTATTCATTCCTCTGTCAATCCATTTTATTGTTTGTGTTGGGAGGAAAACTTTTCCAACTTGGGTCCTGTGGTTGCGGATCTACAAATTGACGGTAGACTAATAGGAAAAAAGACAGGGATTATGTATGCACACATGTGGGAGTATTCAGTGTTGAGTAACTTGCTGAAAACCAGAAATAAAAGGCTTCCATACTAAATTTAAGAAATGAGGGGTGGTGTAGGTGGACTGGGGCTTCTAGGGGAGAGTATGGAGGGTTCTATGGGGCTTTTTGATGCCAGTGGACAGCTGAATTTGTACTTGCTGGTGCTCAGGGTCAGACTTCCCCCAGTCTGGAAACTCCTTGGGATGGGGTTCCATGGGAGCTACATTTTCAGGAGGCTCAGCTTAAGGTTGGGCTTCCCTCGTGGTTCAGATGGTAAAGAATCTGCCTGCAATGCAGGAAAGCTGGATTCCATCCCTGAGTTGGTTAGATCTCCTGGAGAAGGGAATGGCTACCCACTCCAGTATTCTTGCCTGGAGAATTTCATGAATAGAGGAGCCTGGTGGTCTACATTCCATGGGGTCACAAAGAATCTGACACGACTAAGCTACTAACTCTTTCACTGCTTAAGGTTGGATGGTATTTCTTTCAGTGACTGCTGATTGTTCAGATGTTTTCATTTTCAACTGAAAAACCACTCTTTGGGCTATTAATCCCTTCATCTGATGCATTTGTAGATCAGTGTGCTTACCCCTAAATACTTCAGCATACGTAACATTAAGTAAAGTTCAGGATTTACATCTGTATCTTTTTGAGACAAAATTCACATACACTTAAGACCCCTACATACAAACCTTCAAGTTGTAAACTTTCAAAGACATGAACCTGTGTTCCATCGACATCAGACGAGAGTGACATTGCAGCTTGCCATCCATCTCCTGTTGCTGACGATCCTTCAGCTCTACCATCTCCCACGTCCTTTCCCTCCTCCAGTTGGTAGCACTTCTTGCTTATTCACTCGATGACAACTCTGTGTGCCAGCTGTTGTACTGTACTACTATACTTTTCAAGGTACTATATGATTAAAAATGTTTTATTTTTCTGGATTTGTGTGGAGAGTCTTATGAACCTATTACAGTACAGTACTATATAGCAGATTGTTTTAGGTACTTAGGCTAACTTTGTTTTACTTAGGAAAAAGTTGGTCTTCTGAATGTGCTCTCGAAACAGAACTCCTTCATATGTAGAGGACTTATGGTATAACAGAATGCAAAACTCTTAAGTATTTATGTGCTTTAAGTATGTATGGGCTGAGTTATTTGTACAATGTAAACCTCTGTTAAGACAGAGAACATTATCATTTTGATCATCCTGTACTTTTTCCCTCCTGTACCCAGGAAATTCCTACCTTCACATCATTTGATTGTGTGCGTGTGTGCTCAGGCACGTGCAACTCTTTGCCTAAATATAAATACAAACTATAAAACTCCTAGAAGGTAACATAAGAGAAAACCTAGTAATACCTTTTTAGGTACAAAACCAGAGACATCCATCAAAGAAATAACTGATAAACTAGACTTCATTAAAAATTCCACTCTGCAAGAGACAGTGTTAAAAGATTGAGAAGATAAACCACAGACTGAGAAGAAATAATTTGTGGAAGCCACAACTGCTAAAGGAGTGTTATCCAAAATGATTCTTCTGTGTCTTTCATATTCAAATCAGAGGTTATCATCTTTCCGCTTCTGTCAATCTCTTCATCATCACTGTTGACCATCATAGTTGTTACCATGGCTGCCATTTATTGAGCAACTTCTCGTCAGGTGCCAGGCTAGGCTCCTTACAGGCGCGATCTCAATCTTGCAGAGTAACCAGATCTCATTTTAAAGGAGTCTAAGCTGAGGTTCAGAGGCCAATCATGTTGCCCAAAGCCCCATAACTAAGAAGTGGTAGGCTGGATTTGAATCTAAGTAGGTCATCAAGACGGAGAAGGAAATGGCAACCCATTCCAGTGCTCTTGCCTGGAAAATCCCATGGACAGAGGAGCCTGGTGGGCTGCAGTAAATGGGGTCGCTAAGAGTCAGACACGACTGAGCGACTTCACTTTCACTTTTCACTTTCATGCATTGGAGAAGGAAATGGCAACCCACTCCAGCGTTCTTGCCTGGAGAATCCCAGGGACGGGGGAGCCTGGTGGGCTGCCATCTCTGGGGTCGCACAGAGTCAGACACAAGCGAAGCGACATAGCAGTAACAGCAAATGATCAAGATACCATGGCCCACTTCTTAACCACTTTACCAGCGTGATAGATTCATGAAGTAATTTAGAGTTTGGTAATTCAAATTCTCTTCTATATGGTGGATGAACAGCTGAGTGTACAATAATGGGTAATGTTTATTGAATACTAATTGTATGCTTTGTGTGTGCTATAAGTTGCTTCGGTCATGTATGACTCTCTGCGGCCCCAAGGACTATAGCCCACCAGCCTCGTCTGTCCATGGGATTCTCCAGGCAACAATCCTGGAGTGGGTTGCAGTGCCTTCCTACAGGGGATCTTCCCAATCCAGGAGTCCAATGCGCGGCTCCTGCGTTACAAGTGGATTCTTTACTACTGAGCCACTGGGAAAGCCCAATTAAGTGCTTTAGATGGACTGTGTTTTTTTTCCTTTACAACACAGCCTTATGTGTAATATTAGCAGAGGTATCTTAGACCTAAAATACGGAAAATTTAGCAGAGTTCATAGGCGAAGTTGTTGACGGACAGCTCAGTAGAGCTGAGTAAGTGTAACAGTCGGGGGGGAAAATGGTTTCAGGAGACACTGAAGTATGTCCATTTGAGAGGGGTTAGCCAAGAAACCGCAGAGGCAAACCAAGCCGATGAGTACCGATCATAACTGCTTCAAGACAAGTCATCGTCAGTCTACATGAGACACATTTCTTAGCATCTTGAAAAATTATCTGTTTGAAACCAACAGCCAACATCATGATTAGCTTGAAATCTTAGGTATTTTAAATAAAGAACACAACAGAGAAAACCACTGGCATAACTCTTATGAAATTGCACTTGAATAAAATCCAGATTCATTCCCATGGCTCCGGGGTACGTCCCATCCACGCCTTTCCACCTCCGAGGCAGTCCCTCCTGCTGTGTCTGCCTGGCTGGTTATTTATATTAAATCCTGCACTCGGCTGCTGGTTGCTGGACTATAGCGGGCTTTTCTTCTGCTTTGAGGCCTTTGTGTTTGTCTTTCCATCTGCCTCCACGCTCTGTCTCAGGCCCTCTCATGCCTGGTCCTGCTCAGCTTTCAGGAGTCGAGTGCCCCCCAGCCCCGCCACCACTGAATGTCCAGCGAGTTGTCCTTTGCTATTCTGCCTTTTCCCCAGTCACCTTGTTTCCTTCATCACCCTCCTCACACCCTCAGTTCAGTTCAGTCGCTCAGTCGTGTCCGACTCTGCAACCCCATGAATCGCAGCATGCCAGGCCTCCNCATTCAAATGGGTATATCTTTCCTTTCCTCCGTTGCCTTTTCCCATCTTTTCTTTTCTCATCTATTTGTAAGGCCTCCTCAGACAACCATTTTGCCTTTTTGCATTTCTTTTTCTTGGAGATGGTCTTGATCCCTGTCTCCTGTACAGTGTCATGAACCTCTGTCCATATTTCTTCAGACACTCTGTCTATCAGAGCTAGTCCCTTAAATCTATTTCTCACTTCCACTGTATAATCATAAGGGTTTTGATTTAGATCATACTTGAATAGTCTAGTGGTTTTCCCTACTTTCTTCTATTTAAGTCTGAATTTGGCAATAAGGGGTTTATGATCTAAGTCACAGTCAGCTCCTGGTCTTGTTTTTGCTGACTGTGTAGAGCTTCTCCATCTTTGGCTTCAAAGAATATAATCAATATAATTTCAGTATTGACCATCTGGTGATGTCTGTGTGTAGTCTTCTCTTGTGTTGTTGGAAGAGGGTGTTTTCTATCACCAGTGAATTCTCTTCGCAAAAATCTGTTAGCCTTTGACCTTCTTTGCTTTGTACTCCAACGCCAAATTTGCCTGTTAATCTAGGTATCTCTTAACATACTACTTTTGCATTCCAGTCCTCTATGATGAAAAGGAGATCTTTTTTTTTTTTGGTATTAGTTCTAGAAGGTCTTATAGGTCATCATAGAACTGTTCAACTTCAACTTCTTCAGCATTACTGGTTGGGGCATAGACTTTGATTACTGTGATATTGATTTATTATGCCGGTCTTTTTAATTGGTGGCTTTTAAAGCCCATCTGCCAACTGGTTCTCTAGGAGTGGCGTGTTTCATGAATGGTGAATCCATTTTTGGTAGATTTACATCTGATTCTTAGGCCTGAGGCTGACCTGGTGAGCCCTGTGTTTATTATCCCAGATGGAAAACTGCTTAATAGGAAAGCTGAGCAAGACTAGGAGTTACCACAGCTGCCACTGTGGGCACATCACTGAGTCATGTGGTCCTCAGTTTCCTCCTCTGGAAGATGCGAACACCACCACTTGTACTGCCTCTAGAGCACAGGTTTTGGGGAGGCATAAATGAGATCATATAGGAGAAGCCACCAGGCCAGGAACAGTGAAGCCAAGCTACAGGAACAAGCTGCTCCCTCATTCTCCCAGAAGTGTGGAGAGCAGAAGTTCCCTTCTCAGATTGTACTTTTCTAAGATAAAATTGTTTCAGCTAAAACACAAATAAAAAGGCTGTTGGCTCCACCTTTCTCATTTATTCATCATTCATTCATCATTCATCCATCCACTCATTCAACACAACAGTCAAGAAGACCCATTCCTCCCTTCACAGGAGGAGCAGAAACAGGCAATAATCAAGTACAGAAGTGGTGGGTATCACCAAGAAAAGTAGGAGAAAGAGCTAAATCCAAATGAGAAGTTGTTGTTTAGTGGGTATGACACTTCTGTGATGCAGGATGCATAAGTTCTAGAAATCTTCGCTACCACACAGGGCCCAGAACAATCCTGTATTGTGCTCTAGAAACACTTGTTAAAAGAGTAGACCTCAAAATATAAAATTGCTAGGTGTACACCTGAAACTAACATAATGTTATAAGTCAACTATACTTCAATAAGTAAAAATAAAATTTTATTTAGGAGAAAACTAGAAAAAAAAGAGTTAATCTCATGCTAAGTGTTCTTACCACAAAAAAGATGGTGATATGACACTTTCTTAGGTAATGTATATATTTATTACCTTGATTGTGGTGACAGTTTCATAGGAATATGTGTATGTCCAAACTCATTAAATTATGCATATTAAGTACAATGTTTTTCTTTTAATAGTAATCATACCTCAATGAGAAATGAAGTTGCTCAGTTGTGTACGATTCTTTGCAATCCCATGGACTGTAGCCTACCAGGCTCCTGTGTCCGTGGCATTTTCCAGGCAAGAGTACTGGCGTGGGTAGCCATTTCCTATTATATGTCAAGGCATAATTAAACCTCAGTAAACCTGTTTAATAAAGCTGGCATCATTGACTCAATGGACATGAGTTTGAGCAAACTCTGGGAGATAGTGAAGGACAGGGAAGCCTGGTATGCTGTAGTCCATGGGGTTAAAAAGAGTTGCACATGACTGAGTGATTGAAAAACAGCAAAGCTGTTTAAGAAAAGAGGAGAAAATGACCCAGAAAAGGACCAGATAGAAGAGGTATGAGAGCTGCTTTTTTCAGATCACACGGTCAGGAAAGAATCATTTTTATTTATTCTGGAGAATTAAAATCTTAATAAACTGCCTAGTATGAAAATAATGTTTGAAATTTTCAAAGAGACCATAAAATATCTTTTTCTTTTTGAATTTTAAAATAGCTTTTTGTGATACACAATCTAGATATGATCTAGATTTGAGAAGTAGCCACAGGAATCAGGCCTAACTGGGAAAAAGTTTCAAAACAGTGAACGTACATACCCATTTCCTGTCTGGTGCTACCCACGCCTAGGCCATATGTCTCTAAAACCTCCTTTACTGTCCTCATGGATTCATCGTACTTTTCTGCCAGGCCAAGGAAGTTATAGGACCCCATATTGATGACATCTTTGATGATTCTTCCCGTAAACCTGCAGAGAGAAGGTCAGGTGAACACAAAGGACTTTTTCATTCAATGGCATCCTGCTGCTGCTAAGTCACTTCAGTCGTGTCCGACTCTGTGCGACCCCATAGACGGCAGCCCACCAGGCTCCGCTGTCCCTGGGATTCTCCAGGCAAGAACACTAGGGTCCCATAAAATACTACTAGAAAGAGATCTTAGGCTTGGCCTAAATCACATCTTTTCTGTTTTCCTTTTGATTGACCTTGTTGTCACCGCAAAATGATTTGCCCTTAGAGGAGAGTAACTCCATCATGAATCTGGGCAGAGCATTGGGAAAAGGCAGCAGGGCTATAGACTGTTACTCAGCTCTGATTTTTCTTGGGTGCTTGCTTTCATGGCACCCTGGTTTAAATTGCAGCAAGGACTTTCTAAAGAGAAACAGCCATGGTCATCACGGGCTCCCTCAGCTGGAACTAGAAGGGTACAATTTGTCAATAAAGCTGAAAAGGCTCTTCCTGGCTGGTTCTGTGTATCGTGCACCTTCTGCCACAGATTTCTCTTAATTGCAGTACAAATAAGTTGCCCTTGGCAACTTAATTACTGTGACTTCCTCCACTGGCATCATAAGGGCTTGCAAAGGGCTGAATAATGGAAAACCAGCTGTTTCATTGCTCTGTTTTCCTTTCAGATCTGTAATCTGACACCCATGCTAGAATTTCCTTGAAAGCATTTCTTTCAAGCCCTTCCAGGTGGTTGCCTCACCTAAATGTCCAGTTGTAGTCATCTGTCACCCTTTCCATCACATCGAACACAGCTCCCGGGGCACTGCAGATGGGCCGGTTCCAGTTGTCTCTGATTCTCATATAAATGTTCCGTGTATAAAAATTCTCAAAGTTTTGATACAGTGGCACAAAATCCTATTATAAGAGAGGCAGAAGTTTACTTTGGTCTCTCCCTTTTTATAGTTCAGTTACAAATAAACACTGAAAGATGTGGAGGAGCCATGAAAATATTCCATCTGCAAATATTTTGAGCAAGTGTTTTGGGTAAGGGGATGGGCCGGGTCCACAAATAACTCTGTGAGTCCTTCACCTCCAAGGAGCTCTCATTTTAGTGGGAGAAGGAAAACCTGTGGCAAATAAAGGTATCAAAAATGATAGCACAATACAAGTCTCCAAAAGAATGCTGGAGACAATGAATCCCAGTGAATTTCATTGAAAATTTAGCAAGATTTGTTTATGTCTAAAGCAGTTTAGTTGGAAAAGAACTAGCTGGATGATTATTTGGTCTTAACTTTTTTGACCATGAATAGCCCCACTCATAATGTGTTTAGAAACGTAGATGAACTTGAATTGTTGGATCTATTGGCATAACTGCTGGCAGGTGACCAAGGGCATAGACACTGAGTTGGAGAGCTTCTGGAGGCATTTGTCTTCTCTCAAAGTTGAAGCAACAGCATTGTTTTGCTGTATCAAATGTCATCCATTCCTGAGGGACCTGTAATCCAGGTGAGGCTCAGAGCAAGACATGTTTGAGTTTGTCATCTAACTCCTAAGCTAGAACAAGGTAGAAAATACAAACCTTGGGCAAAGTCAAGTAGTTTGGGTGTTTGTAAGATTTTATCCAGAGGCGGAATCCTGTTTTGCCAGAGAAATCAAGATGGCTTTATGCAGGAGAGGCTTTGGAGATGGTCACTGATGGTGCGATGAGATTATGATGGGTAGGTATGCTTAGAGAGGGCACTCAGGGTAAATCGGTCTCTTTGCTGGAAATGTAGGGTATATTTGAGAAGAATGAGAAAGAATAAAACATGATGGATCCTGTCATTCTATGTTCCGAGCTTATAATGGCTCCCACTTCACTTGGAGTTAAAGCCAAGGTTCTGATGGTCTGACTCTGCCGCCTGAGTTCCCTATCATTCCTGTAGTGTGGGTGAGGCTGCCATATCTGCTGGCTGCAGAACATGGGAGCCTTACATGTGCTCATGAGAAACTCAGACATTACCCTGGGGGAAGTAAGGAGGCACAGAAGATTGGGAGTAGTGAGCTTCCCTACTCCCCCTCTCATTTTCTTTGAATACTTTTTTCCTCTTATGAAATGGAGCTTATATCCTAAAGGCACAAGGAAGATGATGGGGGGAAGGCTTTGCGGAAGGACTTCTTATCCTACTAATCTGGTCCTCTCATCTTCTGAGATGGTCCAATCAGATGGAAAAAAATAGAATCTGCATCTTTTGATGGCTGCTGGCTGCATCCATAACAGTTTTTTTCTGTTATTTCACTTTTTGGTTTTTAGTGACAATGGCATCATATCTGGAGAAAACTGTGATTGTCTATAAGAAAAAGTCCTGAGGACTAGTGTATGTGAATTTGAAGGATGGTTGGGCAACTCAATTGATTAGATTTGTAAGTTGAAATTCTCATATCAAATATATTTTCTCTCAAATAGTGAAATGCCCTTAGATAGATCTTACTATTATTTAAATCTATAGATTATGATAATTGTACCCTTTTACATTTAACATGGAAATGGACATATATTTGAGAGAAAATTTGATTATGTAATTCTAGGAAAATCTTTTTCAAGCTATTTCTGTTTTGATTTCATACATTTTTCTCAGATCTTTTTTTTTTTTTTTTTTTACTTATCTCTCAGTTACTCTATATTCCCAAACATTGCTTGTGTCCTTCTATTTCTAATTTTTAATTTCTTATCTGAAATGAAGTCATCTAAACTTACCCTACAAAAAGAAAGAAAAGAGAGAAGTAGATCTGTCAGTAATATGTCTGGACTCTGAATGGAATTATAGTTCTAGGTTTTATGAGAAATCTGACACAAAATAGAGTTAGCAGTTAGTTTAGAGGAGAAGTTAAACTTTGGTTTAAGAAAAGAGTTGATTTTAGCAAGAAAAGAACCAAAATACTATGCCTACAAAATTTAAATAAAATTGATTTCAGACATGGAATCACAAGATGCTCAAGATACTAGGGCAGAAAGAACAATGGAAATCATGGAGTTCAAATATCCATTTGACCTATGAGGAACACTAGGCCCAGTGAGATGAATAATTTGAACTCTGGTCAACTTCCATTCCATCTGGTCTACCAGCAGTCACTTTGGACATGTACACAGTGCTACGTTTAAAAGAGATTACCAATAAGAACTCACTGTACAGCACAGGGAACTCTGCTCTATATTCTCTAATAACCTAAATGGGAAAGGAATTTGAAAAAGAACAGATACATGTGTATATATAACTTAATCACTTTGCTGTACATCTGAACTTAACACAATGTTAATCAGTTATACTCCAATATAAAATAAAAATTTCAAAAAGTGACTTATAATATGGAATATGAAGGCCAACAACTCTCCATGCTGGGGAGGAGGGTGCATGCATCGCATGGAACTTGATGCTGACTTAAGAAAAAAGTCTGCAGCTTCTGGCACTGAGGTCTCGTGAAGGTGTGTCACAAGGCACCCTGAGTGGAGATGTCAACATGCTCTACCCTGCCCAAACTTCTGGCTCCTGGCTCAGAGATCCAGAATTTCTACCTGTGGAGAAATGGGCAGCTAGCTCTTTATTGAAATAAAAGCTCTGAAAGCAAGACATGGGGATTCTAACCAATTTTGTGGGGTCAGAGAGGACTTTCTGCTATGGAATAATCTCCACACTCAATAGAAATTTCTATAAATTAGGCACTTGAAACTTCTCTGTTGAAGAGGTAGGGCAATTTTTAACCACATAGAGCTATTTTTTGTGGGTGGTATAAATGCTAACTTAAATTTGAATCACCAGCTCGGTCATCTACCTGTTGCTGAGAGGGAAAAATGAGATTGGAAACCTTAGAATGCAAGAATAATGCCATTTGCCACCACAAAGATGGACCTGGAGATTACCATACTGAATGAAGTAAGTTAGAGGAAGACAAATAACATATGATACTGTTTATATGTTAAATCTTTAAAAAAGAATACAAACATATTTACAAAACAGAAATGGAGTCACAGACATAGAAAACAAACTTATGGTTGCTGGGGGTGGAGGTAGGGTATAGGGGAGGGACTGTTAGGGAGTTTGGGATTGACAGATATACACTGCTAGATTAAAAATAGATCCCCAACAGGTATCTGCTGTATAGCACAGGGAACTCTGCTCGATACTCTGTAATAAGCCTAAATGGGGAAATAATTTGAAAAACATTAGATATATGTATAACCGAATCACTTTTCTGTACGTCCAAAACTAGCACAACATTGTCAATCAACTATACTTCGATATTAAAAAAAACAACAACCTAGATCTGGTTGGTCCAGTGAACAAGTTCTGCCTTCTGGTTACACAGCTCCTATTCCTCTGCACCCATGAAGGTTTCTGCCTCTGTGTGGGTGTTTTTTTGACCCACCCGACTCCTTTGAGCACTAAGGTTTCTTCAGGAGCAGTGAATGCCTTCCAAAGGCCATTGTCCTCTAGTCTCAGGTAAGCCTCCCACAGCACTGTCACTATATAAAAATATGAATCTGGACTAGCTGTTGCGAAAGCCGAAGTACTGCAATAGGATGTATCTTTATCTATCTGCATATTTAGCTCATCACGTGGTCTCAGTTCAGTTCAGTTGAGTCGCTCAGTCGTGTCTGACTCTTTGTGACCCCATGAATCACAGCACGCCAGGCATCCCTGTACATCACCAACTCCCGGAGTTCACTCAAACTCCTGTCCATCGAGTCGGTGATGCCATCCAGCCATCTCATCCTCTGAGTCACATGGTCTACTTACTATATTTTTCTTCCTGACACAAAAGGTGGATGTGAGAGTGAACCCTTGGCCACAAGGACACAGTCATTTTCTGGAGTAGGGTATAGGAGGGTCATAGTTGCTGTTTAATTGCTAACTTGGCGACCGACTCTTTGTGATCCCAATGACTGTAGCCCACCAGGTCCTCTGTCCATGGGATTTCCTGGCGAAGAAACTGAAGTGGGTTGCCATTTCCTTTTCCAGGGGATCTTGCTGACCCAGGGAGAGAACCCACATTTCCTGCATTGTCAGTCAGATTCTTTATCGCTGAGTCACCAAGGTAGCCTTATAGGAGGGTGGAGAAACTCTAATAATAATACAGACACAAAATGACCTGTTTCTTCTGCAATATGACATTCTTTCTTTTCCCACCATTAACCTTGTAGAGTACTTTATCATTTTCCAAGTGTTATAGGTTTATCTATCCTATTTTTATAGACAATTCAACAGAAAGTCAGAAAATCTGAGTGGACAGATTGAGATTTGTACCAGTGAATGCTCTTTTCAACAAACCACACTGCAGGGCTGAGTGAACATATCCATGGTCTATTGCAAAAAATACTACCAAATTTGGAAGTACGTTTCTTCATTTTGGGTTTAACTACCTTCTCATTCAGTAGTAAATAGAACTATGGGTTTGTAGAGAGAGGGTAAAGTCATTACCAAACACAGTTTTTACTTGTGCCGACAGTAACACTTTGCTTTTCACCTAACATTTCATGTTATTGTATTACTTCCTTTTGAGGAAACAGTTGTTTCTCTTACCAAGGTTGAACTCAGAAAAATAATAAAATATGTTTATATTTTCCTTTTTGTTGGGAAGGGTAATTTTATTATAGACAATTCACTGAAGTACGAGAAACACAAAGTAAGAATGGCGAAATCTGATTTTTCTTATTAAGAAATTAGAGAGAGGTTGAAAAAAGATGGTACATCCAGTGCTTGGATGTGTTCTACCACACATCTAAAAGCCCTGTGAAATGACAAAAAATTAGACATTTAAAAAAGAAACTCTGGTGTCCCAGTGGTTAGGACTCCATACTCTTATTCCTGAGGGCCCATGTTCACTCCCTGTTAGGGAAACTAAGACTCCACAAATATCGATTGTGGTGAGGGCAAAAAGTTTCCCTAAAATTCTATAAAAAATAGACTATAAATATATATATATTATTTAATTTATCTAATTAATAATAAATTATACTATTAGTATAATATAAAAATAAACAATAAAAAGTCTATAAATGGTAAATGCTGGAGAAGGTGTGCAGAAAAGGGAAACCTCTTACACTGTTGGTGTGAATGCAAACCACTACAGCCGCTATGGAGAACAGTTGGAGATTCCTTAAAAAACTGGAAATAGAACTACCATATGACCCAGCAATCCCACTGCTGGGCATACACACTGGGGAAACCAGAATTGAAAGAGACGTGTACCCCAATGTTCATCGCAGCACTGTTTACAATAGCCAGGACATGGAAGCAACCTAGATGTCCATCGGCAGATGAAAGGATAAGAAAGCTGTGGTACACATACACAATGGAATATTACTCAGCTATTAAAAAGAATGCAGTTGAATCAGTTCTAATCAGGTAGAGGAAACTGAAGCCTATTATACAGAGTGAAGGAAGTCAGAAAGAAAAGCACCAATACAGTATATTAACACATATATATGGAATTTAGAAAGATGGTAATGATGACCCTATATGTAAGACAGCAAAAGAGACAAAGATGTAAAGAACAGACTTTTAGACTCTGTGGGAGAAGGTGAGGGTGGCATGATTTGAGAGAATAGCACTGAAACATGTGTATTGCCATATGTGAACTACATTGCCAGTCCAGGTTTGATGCGTGAAACAGGGCTCTCAAAGCCTGTGCACTGGGATGACCCAGAGGGATGGGATGGGGAGGGAGGGGGGAGGGGGTTCAGGATGGGGACACANATCTCCTTGCAGTCCAAGGGACTCTCAAGAGTCTTCTCCAGCACCACAGTTCAAAAGCATCAATTCTTCTCCGCTCAGCCTTCTTCACAGTCCAACTCTCACATCCATTCACGACTACTGGAAAAACCATAGCCTCACACCCTACAGAGACCCAATTTGTTTTTCTTGTTTGTTTTAAATCTCTTCTAATCTTGAGCTCCAGGAAGACTGTATCCACAGCTCAATCCCTAGCACTTAAGGGATGCCTGAGTTAATTTGGAAATGTGTTGAATAAAGGAATGAACAAAACTCATCAGCAGTTACCAATGATGACCAAGTGGAAAGTATAATGGTGATAAAAGGACATTAATGACAGGATTAAAAATATCAAATAGAGTCTAGAAATAAACTTATATAACTTTATATAACTTTTATAACTTTTATTCAACAGAATGTATTGAGTACTTGCTCTGCTAGGCACTATGACATAATACGTGAATAAGACAAACATGGGTCCTTGCTTGTTTTGAACTTAGAAAAATACAGAATTTAACTGAGAGATGAAGCCATCATTTCTCCTAAAAACTGCATGTATATTATTTAGCTCAAAATTCTGTCTGCCTGTTTTTATAGAGGTGGCAGGTGGGAGGAGACGGGAGGGATATAGCAGAACAAAATTACTTGAAATTTATCTGAAAAAAAAAAACCCAACCCTCAGAGACTACTTGTCTCTGAGGTTTTAAAAAATAATGATGGGTAATGTGATTAGTCATACTTCAGAAATACTGCATAGGGTATTGGCTTTGGAATAAAGTCATAGTTGTAGTTTGTCGCTCAGTCGTGTCCGNAAAAAAAAAAAACCCAACCCTCAGAGACTACTTGTCTCTGAGGTTTTAAAAAATAATGATGGGTAATGTGATTAGTCATACTTCAGAAATACTGCATAGGGTATTGGCTTTGGAATAAAGTCATAGTTGTAGTTTGTCGCTCAGTCGTGTCCGACTCTTTGCGACCCCATGGGCTGTAGCCTACCAGGCTCCGCCCCCCATGGGATTCTCCAGGCAAGAGTACTGGAGTGGGTTCCCATTTCCTTCTCCAGGGGATCTTCTCAACCCAGGGATCGAACCCGGGTCTCCCGCATTGCAGGCAGATGCTTTAACCTCTGAGCCACCAGGGAANCTCCGCCCCCCATGGGATTCTCCAGGCAAGAGTACTGGAGTGGGTTCCCATTTCCTTCTCCAGGGGATCTTCTCAACCCAGGGATCGAACCCGGGTCTCCCGCATTGCAGGCAGATGCTTTAACCTCTGAGCCACCAGGGAAGCCCAGTCATAAGTGTAAGGTAAAGATAACATTTCAAATCATTTTGACCAAGATAATCAGTGTCTTGGTCAGCCATTGATAATGGGATGTGAGCTGAATCATGTGAGTGGAAAATGAGATTAAATATTTACCTCAGGGCTTCCCTGGTGGCTCTGTGGTAAAGAGCCCGCCTGCCAATACTGGAGACACGGGTTTGATCCGTAATCAAGGAAGATTCCCTTATGCTGTGGAGCACCTGAGCCCATGCACCTCAACTGTTGAGCTTGTGCTTGGAGCCGGGGAGCTGCAACTACTGAGCCCACATGCCGCGGCACCCGGAGCCCACACACCCTAGAGCTCGTGCTCTGCAACAAGAGAAGGCCCCCTCGCTGCAACTAGAGAAAAGCCCGAGGAGCGCCAAGACCCAGCACAGCCAAAGATAATAAAGTTAAAAAAAAGCTTGACCTCAGACTCCACATTTTTTCGACTAATTAAAATATAGTTGTAAAAAGTGAAAACATCAAAGTCCTGGAAGGAAAACATAGATGGATTTAACAGTGTAGGTAATAGTAATAGAAAAGCTCTGTGTATGAGATGTATACAAGGTGCTCCGTGGGTCCAGGGGAGTGAGCCATTGTCAGCTCTGAGGGATGAGCCTAAAATGTGTTCAGGCCTTGAAGATGCTGTCCGTGATCAGTGGGCATCCCGGGGTTCATTTGACTCTTGCAGGTTCAGTTACTTTATCTAATTGTTTTAGAAATTCTGGTTCTAGTGCTGGATATGTTTCTGGTGCTGAGGAATTTCTTTGTAAACATTCTAATAAACTTCACTTTTCTGGCAGAGCCACTGATTCCTAGCACAGGTGGGGAAGTGTTGTGAAAATTTTCGTCTGTCCTCTTAACTGGCATCTACCAAAAATATTTAATTTATACCATTTAAAAATCATTTTCCAGCTACTGGTGATAGTGTTGTGTTCCCCCAACCCACCCACTCTCTTTTTACTTCCTACTAATTCTAACTTCAAATCAGTTTACTTTTGTTGATTATAGGTTGGGAATGTGTGTGCTGTGCTTTCGGTAAAGCAGCCTGTGTTACTATATCTTCCAGGGGCGAATCAGGTGCCGGGAAGACAGAAAACACTAAGAAAGTCATTCAATACCTTGCTCATGTTGCTTCTTCACACAAAGGACGAAAGGACCATAATATTCCTGTAAGTTTTTGTTCTGCCCTTGTTTTTAAAACCCTTAGATTTATTCTTTAGTAATTTCAGAAACAAGAATGAGGAAGTGAGGGTGCTCAGCACACCGCCTTTATTGACAGCTTCCTTGTCTCCCCCAGCAAGGAGGGACTAGGATATCAAGAAATTGCTGGTAACTGGCAATTCCAACAGGGCAAACCTAAATTATGGCTGTAACTCAAAGCCTGATCTCTTGCAGAGTTGTGGTAAGGATTGTTAGAAGTCAACAAGCAAGGCTCATGAAGATTTCTGTTTTTAACCACCAGAAAAATATCCTCAGATATTTTCAGTGGTTCTTTCTGACCTTACAGAGCTACCACCAGCAGGAGCCTGAGGGGAGGATAGAAATTTGGGGAACAAACAGTTGATGACAGAAAAAGTGTAAGAATATAACACGTCAGTTATCCTTGACTTGTAGACATGCAGATGTAGTCGTTAACACCCCCTGAGAGATGCCAGCCAAACCCGCTGTCCCAGTTCTAACCCTCACACTGACTTGGTGCTTTGGATGTGGCTTTACTGCTAGGAAAAGACCCAGACTTGCTAACGTTTGCGTTTGTCTGTTTGTAACGAGCAGCAGGAATCACCTAAACCAGTGAAACACCAGGCAAGTGCTTTTCTTTGTTTCTTAGTCATGAGTGTTTGCACTAATTTCTGTCTTTAGACTGAGATGCTACTAGGCACAAATACCATTAGCTCTGAGCAAAATCTCTTATGGACAAAATGTTTCTTTCTGAAAATGTGTTGCTTTGAGGCTCACTGTTCCTGAGACGCAGCATGCCCTTTTGCTTTACCTTTGTTTTCTAGAGGAACTTTGATGTTTATTTACCCTTTCATTATGACTTTGAATCATATGCTTGTGAAGCCTGCAGACTTAGGGTTCCGTGTGTCAGTGGCCAGGCAGAGTCACTTTACTACTTCTTAAGCATGCGGAAACCTAACTTCGTGCCATATATTAAATTTTGAATTTAGGGTTGCAACTGTAACAGTTTCTGACCTGTTAACATTGTGTGGTCTGATATGTGTAACCTGAAAGTCTCATTGTATATAATGTATAAATTTAGAACTTTTTTGTCCTGGGCAAGTTGTAGAGGAGTGTTATTCTTCCTAACTATCAGATGCCTTGCTTTTAGCCCCACAGAGCATAGCATCTGGCAGACCATGGACCAGAGCATGTGCTGATAGAGAGGGAGGACAGGGCTGAGCCAGATGCCTTAGATAGACTGGGGTGTCTGCACCTGGACTTAACCCTTTCCCTAGCATTGGAATGGTTTTGGTTTGTGCGTCTTTCTGCAAGCATGTTCCTGCAAAGCTAGCTATCATTTAAAGCAATAAATGACAGTGTTATGAAAACAACCTGTTAACATGAAGAAGCAGTCAGAAGCATCTAAAGGAATAGCCACAGAGTCGGATTTTCAGATAGCTTTCTGTAGAATTCTTAAGAGACTCTCAGATGCCAAAGCTTGTATCACACCTATAAAGTCCCATGCTGTTCCTTTGCTTTTAGCTGTAGACCACACCAGTGATGCGAATTGGGAGGATGAATGAAATCATCACTATTCTATATGATATTGAAAGGCTCTTTGGCCAGTTAAAGAAGGACTCTCTAGACCAGCAACCAGATTTTCTTTGTGCTTTAGAGTACATGCTAAATGACCTTTTAATATGTACCTAGATCACTAGCAAAATAGCGTTAAATAATTGACCTACAGATTTAGGTTTCCTAGTCCTCTGGCTTACATAAATCATCGTTAATGTTTTGTTTCAATGTCAGAAACAACTACAGAGTGGGTCCCTGTGAGTAGCATGCTTATCCCGAGATTTTGCTTTGGGTCCCATCAAGCCAGGTTCCCTCCAGAAGGCATGAGTTTCTCTGGGCCGTGCTGTGCTATTGTTACTGACTTGCACATCTTTCTGCATGTTCTCTGCGCAGACTCTTCTGTGCTGCTTTCCCAGGTTTAACACTAGTCAAGTAGTAGTTACGCCATTTCTTTAGAAACATGAGGAGACCACTAGTTGCTCCATTAATTTTTCTTCCCCAGCACACTGAGGAATATGAGACACTCGTGAGCCTAGAGACTTGTCATACCCTGGGGAGGGTCATCTCAAGAACTTACTTCTCTCTCTACACCCCCATCGTCTCCCACGTACCCCTAGGCCTGATTTCCTCACCCCATTTTGAGGATGACGGCCATAAAGTAATGGTTTTACTTTGTAAGGTCAGTGTTTCTTTTGGTTCCCTGTAACTGGTTTCTGAATTTATGTTGAACCTTATAGGAACTTAACTTGGATTCCCAGGAACCATTTGTATAAATTGATAGCATTTTATCACTAAACAGCAGTATAAATTGTAAAAAAACAAAACAGAAGAAAAGGCCTTTGTAGCCTCCCGATTTTGTGAATCTTTATTTGCTCTTGGCTCTTTTTCCCTCAGCAACTTTATTGAGGTTTAAATTCATGTCCCACAAAATTCACCGCTTTAGAGCGTACAGTTCAGTGGGGTTTGTTTATTTTTTAGTCTAGTCACACAGTTACTACTACATTCAACTTTGGAATATTTTCGTCACCCCCAAAAGAAACCTTTTACCCATAGGAATCACCTTCCATGTCCTCCCAGCCCCTGGAAATCACTAATCACTTTCTGTCTCTCTGAATCTACCTCTTCTGAGTATTTTGTGTGAATGGCATCATATAACATGTGGTTCTCTGTGACTGTTTCTTCACTTTGCAAATGTTTTCAAAGGTTTGTCCTTGTTGGAGCATGTGTAAGTGCTCCAGTCCTTCTTATGGCCAAATAACAACCCGTTATGTTAAATTCATCATGTTTTGTTCACCCATTCGTCAGTTGATGGACGTCTGGATTGTTTCCACTTTGGGGCCATTATGGATAATGCTGTGGTATATCGAATTTCACATGGACACACGTTTTCGCTTCTCTTGGGTGTGTGTGCACCTGGAGTGGAATTGCTGGGTTGTGAAAACTTTCTGTTTAACGTTTTGAGGAACTGCCAGACTTCTCTGTAGAGGCTGTACCACTTTACATTCCCAGCAATGTGTGAGCCTGCCGGTTTCTCCATGTCCCAGTCGATACTTGTCATTGTCTTTTTATTGAGGCCCTCCTAGCACTGTGAAGTGTTCAGTTTTTTAAAATGTGTTTTATAACTTCATCTTCATTATAGATATATGAACAAATATAAGAAAGAAATTTTCAAAATTAAGGCCACAGTATTTAAGAAGTAAAACATTTACCTGTAAACTTTTACTTGTTGTAACAAAATGAGTTGTCATTGGCTTAATGCCCCAGCCGACTGCAAGTCCGTCTTCATTCCAAGTTCCCTCATCGCGTGTCGCTGTTACAGACCCTTGCTGTCTGGCATGGTATTCAAGGCCTCTCTGAAGCCTGGACAAGGTGCAATTTCAGAGCAGGTTTGAAGACCTGCTTAAACTTGACCATCCCCCGAGAATGACCTCTTCAGGCCCATCCACCTCCCCACTAACTGCTCAGTCAGCCACGTCAGATGGCAGCTTCCAGATGACTTTGTATCTACTGGTCTAAACTGCCTTGAACTGAGACAGAAGGGTAACAGATAGCAAGTAGCAAGCACAGAAATTATAGCCTATCGTGGAGATTTGTTCTCAACATGTGATTAGTTGCTGCACCAGCTTCCCTGATAGCTCAGTTAATAAAGAATCTGTCTGTAATGCTGGAGACCCCAGCTCAATTCCTGGGTTAGAAAGATATCCTGGAGAAGGGAAAGGCTACCCTCTCCAGTATTCTGGCCTGGAGAATTCCATGGACTGTATAGTCCATTGGGTCGCAGAGTCAGGCACAACTGAGTGACTTTCACTTTCACCAGCTCCCAACCCTACTCTGTGGTCAGAGGGAAAGCCACAGCTTTGCCTGTTAGGCTTGTGAGGGCAGTGGGAGGCCAGCCCGAGTCCCCTTGCTGGCTGAACTGGAATTTTGAAAGATGTGTGTGTGTAGTTTTTTTGTGTTTTTTTAATTTTCACCAACTTCAAACTCATTCATATCTATCATATAGCAAGTATATGTAATATATTATGTAATAAACACAGGGGTGTAGTTTTTATCACGATTGGCAAACCTTTAAAGCATTAATGATTTAAATACTTAGAACTTTAAAAATAATTTCAGTAGTTAATAGTAATTTCTTTTCCCCATGTTCCACAGTGACATTTCTTGTTACCACATAGAATATAAAGAGAGGAACATTGCCCATGCAGTTCCAGTGGAAAGCTTAACACTTTAGTCACTGTCCCTGGAGGTTTATAAATGGCTGCATAATTTGGTTGGGAGCTGTAAGCACTTCTANTGTTACCACATAGAATATAAAGAGAGGAACATTGCCCATGCAGTTCCAGTGGAAAGCTTAACACTTTAGTCACTGTCCCTGGAGGTTTATAAATGGCTGCATAATTTGGTTGGGAGCTGTAAGCACTTCTACGTAAGTGTGGAATTACTCAGTGTAGCAATGATCAAATTTCGTGGTAATTTCTTACCTAAAGATCATTTTTGTGTATTGTATAGTACTAGCTTTGGGTCAAGCCTTATATGATTCATTCCTGAGTCTTTGAGATCTATAATTGGGCTCAATCATGTCAGAAACCCATTGGAAGAGAAGTACCACCACATCCCTGTTAATGGAGTGGCCCCCATAGCTGGGACCCACATCTCCACACCCACCACAGTGACTATGAGAACCCTTAATCCAAATCTTCCTGCCACCTCTGGCTTACCACCATCCCCTCCCCAGATACTAATAGAGTATGCTTGGACCTGTCATTATCTGTCCATTTAGCAGACATTCTCAGAACATTATTTTGACTTGATGTTGACTTGATGCAGAGGATGCAACCGGTGCCTTTAAGCCAAATGAAAGAATGGGATCAAGATCAGCGGATCACGTGCACACAGTGTGTGCACACACAAACACAACATATACATGCCAGGGAGGGAAAAAACCAATTATCTCGACCCAAACAACTCTTGTGAAGCCATGTCTAGGGAATATTAAAATGAGGTATACAATACTTGTTTTGTCTTCAAGTTAGGAGAACATTTTAAAGATAAATTATTAGTGGAAGTGTTTTAATTATGATTTGGTAGGATAGTGTGTAGTTTTAAGGAATCTTTGTTCTGATTCCTTGAGCTGACTGGCTGTGTCAGATAAATGCAGTGCCCCACCTATCTATCAGTCAGTATTTTTTCTGACAGTTTCTACACCCTTATCACACAGTGAGATTAAGGAATCTTATAGCCCAAAGCATTGTTGCTGAGCCAGTGTACCGAGGGCTTTGCAAGATGTTGGCCACAGACTCAGTGATGGCTATGACCTCTGATCTCTAGGGAAAAGGCTCTCTGTTGTGTCACAGCACAGTGGCTCCTGTCCTTAATGATGACCTTCAGCCTTGTTAACACTGGTTCAGGATACCGTGTTTGAGAAACTTTAATGGCATATAGCGTTTAGAAAGATTTACATCAGAAACAGTCTGGTGCCCCTTGAAGTCCATAAACAGGAAGATTCCCGTTCAGGGAGCATATTATCTAAAGTTGAGAGCGTGAGTTGATGCTGTGTCATGACACTCACGTGGCAGGACTGGTTCTTGACTGGTTTCTGTTGAACACAACTGTAGACTGTGGTGAAGACCTGGGCAAACCCGGCAGTCCAGATAAATGCTCTAGAGTACACACTCTGTCACGGGTCTCAGGCACATTCCCCACCCTTTCCCTGCAGGGAACGGCACCTCTAACCACACTGGCTGAGATTGCCTTATGGTATATACTTGTTCCTGGCTTTGGGTTTGATGATAGTGTCGTGCGTCACGTAGCAACTGGCCATTCATTTAAAAATCTTACCTGAGGTTCCTTATACTCTTTTTTTTTTTTTTGCTTAGAGAAGCACATTAGTGTTTTTTTTTTCTTTCTTTAGGTCTAGAATAGTGGTGGATATTTTAAAATAACAGGTAACATTTGGTTTGGAAAAGGATTTTAAGTCTTCCAGTATAATTCTGAAATTATATTTCCCAGGCATATGGTCATTTTGTAGTGCTTTTTATAACCAGAAATGGCTTCATGCTTTCTCATGGAGCTTTCTGTTGTATTTCATGATTAAAGCACATATTAATATACTTACACCTTTTGTTTGTAAACTGTTTTATAGCTTAATTTGCATGTAAGTAAGAACACTGAATAAAGCATACACTACACCAAATATGATATGCTTAGCTTTTTAAATTGAGCAAGAATTCAGTAGCCTCACCATCTTTGTCATCTCTGAATTTGGAGATGAGGGTGTTGCCCTGTCTATGTCATTAAGATATCATGTTAAATCTTGGAAAATGGCAAGTCTTATTACCCTGTGTTTAGCGTCTCTGTTCAATGTGACATCTTCTTCTCCTTGTGGTCACCGTGATAGAGGCTGATTTTTTTTTTTTTTTCCTTTAGCAGAGCCCATAAGACCGAGAATAAGAAACCAACAACAAAATTTGTTAGATGGCAAATGAGAAAACTGAGAAGAGGCAGTGTTTCGTTTGCTTTTTCTTTGAGGAATGGAGCAGAGAGAGTAACATACATTTGCTTTCATTTATGTGTGTGTTTATGTGTGATGTCTTTTAGGGGGAACTTGAACGGCAGCTTTTGCAAGCAAATCCAATCCTGGAATCATTTGGAAACGCAAAGACTGTGAAAAATGATAACTCATCTCGTTTTGTAAGTTTAAAAGTGCCAGAAACCTTTTGTTCCTCAGACTTCTAGTTAAATGTCTACTATGATTAAGCAAATAAAGTATCTTCCTCCCTAACAGATGTAGTATGGAACAGTGAATAGAAATATAGTACAAGTCACATGTAATTAAAATTTTCCTAGTAGTCACATTTTGAAAAGCAAAAAAAAAAGGAAAAAACAAATGGGAAAGTAATTTAAACCATATGTTTATTATATATAAATATATAGTTATGTATTCTATGGTTGTGTTGTTATTACCTCTCTGAACTTATTTCTTCACTTTGGTTGGGGATGATATAAATAATTCTGGGCTTGTCATGGAGATTAAATGAGGTGCGTGTCAAGTACTTAAAGCAATGGGCACAATTAACACTGAACAAAGTGAAGTTGGAGTTTGATGTGGTAAATTATTGTCTTTGTACCTTACTGTGTCTGTGGTATATTGATCTCAGAATAATTTATCGCTACTGTTACTTCTCTTTATTTTAAATATTTTAGTTNTTTTTTTTTTTTTTTCCTTTAGCAGAGCCCATAAGACCGAGAATAAGAAACCAACAACAAAATTTGTTAGATGGCAAATGAGAAAACTGAGAAGAGGCAGTGTTTCGTTTGCTTTTTCTTTGAGGAATGGAGCAGAGAGAGTAACATACATTTGCTTTCATTTATGTGTGTGTTTATGTGTGATGTCTTTTAGGGGGAACTTGAACGGCAGCTTTTGCAAGCAAATCCAATCCTGGAATCATTTGGAAACGCAAAGACTGTGAAAAATGATAACTCATCTCGTTTTGTAAGTTTAAAAGTGCCAGAAACCTTTTGTTCCTCAGACTTCTAGTTAAATGTCTACTATGATTAAGCAAATAAAGTATCTTCCTCCCTAACAGATGTAGTATGGAACAGTGAATAGAAATATAGTACAAGTCACATGTAATTAAAATTTTCCTAGTAGTCACATTTTGAAAAACAAAAAAAAAAGGAAAAAACAAATGGGAAAGTAATTTAAACCATATGTTTATTATATATAAATATATAGTTATGTATTCTATGGTTGTGTTGTTATTACCTCTCTGAACTTATTTCTTCACTTTGGTTGGGGATGATATAAATAATTCTGGGCTTGTCATGGAGATTAAATGAGGTGCGTGTCAAGTACTTAAAGCAATGGGCACAATTAACACTGAACAAAGTGAAGTTGGAGTTTGATGTGGTAAATTATTGTCTTTGTACCTTACTGTGTCTGTGGTATATTGATCTCAGAATAATTTATCGCTACTGTTACTTCTCTTTATTTTAAATATTTTAGTTTTATTGGGGATATAGTTGATTTACAGAGTTGTGTTAGTTGCAGGTGTACAGCAGAGTGATTCACTTATACAGGCCCATGTATTCATTCATTTTTTAGCTTCTTTTCACATATAGATTATCACAGAACATTGGGATGGTACTTCTCTAAAATTTTCTTCTCAGCCATTCTACTCTCTGCAGTGAAAACTTTACTTTCTCCCTCAGCTCGCACAGCTCACCTAGGGACATTTTCCTGAATGACAGCAAGATCAGTGTCACAGGACATGGCCTTTCCTTTTCCAGCTTCTCAGAGTCAATACTTTGATAACAAATTGTTCAACTTGTGCTATTTCTGCTTCAATAGCTGGAGTTGTTTCTATGTTTTTCCTTCCTCCTCTGATATTAGAGATCTTAGTTAAAGTTAAGAAGGCCAAAATCAAAGCAACTTTAATTCTAATGATTCCTCAATAGGCGATTTTTGGAAATCAGGATAACTGTGACTTTTTTTTTTTTACTGTGGGGGTGTAAAGATGTGGTCCGTAGAATAGTCTGATGATGTGGTTTCTGGAATTAGAAGCCACCAGACCATAGTTCAGTTCATTTCAGTTACTCAGTCGTGTCTGACTCTTTGTGACCCCATGGACTACAGCACGCCAGGCCTCCCTGTCCATCACCAACTCCTGGAGCTTGCTCAGACTTCCATTGAATCAGTGATGCCATCCAACCATCTCATTCATCCTCTGTCATCCCCTTCTCCTGCCTTCAATCTTTCCTGGCATCAGGGTCTTTCTGGTGAGTCAGTTCTTTGCATCAGGTGGCCAGAGTATTGGAGCTTCAGCATCAGTCCTTCCAGTGAATATTCAGGACTGATTTCCTTTAGGATGGACTGGTTGGATCTCCTTGCAGTCCAAGGGACTCTCAAGAATCTTCTCCAACACCACAATTCAGAAGCATCAATTTTTAGGTGCTCAGCCTTCTTTATGGTCCAAACTCTCACATCCATACATGACTCCTGAAAAAACCATAGCTTTGACTAGAAGGACCTTTGTTGGCAAAGTAATGTCTCTGCTTTTGAATATGCTGTCTAGGTTGTTAATAGCTTTTCTTCCAAGGAGCAAGCGTCTTTTAATTTCATGGCTGCAGTCACCATCTGCAGTGATTTTGGAGCCCCCCCAAATAAAACCTGTCACTGTTTCTATTGTTTCCCATGAAGTGACAGGACCGGATGCCTTCATCTTAGTTTTTTGAATGTTGAATTTTAAGCCAACTTTTTCACTCGCCTCTTTCACTTTCATCAAGAGGCTCTTTAGTTCCTCTTTGCTTTCTACTCTAAGGGTGGTGTCATCTGTATATCTGAGGTTATTAATACTTCTCCCAGCAGTCTTGATTCTGGTTTGTGCTTCATCCAGCCTGGCATTTCATGTGATATACTCTGCATAGAAGTTAAATTAGCAGAGAGACAATATACAGCCTTGATTTACTCCTTTCCCAATTTGGAACCAGTCCGTTGTTCCATGTCCAGTTCTAACTGTTTCCTCTTGACCTACATATAGATTTCTCAGGAGGCAGGTAAGGTGGCCTGGTATTCCCATCTTTTTAAGAATTCTTCACAGTTTGTTGTGATCTACACAGTCAAAGGCTTTGGCATAGTCAGTAAAGCAGAAGTAGATATTTTTCTGTAACTCTCTTGCTTTTTCAATGATCCAGTGGATGTTGGCAATTTGATCTCTGGTTCCTCTGCCTTTTCTAAATCCAGCTTGGACATCTGGAAGTTCTCAGTTCATGTACTGTTTTGAAGCCCAGCTTGGAGAATTCTGAGCATTACTGTGCTAGTAGGTAAGATGAGTACAATTGTGTGGTAGTTTGAACATTGTTTGGCATTGCCTTTCTTAGGGATTGGAATGAAAACTGACCTTTTCCAGTCCTGTGGCCACTGCTGAGTTTTCCAAATTTGCTGGCATATTGAGTGCAGCACTTTTAACAGTATCTTTTAGGACTTGAAATAGCTCAGCTAGAATTCTATCACTTCCCCTAGCTTTGTTCGTGGTGATGCTTCCTAAGGCCCACTTGACTTCGCACTCCAGGATGTCTGACTCTAGGTGAGTGACGAGACCATAGGGGACCCGGTATACAAAGGCAGCCGATAACCCTCTGTATACTTGTGCCCAGGCTGGCGAAACAGAGCACTGCAGACTGGGTGGCTTAAACAATAGATTGAACTATGTGTTTTTTTCACAGTGGAGGATAAAAGTCTGACATCACTGTGCAGCCAGGGCTGGTTTCTTCCTAGGTCTGTCTCCTTGGCTCGTGGACAGCCGTCTCCTGGGGATTCACGTGGTCTTCCCTCTGCATGTTTGTTCTGTTCTAAGACCCCAGTCACGTTGGATTCAGCCCACCATTATGACCTCATTTTAACTTAATTACATTTGTGCAGACCCTTTCTTTAAATATAGTCTTGCTCTGAGCTAGTAGACATTAGGATTTCAGCATATGAATTTGGGGCTGGTGGGGACAACTCCACCCTAACACCCAATACCCTCAAAGGTAGTTGCAGTGCAAGAAGCTTACCAGGTTATGTGAAAAGTAGTAGGGACGTATTTGCTTGGAATACTGTTTATTCCTAGTAAGATAAAATCTGGAGATCTGCTTAGTCCAAGTTCATTTAGTAATTATTTTAGCTTTTTCTCTACAAAGTGGGATAGCAAATATGCCTGTGTCAGTAAGAAGCATGGCTGTGACTTTCAGATCTGAGGAAACTGAGCTGCTTTTAGAGTTTCTGTCATTCCATGGATCATCAGAGTTGAGTCTGAGCCACAATTAAATCTTAAATTCTTTTTTCTGAAAGCCCTGTGTTTAGTGGCTATGCCATGGGGTGGGAGATAGCTACCAGCTTTGGTATGAGAGTGTTGTAAAGATTTTCAAGGACTTCGTAGTGGAAAATGTTTTATTTTACCACATAAATCAAGGTACCAGTCTGTCCTGATTTCTAAACACCCCCCTCCCCCAAACCACATTCCAAATCCAAGATAAACAGTTTTTTGCTCATTTGTCTCACTTTTGCCTAGAAAAGATAAACTGCTACTAACTAGTCCTGTCCTTTGGTCTAGAATGTGGTGATCCTATTATTAAAAGATAAGGACTCAGCTGATGGGGATCTTGTGTTTGGGACAGAGAGACAGGTAACTCTGTATTAGAGTCTACTGCTCCATAACCAGATACTCTAAGTCCTAGTGATGTAGAGCATTTATTGTCTCAGTGTTTCTGGATGATGGTTCTGGTTCAGGGTCTGCCAAGGAAGTCATCATTACCATGTGATTGGCTAGCGCTAAGCATCTGAAGGCTGCTGAGGCTGGAGGAGCTTAGCTTCCCAGCTTGTTACTCGGGTAGCTTTTGGCAAGAGGCCTCAGTTCCATGGGCTTCCCTGGTGGCTCAGAGAAAAAAAATCCGCCTGCCAGTGCTGGAGACACAAGTTCAATCCCTGGGTTGGAAAGATCCCCTAGAGAAGGGAATGGTAACCCACTCTAGTATTCTTACCCGGGAAATCCCATGGACGGAGGAGCCTGGTGGGCAACAGTCCATCGGGTTGCAAAAGAGTCAGACACAACTTAGCGTCTAAAAAACCAAATCTGTGATTTGTTATAGATACTGTAGATCAGTGGTTCTCAATATGGGGTCCCCTAGGGTTCCTACACTTGGCATCTCGTGGGTGGAGGCCAGGCATATCGCTGAACGTTCTGCAATGTACAGGAGGCCCCACAACAGAGTTATCCCCACACATCAGGTACATGGAGGTTGAGAAACTCTCCTCTGATGTGCTCCTTTAAATGGTAGTCTAAATTAGGAAATTCATTGTAAAGTAGTAACTGTACATAGTCCCCTTAATGCTTGTTATTGGCACAGCTTGTCCAAAGGTTGATAAAGATTATTATGGTGGGAACTTGTTTTACATTCTACTGGTGGGAAGACTTTCTTAGATTGTTTCCAGGAAAATTGATTCTAGCAAGAATCACCCATCAATGTAAATTCTCAACAAACCTTGATTCAGCTGAAGTTCTACCTTCCAAAGTGCTTGTGCTACTGAATAATCATCACTACGTATGCTCCATCTAATATAGTAAAAGCTAATCTTTTTAGAAAAGATTTTTGATTAAGGCAGTGTTGTTAGACATAGCTAATCATTCAACCAAGAAACAAAGATGCCTTTAAATTGTTGACTTTGCGTTTTGATTTTTAGAAAGTCTTTACATTGGTATGTATGGTATTTTTTTAAAGAAAGAGTTTCGTAACCAGTTACTGTTATCATAAAGCATTAACTGCACAATAACACAAGCAGGTTGATTTTAGCAATGTTAGTTCCACTGATCACCTCTCATTCCACATTCAGTTAAAACACTTTGGCAGTTTTCAGTGGATGTTGCCAACCCTGGTTCTCAGGCGGTTAAAGGAGCCATTTAAAGGAGCACATCAGAGGAGAGTTTCTCAACCTCCATGTAACTGATGTGTGGGGATAACTCTGTTGTGGGGCCTCCTGTACATTGCAGAACGTTCAGCAATATGCCTGGCCTCCACCCACGAGATGCCAAGTGTAGGAACCCTAGGGGATCCCAAATTGAGAACCACTGATCTACAGTATCTATAGTAGCCAGTGTAGACTCATTTTCAGATTTTACATGATGGGGTTTTTTGGTTGTGCATTTCAGTTAATTATTAA
Source organism: Neotragus pygmaeus (assembly GCA_006410875.1). Classification (NCBI taxonomy): domain Eukaryota; kingdom Metazoa; phylum Chordata; class Mammalia; order Artiodactyla; family Bovidae; genus Neotragus; species Neotragus pygmaeus. Next base: position 231,428 of record SJYV01010300.1, on the reverse strand, counting down.
TTAAGCACCTGTTCTTTGCTGGTCACTGTTCTGCTTACTTGTTATCTCCATTTGGATGTCTAATAGATTTCTCAAATTGACATATTCCAAATGAAACTTTTTTCTTTTTCTTTCAAAGCATCTTTTTGTAAGACTTAGGTGAATAAATGATACAATCAAGTCACCCAGTTGCTTTAAGCGTAAAACAAAATAGAATCAACAAAACCTAGAAAACCAAAATACCTAAGAGTCATCCTTGATTGAGCCTTTTGTCATGGTTCATGTCCAGGCCAGGAGTGAATTGTGTGGGTCCACTTCCAGAACATACTTCCAGTCTGTCCACGTTTCTCCATCTTTGTCCCCTGTACTCCTCATTTGTCTCAAAACCTAAATCAGATCTGAGGAGGCTTCCCCTGTGTTCTGTCTCCCAGCCTCCTGCTGTTTTCCTTCATGGCACTTCCCACAGTCTGTGGTTTGTGCTGTGCTCATCTGTGATTTCTTTCCTGCTAGGATATAAGATCCCTGATGGTAGGGGCCCTTCCCATCTTGCTTTCCAGATCCTTAGTTGCTGGCTCTGCCTTCCGCATACATAGTAGGTATGTAGACGTCTTTGTGGAATCCGTTCAGTTACAGTGTGGTTGCCTACTAAGTGCTAGACACCCTTTTAGACCCTTGGACTAATCAGTGGACAGAGCTCACCTTCATTCGAGTTTTAACTTTTTGATCACTTGCCATCACATGCATTTGAGCTCAGCTGGCATGCTGCACTTGCCAGGCTCTTTGGGAATATGCATGCCCTAATTTTTTTGCTTTTTTTTTTATAGTTGATTTGCAACATTGTGTTAGTTTCAGATATACAGCAAAATTGATTCAGTTATACATATATGTATATATTTTTAGATTCTGTTCTGTTACAGGTTATTATAGGATATTAACCTATATCATTCCCAGTGCTATACAGTAAATCCTAGTGGCTTATCTGTTTCATATGTGGTAGTATATATCTGTTAATCCCATACTCTTAATTTATCCCTGTCCTCCCTTTCCCTTTGGTAGCCGTAAGTTTGTTTTTTACATCTGTGAGTCTGATTCTGCTTTGTAAATAAATTCATTTGCATTATTTTTTAGATTTCACGTGTAAGCAGTGTCATATCTGCGTCTTTCTTTGTCTAACTTACTTCACTCTGTGTGATGATCTCTAGTTCCATCCGTCTTGTTGCAGATGGCAATTTCATTCTTTTTTATGGATGAGTTCTATTGTGTATGTGTATATATATGTATATGTATATGTATATATATATATATATATATACACACACATACACCACATTTTTATCCATTGTTGATAAACATGCTGATGGACATTTAGGTTGCTTCTGTGTCTTGGCTATTATAAATAGTGCTGCTATGAACATTGGAGTGCATATATCTTTTTGAATCCAAGTTTTCATCTTTTCCGGATATATACCCAGGAACAGGATTGCTGGATCATATGGTAACTATTTTTAGCTTTTTAAGGAACCTCATACTGTTTTTCATAGTGCCTATGCCCCAGATTTAGAAGTGTGGGGCTCTGGCCAGTAGGGAGGCTCTGGCACCATGGCTAGGCCAGGCCTGGGGTTGGGGTTGAACATCAACATGAAAGAGCAGTGTGATGTTAAAAGATGAATTGTGTGTCCAGTGGAATTCCATGTAGTCATTATTTAAAGCCACGAGCTTGCAGTGAAAATATTTGAAACTATAAATTCCATAAACTTTAGAATCCATTTGTTTCCATTTCTTTGATCTGATATAGACAAGTAATTTCCTGAAGAATATCTTTTTTTCCAAAGATGCTAGCATATGGTTTGTATTAAAGGAGATTCTTTAGGAGAGCATTACCCTTATGAAAATAATTGTTCACAGTTAGTCCAGCTCTCTGTTTACTGAGAAGTCAGATGCATTCCAGATGGAGAGGTTTATGTAAAATGGATCTCTTGTAATTAAACTTTGAAACAGGGATTTCAATTTCAAAATGATTGTATCGGCAGATACATCTTCCCTCAGAAAGTTTTAGTGGGGATCACTCTCCATACTTCCTCAAATCTTTTCCCTTTTTGTTCTTTTCTCTTTTTTTCCTTCCTTTGCAAAGATTTGAGTCAGTTTGGCAATTCCCAAGTTATGTACCTCGAGGTATTAATAGCTAATTAGCTTCCAATCATTGGAGCCAGATAAAGGCTCCAGGTGACCTCCCTACTGCTTGGCTACCAATTTACAACGAAAGTGAGTCAGAGTTCTGTACCCTCGCCTGTATTAGCCCGCAGGCACCAAAATCAGTTTTGTGGGTGAATTGAACGCGTTCGATGCTCTGTCTTTAGTGCTCTCACCCAGACTTTCCGTAAAGACGTACTGAGGCCAACGTGACGGCATCCGAGGCAGGATGAGGTCCACCCGGGGCATCCCTCGTCTTCCAGCTGAGCTGCTGCCCTCGTAGCCCCTGGGGCTTGCTGCAGCCCTGACACCCGGCCCACACCAGACTGGCTGGTGGACGTCTGTGTATTTCCAGTCAGACCAGGGCTCTTAATATCACTCATTTTCCCCCAGGAATTTCAAACATCCATTATACTAAGTAACAAGGCCACTTAATTCATAAGAAAACTCATTTTACTAATTAACAAAGCTTCTGGTGTAGTTCGGAGATTAAAATAGCTAGAGCATTTAAAATAGCCATCTGGCCTTGGGATTGTGTCCTGGCTAATTACTTCCCAAATGACTTTTCCCATTTAGGACAAATAGCTACCTCCAGACTGGCGATTCTTCCTGGAGCAAACTCACTCACACACAGAGCACACTGTCTAGGCTACTGTGTTTTCTAGTACAGATCTTACAACAACTTTAAATACAAATTGGGAAGGAAGAAAAGACGTATTTTCAGAGCATGAGGACGGCACTGTCCCTGTAGTAAGGTGCTAACAATGTAGGTTTAATTACTGTGGATATGTCGTAACCACCCACCAGAAAAAGTCTAGAAAGTCAGTGTCAATTCAGAAGGGGTAAAATTCTTTAAGATAATTTTCTTATTTTCTTAATAGTATCAAAATATCCAAGTTGTCCTATTGCCTCTTTTGAGTGAAATTCCTAACAGTTTCAATTTTATATAACAGAGAGGATGCTAGTTGTCTGCTGTTCAGACTCTTGCAGGTAACGCACTGTCTTAGTTGTCCTTGGATCGGAACACAGTGTGCATGGCGTCAAAATGCATCCTCTATCGTTCATACATAACATAAAATACTTGTCCTGGTTTTGCTTTTTCCTTTGTTTTTGTCCTTGTTGACGAAATCCTGGTTGAATATCCTGAGTACCCCAGTCTGACCTGTATGGGAATCAGATACAGAGCAGACATCTTCCACAGTGACTCAGTGGCCATGGGTTTGAGCATACTCTGGGAGAAGGTGACAGACAGGGGAGGCTGGCATGCTGCAGTCCATGGGGTCATGAAGAGTCCTGACTTAGGACATGCGTTAGCAACTGAACAACAACAAAGTCTTCCAGGAGTTTCTTCATACCGTGTTTAAAAGACTGGAGGACCCAACCTACTTGATAGTAAAACTCAACTTGTTTTCCACTTTGGTCTAGATTTGTATGTTAACAAAAATGTTAATTCTGAAAGAGTACTGATTCGGTCTGTGAGGAGGTACTAATTTCCTTTGGGGTCAGGGGAGGGCTGGAGGGCCACCCCCATTCACTGCTCCCTCTCCACGTGTAGGCTTCCTCACTCTCCCCACTTTCTTCATGATTTTTTGCCTGGGCCTTTTCATTCAACCAGAAGATCCTTGTCTGGCACTAACTGTAATGGTTAGAGCAGCTACAGGTGCTGGTTATGAAAAGGAAAGTGGACCGATGGCTAGGGAGCTGATATGCAAGTTAGGTGTTGTGTGTTGGTGACTTTGCTTGTTTATCCAAGTAAGTGATCACATGTCTAAAATAATCTGGGGCATTTCTTTTTAGGTTACCTGTTCAGAAGCCCAAAATTTAGGATGCTTTTTTTTTTTCCTTCCAATTTCTCCTTTGAATGTAATTTCCTTTTTTTAGTTGATATTCTCCTATGAAGTAAAGGAAAAATAAGCTCACCAAATATAAAATGGATTATGTTCAATGTAAGATTTTAAAGTTATTAGAGTTCAACATTGCCAGCATGGTAACTTTGTCCTTTTGCCCAAATAAGGAATTTTTAAATGAATTTTGAACCTGTGATGTAGAGTGTAAAGAAAAGGGAATAGAAAATAGTATAAGAAGTTGGAAGCTTTAACAGCATGTAGATTAATATATAATAAAGAAATTAGACAAGTTATTGAAAGCTGAAAGTTTATATTACTCTACAACAAAGTTTTAAGTGAAATACTCAGCAAGAATTAGGTGGTATGATATGATTTTGATTAACTTTTCTCCAGTGTTAAAGAAAATTTTGAAAAAGTATCTGAGCAGTGGGTTGGCAGTGTATTCTTTGCAGTTTTGAAGTAATAATATCTTGTCTACTCTCTTTTAAAATAGCTTTTTTTTTTTTTTTAGCTCAGTGAAGTATTATATAAATGATACAGCTATTTAAAAGTTGTAAAGAATTGTAATCCTCATAATAACCATCAGGAGCTGATTTTACTTTAGTTTCTTTTTTGAACAGTTCTAACTATCTGTAAGGACTGTTAGTTTTTAAACTTTATTCTTTCTTAAGGGTCTTCCACATAAAAAGGATGGAATTGACTTATTTTAAAAAATAGAATAAAATTCATTTCTCTCATAACTACCATATGATTCCTTTGGACCATTACATATAGAAAAAGTAAGGATTTTAGTAATCTTATCACTGTGATATATTAGTGATCTTTTCGGTATTTTGTAACATTTTGCTATTTCATCATCCTGGGAATTGATTCATCATTACTCATCAGTTATCCCCAACAATGTTAAAACAAGACCAGAATAATAAAGAGTAATGGAATTGCCTAGTAGGATGCTATCACAGTGACTACTGCCTCGTCCTTTAGTTTGCTTGTTGCCCAAAGAATTGCACTCTCTTTCAAGAAGGTATGAAAGAGTGCTGCAGAGAGCATTTTTTTAGTCTACTTTTAGCTTTCAGTGAACATAGTTGAAAAATCAAAAGTTTTCACCAAAATGGCCGAGAGAAAAGAGTTACAGAGGAACACATTTCACAAATATTAGATGAATGAGAAGATGAATGCAGAGATAGGCAGCATTGTAGACTCTTAACGATGATGGTGAACTTGGTTCCGTTAAGTCTCAGATTGAGTCTCCAAATGGTGTAGCCTTGAATTTTCTCAGATTCAAGAACAATGTATTTCTAAAGACCAAAAGGAAATATGTCTTTGGCATCCAGTTAATCTTTTCAAAAGGAAGAATTTCCTCACTCAGAATGTTGTAATAAGAATCTGGACCACTGGTGTTCTGAATGACCGAGTGACAGTGCTCTTTCCTCTTTTGTGATGTTTGTGGATCAGTATTTATCCAGTATGGTTTATAAAAGGACAAATGCTGAAGGCAAAATTGTACATGAAAGTGATTAAAAGGAAGTAGATGGTGTCGAAATGAAGAGATTCATTGGATTGACCATTCTAACTGGTGCTTGTAAATCTAAAAATGAAAATGTTTTACAGTTATAGATTGAAAAAGATCTTCCTCTCTTCACAGAGTTACAGACTGTCAGATGTTTTAGGTATTCTTCCAGTATTGCATTCTGACAATGCAAAGGCAATAATAAGTGAGAACCTGTTGTCAGAAGAAAATAAAGGTGTTTTTGGTTGCCACTCTGAATAGCTGTGTGCCCAGACTTGAAAATAATGGGGTAGTTTTCCTTACAATTTAGAAGTTGAAATCAGACTGCACTGTTATCATGGAATGCTACTCTCTGTCGTTTTATTTTAAGAGAACTCGAAACAAGCACAGAACCTCCCTTTAAATTACTGTTCAGCTTGAAGCTAATGAATGTACTTGATAAACCGAAAGACTACTCAGCTCCACCTGACTATCAGGGGAATCCTTTCTCTGTTCCCTTAGCACTGTCTCTCAGTCCCCTGGATGTGCTTGGGCCACGTTGTTCTTCTGCAGGTGCTGAAAAAGCACGGCCTTGCTTCTCCTGGAGTTGGGGGCCATTGTGTCAGCCTATCTCAATGCCTCAACCATTTTATTTGTACTATTATTTGTGTAAACTGTTATTTGTATTAACTGTTACTATTAAGTCCTCTTACATAATATCACTAGTCCATCTGAAAAGGAGGAAAAGTTTTTTCTCCTGTTAAAAAAAAAATCCAAAACTTTCTCTCCCTTCATGAAATAAAACTAACCAAGCAAATTGTCATTTTTATTTTGTGACTCAAAAGTAATTAACAAATTCTCTATGGAAGTAATTGCTAAATGCTCACCAGCAGCTTCTTAAAGATGGATTTGCCTGGTAGTTGATAGAATTTAAATCGTTACCTCCTTAAGTTCTTTGACACAAAGATCCATTTTTAAGCTTGAGGGTGTTGCTGATATTGGTGTCACCATCCTCTTTTTCAGTTTCACGTTCTGCTAATGTATTCTGTTGTACGCATATACTCAGTTACAAATGTTAGACCCATGTCCAGCGTTGTTTCAGTTTAACCAGTGTTTTGATAATTTATAAACGTAGTGAGTGACTTTATACATTACTGTTTGAGAGGTGCTAAGAGGCATGCTTTTGCTCAAAATGCTTTTGCTTCATCAAGGAATCGTGTTTTTTACCTCCTCTCAAACACTTTGGGGTTTAGTGGCATCCAAAGCTGACCCTTAGTGAAAAGTGCATCTGTTACTGTGATGGTGTGATTCTTGAGCTGTATCAAGCTAGCCACGCATTTCCTGTGCAGAGCAAGGCTTTCAGCTCCTGGACTGCACACTGCCCTGTTGATCTGTATCTCTGTCCATACACCAGCACCACACCTTCTTAATTATCCTACAGCTTCTTGAAATCAAGTAGTGCGAGTCCTAGAGCTCTCAGAATCATTGTGACTTCTTTAGGTCTTCTTCATTTCCCTTAAGTTTTGGAATCTGCTTGTTGACGTCCACCGAGAAGCCGTCCTATCCCTTGCCTTTTCCTGTGATGAATAGTTGTAGTATGTTTACGAATATCAGTCCTTTGCAGTCCTGGGATTCTTGATCATTGTTGTGTTCCTTGGTTTTACAAAGTATATTTAATTTGGCCTTTTATATCTATATTTGCAAGTAAGATATTTGCTTTTGCTTTCTGATATGTTTTTTATGATATGTTTGCCAGCTTGTGTATTCGGTGTTATGATAACTTTATAAAATGGATTGTGAAAGAATCACTATTTTCTGTTTCCCTTGAAACAGTTAAGTGTATAATAAGACAATTCAATATTCCTTAAGGAATTTGCTAAACTATTTAAGACCAATCCATCATTTTTAAAGGAGTAATTATATTTTATTATTTTCTGTGTTTATGGTCTGTTCAACTTTTCTCTTGTTTTTCTCTGAATGAGTTTCTGTTTTCTTAGGAGATCATCTTTATTTTTCACTTTTCTCAAATCTAGCATTAGAGGATTGGATACAGTGTTCTTTTAAAGCTATTAAAATCTTTCAGATTATTTAGAAGAACTTTTAAAAAGTTTTAAATGGTTAGCATTTCATTTTTATTATGTCCAGTAAAGTCACCTACCCCAGCCCTAGGTTTATTGAGGCTTTTTCTTTCCCTTTTATTTGGGATAATATAATTAAGATTCCATTTTTGTAACCAACTTGTGGATACATGACAGAGTAACTTTGGCTTATTTATTATAGTGTTCAGATCTTCTATGTCCTTATTTTCAGCTTTTTTTTTTTTTTTTTTTNTTATTTGGGATAATATAATTAAGATTCCATTTTTGTAACCAACTTGTGGATACATGACAGAGTAACTTTGGCTTATTTATTATAGTGTTCAGATCTTCTATGTCCTTATTTTCAGCTTTTTTTTTTTTTTTTGCAATTTATTTTCAGGGCAAGTTTATTCGGATCAACTTTGATGTAACTGGCTATATCGTTGGGGCCAACATTGAAACATGTATCCTTTTTCATAATTGCATTATTCAAAATAGAGAATTGATTTCATCTTCCTGCAGCCTGGTGACCATCCTCTGTGACGCCTCTTCCATTTCCCAGATGATAAAACGTAAGCCCAGAGAAATTGTGACTTGTTTAGATACCTTCAACTACTGACTATGAACTCCAAAGTGACATTTTGTTGTTGTTTGGTTTCGACACTGGGTCATGATCTGGTCACGTGCCTGGGGAAGTGGAGGGTCACTCAGGTGAGAACACCTGTACCGGCAAATGGGTCCAGGAAGTGTTTGTGTGCTCATAGCACATTTAGGTGAATAACATCTTCAGTTACTGCTGTATTAGCCCATTTTTTTCCCCCATCTACTTTTGATATTAGTAGAGTGACCATGTCCCATTAAAACAAACCTTATAATCTACAGAATTGAAGCAGTTTCAGTTAGTGTTAAGCAGAATAAAGTCAGAGGGGAAAAAAAAGTCAAACACATAGACTAGTCCTAAGAAATGTCACAAGCATAGAATAGCCTTCAGGAATGATGGATCTATAGAGAGAATTAGTTTGATTAAAAAGAATAAATTAGAAATGATTCTGAATGATAATGTCCCAATTAGGAAATAACAGCTGACCGTTCTCTATACTTGTTAATACTCTTTGTGATAGATACTGTTTCTGGCCCTCCGGTCAGGGATGGATCGGATTTTTCCTGTTAATTCAGAACTATATTTTATGTCTCTAAATATGCTCAGAGCCAGAAAAGAAAGCAAACACTTGAACATGACAAGCAAATGGATCCAGAGCAGGGGTCCCCAGCCTCTGAGATCTAACACCTGATGATCCGAGGTGGAACTAATGTAATAATAATAGAAATAAAGTGCACAATAAATGTAATGTGCTTGAATCATCCCCAAACCGTCCCCACTCTGGTCCATGGAAAATTCATCTTCCACAAAACCAATTCCTGGTGCCAAAAGGGTTGGCAACCGCTGCGCAGTCACTTCATGTTGAAAAGCATCCTTCATGTGCATGCACGCTTCACTGAATGTGGAGGGTGTGTTTGGGGTAGTCCAATTATTAATTAAAATTAGGCTGTATGCACATACACAGTTGGCTTTGGTGGCCCCAGGAAGATTTAATTCAGAGAAGATAATTCTTTCCCAAAGCAGTAAAACTGACTCTTAGGAGTCCAGTGTGACTGTCAATGCAGAAATATTCCAGGAGCATCCAGACTCAGTGGACAGAGAAACCAAACAGGCCCCAGATGCACGCTCCAAATACCCACACGGGGCTGCGGTGTTCTGACACACAGGCACTGACTGACGGGAGTGGTACCAGAGTTACACATATTTTGGAGGCCAGCAAAGTTTTGGTTTCTGACTGTGCTGTTTGAGTAATTTCTTTGTGCCCTGGTTTCCTTCTTTGTGAAATTACAATAATAAATCTGCTGTTTCAAGGCTTTTCCACCTCAGACAACTTGGCTTCCCTTTTTTTATAGCATCTCACGGCTCCTTGTGTAGAGCTGTGTTCTTTGAACATAATCCAAGTCAGGGTAGTGTGGGTGGAGGAGGGGTGAGGGAAGCGCTCTGATCTTCAAGCTCCCTGCAAGTTCAGAGGTTCTAGATTAGTGAGAAACAGAAATTGCATGTCTTTCTTTTTCTGCATACAAAATTCAGTCATTTAGAGTGATTCATTGCAGACTAGTCACTGTATTCTAAAGAAAGAAAAATCTTACAAATTAAATGTGTACAGACACTGAGAGGAGACCACCTTTTCATTGTCACCCTTAACCACCGTTGCTCAGACCTTCTGGAAAAATCTCGTGCTGTTCGTCAAGCAAAAGATGAGCGTACTTTTCATATCTTTTACCAGTTGTTATCTGGAGCAGGAGAACATCTGAAGTGTAAGTTACAGATTTTTTTTTTTTTTACTGTTTTATGTTCGGTTAAACATCTTTTATAATACTTTTTTTTGAAAAAGAGAACAGTTGTAGAATTATGCACACGCACACNAGTTGTTATCTGGAGCAGGAGAACATCTGAAGTGTAAGTTACAGATTTTTTTTTTTTTACTGTTTTATGTTCGGTTAAACATCTTTTATAATACTTTTTTTTGAGAAAGAGAACAGTTGTAGAATTATGCACACGCACACACACACACACATCAAAATTCTAGCTGGCTCAGTTATGAAAGTGAAATTGAACTTCAAGCCATGGGATAGACAAAAGTGGCAAGTATATGGGTGGTGTTATATTATATTTCGTGCTTTTCTTTTAAAATAATTTTAAATTTGAAGGCATATGATGTGTTTTATACAAATTTTGTTTCAAAATTTGTAAATATAAAAGTAATGAAAAATAAATTTATTTAATAAAGTTAAATTGAATACATGTATGTATTCCTAGATTTACAACTGAATGTATATTATCCTTTCAGTAGTACTAGAAAGAGCCTGTGTGGATTTTTATTTATTTTGTGAATCACAAAGACCAGAAATTGAGAGTTGGATAAGGTAAAAAGAAGTTCTTTTCTGGGTCAGAATTTTGCTGGGTCAGAAGAAGATACACAACCTTTTGGTTTCTTCTGAGTCTCAGAGAGTAAATGCTGCTTCTCTAGAATTAGTATGTATGTTATTTAGATATCACAATAGACATATAAAACCCTACAATCCTTTTCTCACTTGAGATCTAGGCTTTTACTAAAAATAGATCATCTGTGGAAGCATTAAACCCAGAAATTAGTTAAAGACCTGCAAGGAAAAAAAATAAGCAGCATATAGAGTAATTGCCATTGAGAGACTAAAATTTTAAGGGTATGCAATAGGTAATGCTGAAGGGAAGAAAACCCTCATTTTCAGCCTGGCAGACTGAAAGCAGTAATGAATCAAGAAAATAACTGTTAAAAGAAGGAATTTTCTTTTTTATTTTTTTTAAAGCAATACCCAGTGGAAGCTCCATGTGATGTAGATAAGAATTAAGGGGTTGGTGTGATCAGGAGAAGTTCTCTGCAGAAGAGCCAGTGACACATAAAGCCAGAAGCCCAGATAACATCTGCTGTAGGAAAAACCATGTTTACCTATTTTGCACGCTCTTCTTTTCTTGAGAACACATTTATTGAAAAGGAGCTTGTTCTTGCTTATTCATGTTCCCTGAAGTAAGAGAGTCATTGGGTATGTCTGTTATAATACTCTGTGAGACTAGTGCTACGTCAGACATTGCTCTCAAAGGCAAATGGACCATTAAGCAGACTGACGTGGAGAAAGGGCTCCAGGGTGCTGGCTGGGCTCAGGGCTTGGCGGGCCCATGTTCCACACCAGGAACATAGAGTGTGGGTTTGAAGGTTCCTCCTCAAAAGATGTGTGCAGTATTTAAATCTGGAAACAATAAAGTTTACTTATCTGGAAAATTGATATCATTTCCCAGCTATCTGATTTCAAATATTGTATAAACCACTGTCCCAAAAGCCCCTCTTGAGATTCCTGTTGTTTACATCATCATTTCTTTCATTGTACAGAACCTGGAAGACTGTGTATTTAATGTGAGAATGTAAAATGTGGTGGTGGTGGATCAGATGTTTTTCTGTCCTGTGGGTCCAGTTTGACGATGGGGCTGTGCTTCAGTCTGTTGATGACTATTTATGACGTTGTATTCTGTTTTCTTTCAGCTGATTTGCTCCTTGAAGGATTTAATAACTACAGATTTCTCTCCAATGGCTATATTCCTATTCCGGGACAACAAGACAAAGATAACTTCCAGGAGACAATGGAGGCAATGCATATAATGGGCTTCTCCCATGAGGAGATTCTGTGTATGTATGATTTCTCTAATAAGATTCTGATGCTCAGTTTTACCAAGACTTAAAAATTAGGGGTAAAAAACCTAAACTAGAAAATGATTGTGAAATTAATGGGACCTGCCTCTTAATTTTATGAAACCCTGAGACTCATCTTTCTGAAAAGTTTTATATAGCTAATTTTTAGCACAAAATACATTAGAATATGTCCTCTTCAGCCCACTCTCACTCCTCTTTCAATATCATATCTTAATTCTTTTTTCTTTTTATATCAACATACAGCAATGCTTAAAGTGGTATCTTCAGTGCTTCAGTTTGGAAATATTTCTTTCAAAAAGGAGCGAAACACTGATCAAGCCTCCATGCCGGAAAATACAGGTAGGCTGATGAACACTGATTTTATTTCTGTTTCTATGGCCTGTTGTGTTCTCCAAAAATGTGTTACAACACGAGCATAAAAGCATCCTGAGGTGTCTCCCGTGAGGCTCCACATGCCTACATAAGGGTCAGTCTGATTCCTGAGAGGAGGGAGGAGGTTGGAGTGCCAGCTGAGGAGCAGGTGTGGGGACCCTGCCTTATTGACGGGGGTTAGGACTTGGGAGTGGGCTGGAGAGACCACACGGCTTGTCCCTAAGGGAGCTGCAGCTATTGGCTTCCAGCCAGTTCCTTGCCAGAATGCAGGTCCAGGGCTACCAACCAGAACTGATTTTTCAGAGGAAGGTGGAAACCTAGATTTTAATATGAAATTTTCAAACTTTTAAATATTAAAAATGGATTGAAATTCACAGCAGTTAAAAACAAAAATTTGTGAACCATAAGGAAATGGCAACCCACTCCAGTACTCTTGCCTAGAAAATTCCATGGATGGAGGAGCCTGGTGGGCTACAGTCCATTGGGTTTCAAAGAGTCAGACGCGACTGAGCGACTTCACTTCAAAATGTGTTTGCAAGCCTTGTGAGGTCTGCTTCCAACAGTCTGGAGACACAAAGAAAGCTGAGGCATCTGTGCTTGGTACCAGAACGTTCTTTTGCCTCCCAGGAGCATCCTTCTCTCCTTTTCCTTTCCTGATTCGTTTATGGAACAACTGTTTTTTAAAAGCCAAGATTGCCTCCTGGCTGCTCCTTACATCCCCAGTAATAGAAGTGACATTAATTGCTCTTTATTGAATAAGAAGCTTTAAATAATTACAACTCTATAAATGTTCTTGAATTATTACGTATATTAGGTAGTTGCTGCTGCTAAGTCGCTTCAGTCATGTCCGACTCTGTGCGACCCCAGAGACGGCAGCCCATCAGGCTCCCCCGTCCCTGGGATTCTCCAGGCAAGAACTGTGGAGTGGGTTGCCATTTCCTTCTCCAGTGCATGAAAGTGAAAAGTGAAAGTGAAGTAGCTCAGTCATGTCCGACTCTTCTCAACCTCATGGACTGCAGTCCACCAGGCTCCATCCATGGGATTTTCCAGGCAAGAGTACTGGAATGGGGTGCCATTGCCTTCTCTGTATTAGGTAGTAGTGGTGGTTAATTCACACTTGCACTGTTGCAGTGTGCCAGAGTTTGTACTGTTTAATTACAGCATAATTTAAACATGTGCGAGGGGAGAGCAGAGTGGAAGGACCTCCTACCATGTTCTTGGCTCCTGGCATAGACGACCACCAACCCATGGCCTGTGTTTCATTTATACCACTTCCCCTTTCCTAGATTATTTCAAAGCAAATCCCAGATACTTCATTTGTAAACATTTCAGTCTGACGCTCAACTCAGGATCAGAAAATGAGGGCTTGAAGTGGCTATATACACCTGGACTTCTGTTTGTATTGATGATATTTCTGCTTTCTCTTACCAGAGTTTTTCAGGTTATCAGTATTTTTAAAATTTTTAATTCTGGTAAAATTACACATGACAAAGTCTGTCATTTTAACCCTTTTTTATGCATATAGTTCAATAATATATATTCACATCATCATGCAGTCACTCTCTAGACTTCATCTTGCAAACTTAAACTCTAAAACAAGTCCCCGTATCCCCATCCCCCAGCAACCGCCATTCTACTTGTCTCTATGAATAGGACGAGTCTGGGTACCTCGTATAAGTAGAATCATTCAGTGTTTGTCTTTTGTGACCGGCTTATTTCATCAGGTTATTATATGTTAATTTCCCATGGATTTTTACATGTTGGTATCAAAATGGCGTTTTTCAGAAAAGTCTTATTCTCTGCTGTCATTAATAGGACTAAAACTAAAATGACCTTCATTAGCACATCACTCCAGACCATTCTTCCTCATCCTCCCCACCCCAAACCCACCCCTCACCCCTGTTGAATAAGGTAAATACAGCAAATAGCTGTTAACCTGTAGTACCAGAAGCACCACAGATTTGAACGAGAAAAGTACATCTAGTCACAGAAATTTATCACGGACATAATGAACCAAAAGGAAGAGCACATTTCAGTTACTGGGCTTTGGATATAAGAGAGTTTGAATCTAGATTAAAATCTGGAAAAACAGTCACAAACAGAGCAGGTGTGAACTGGGAAATTAGGGTCATTATTGCCGCTATGAAAACCAAGAAAAGTCTGCCAGGTCTAACCACTGATCTGTAGGATGGCGGGCGCCAGAGGCATGTGTTCAGTGACCACAGGGCACAGTCAGGGTGAAGGGCTCCGTTCCCAGTGACACCCAAACATTTACCTGCTCCCCACTGGAGTTTTCTCAGTGATATGGGCAGGTTGTTACCTTTTAGATTGAAAATGAATCTAAAGAAAAACAAAAGCGGCAAATAACAGAGTAATAAGGCTTAGAAGTAGAAAATGTAATAAGGGAACTTGTTTTCCTTTTGGAGGAGAGTAAGCCAAGATAGAGTCACTCTATAAAGTGTGTTTTTTAGCCTCTAAAATGATGTTTATCATCACAAAAAAGAATGTGAGCAATTTGCTTTTTCTACTTCTGTGTATTTTTCAGCTTCCCACCCAACACGTACACACATGCATATGTATGTACATTAACTGAAAGGAGCCAGGATGTAGAGGGTGAGGAGGGCAGTTGGTGAGAAGACTCATAAACCAAAGGAAGTGTTCCCTGAAGCACAGCCTCCCTGCCCACCCAGGGGTGCTGCTGGGCGGCCAGCAGTTCACTTGGATCAGGGGAGTGGGATGCAGTGCGTCTTTGAGAATGAACTTGGTTATGCCTCTACCTGACTCAAAACGTGTTTATCCTTAAGAGAATTTTATTGTTATTTTAACCCTTAATCAAACATTTATTAGTTATTGGAACACTTGTTGGACCTTGGTGACATTAGGCAGTGAACTTCTGGTGAGGAAAATGCCCTAAATTTGGTGAAAATCCACAGTAACAAAATTAGCAGCTTTTAAATGTGAGCCATGTAATCAAATAATTGATTTGTAAAATCCCTTAGGTTTCTTGCCTACTAAAGTAAAGTACTAGGATCACTCTGTAGGCATGACAAATTATCTTGATAACATGATGATTTAAAATATTTTGAACACCATTTTTCTCATTCTCTGCATTATCCACGAGTTCTAAGACTTAGTAACTTCTATTAAGCTATCCAGAGTAAGTAATTGCTGACTAATCATCTCTTATGGCCTAAGGATAAGTGTTGTTAATATGAAAGGATGAAGGTAGTTTTTATAAGACCTAACACTTGTCTAACCTTAAGATTTATATTTAATTTCTTAATACAATTAGGTGATTACTAAGGTGTTTCAAGTGTTTATTGAATGTGCTGTGACTAGGTCGGTAAGGAGAAGCCTGGTATTTAGGAGGCCTTTTACCTTCTAGTTGCACAGAAGCTCTGCCATCTTCTTGGCATGAACGTGATGGAGTTCACTCGGGCCATTCTCACCCCCCGGATCAAGGTCGGCCGAGACTACGTGCAGAAAGCCCAGACCAAAGAACAAGTAAGTTTAACGCAGTTATCATACAGTTGCTTGAGTGATTGATAACGGTGGTCATGACACCTTCTGATTGGCATGTAGCAAACTGAACCAATAAAAGCTCCATCATCCACATGTTTCTTGGTATTAGTTGACTGTTTTCTTGCAGAAAATTTATAGAGGTGACTTATGAAAAAGGAAGTTTGAAATATAGCCTTGAATTTTCCCCAGGTAGATGAACCATCCAGGAGGAAAAAGCTGTGTACCCCAGCATCCCACCCAGCAGGGGGGTGCCCTGCTGGATCCCTTGTTCCTGTAAGGGGAGCAGGGCACAGCACCGGGAATGTAGCAGTTAGAATCACCTGTTTCCTGGTGGACTCTGGGCTAATAATGCTGCACGGAAGCCCAGGGGCAGGGGGACGAAGTCATTTTTACTGGGCATTTTCATCCATCTCCTACATTGATTACCTCCAGTCTGTATCTAATTGTACTAATATCCTCTATTGATGTGTAAAACTGAGACATGATTAAGCAGTAAGTGCTCTTTTAGGGTTTGGAGGGCACTGTAGATCATTAAATTCCCTCCATCTAACAGCTTTTAGTGTTTTGCTGAGATTATTTTCAGACGAAAAGGTTGCTGTTGTCTAATTACAGGCAGATTTTGCAGTAGAAGCTTTGGCAAAAGCTACCTATGAGCGGCTCTTCCGCTGGCTCGTTCACCGCATCAATAAAGCTCTGGACAGGACCAAACGGCAAGGAGCCTCCTTCATTGGGATCCTGGACATCGCTGGATTTGAGATTTTTGAGGTATGTCACTCTCCCTCCTGCTCTTCTTGCTTCTATTTATTCTTTCATCAAATAATCTTCCAGGCTCACAGTGTACCAACTGCAGTGCCAGGCACCAGGGATATGATGGCAGATAAGCAGGTACAGTCCCTGCCATTCTAGCAGAGAGTCAAACATTAAGTGACAGAAAAACCATGAAATTCTCGGGATTTTGAATAATGAAGTGAGAAAGAGGCTGTGATAGAAGGAATTGGGGAGACCCACTGTGCAAAGTGTGTCTGTAGCTGTTAAGAGCTCAGCATGAGAAGCCCCAGCCTCAGGAAGAATCCCCGACAAAATGAGAGTAGGTCTAGTGGTCCTGCATGGGAGAGAATTTGTTAGATGTTCAGTTCAGTTCAGTCACTCAGTTGTGTCCATCTCTTTGCGACCCCATGAAGCACAGCACGCCAGGCCTCCCTGTCCATCACCATCTGCCGGAGTTCACTCAAACCCATGTCCATCGAGTCGGTGATGCCATCCAGCCATCTCATCCTCTGTCGTCCCCTTCTTCTCCTGCCCCCAATCCCTCCCAGCATCAGAGTCTTTTCCAGTGAGTCAACTCTTCGCATGAGGTGGCCAAAGTACTGGAGTTTCAGCTTTAGCATCATCCCTTCCAAGGAACACCCAGGGCTGATCTCCTTTAGAGTGGACTGGTTGGATCTCCTTGCAGTCCAAGGGACTCTCAAGAGTCTTCTCCAACACCACAGTTCAAAAGCATCAGTTCTTCGGCGCTCAGCNGATGAGATGGTTGGATGGCATCACCGACTCTATGGACATGAGTTTGAGTAAACTCCAGGAGTTGGTGATGGACAGGGAGGCCTGGCGTGCTGCAGTCCGTGGGGTCGCAGAATCGGACACGACTGGGCGGCTGAAGTGAACTGAGTTACAGCAGCAGACTGAGTTTATCATGTTTACATTTTAGCTTCTCAGTAACATGATGTGGAGGTGTGGGGGGGCAGGGCTTGTGCATAGATTAAGCGAGATCCTCATCTGTCTAGGGCAGTTAAGACCTGGTTAATAACTTCTCGAGAACATTCTGAGAACCAGCTGACTGGTCCTCTCTTCCTCCTCCTCCTCTCCTTCTCCCCCGCCCCACTTCCACAGCTGAACTCATTCGAGCAACTGTGCATCAACTACACCAATGAGAAGCTGCAGCAGCTCTTCAACCACACCATGTTCATCCTGGAACAGGAGGAGTACCAGCGCGAGGGCATCGAGTGGAACTTCATTGACTTTGGCCTCGACCTGCAGCCCTGCATTGACCTCATCGAGAGACCTGTAAGACCCTCTCCTGCTGGCTGGCTCTCCTCCCAGGCTCAGGCGGTGCCTTGAGCTTTTCTTCCCATAAACTGAGACGGAAATATTCCTGTCTCATCAGCATGAAGATAATTTTCTGATCTAAATTTACTAGGATGCTTTGATGAAATACCCATTTAAAAATTGAAGAGCCTGCAAGTAAGACCCTTCTTGAGCTATCTTTTCTCTCAGTTGTGTCCTGTCCTCTCATGGGTGTGGGGCTCAGCCAGGCACATGTCCAAGACAATAAAGGGGTTCCGTGTCTAGCCATGAATTTGGTGGGTTATGCATTTTGGGGGATCACTGCAGCTTATCCTCATAAGTACAAAGGTGCTTTTTTACAATGTTTGATACAAGAGTTGATAATTGTAAAACATTTAACAGTAGCATGTAGAATGACATGGGATTATGATTCCTTTGAGGAGACTTTCAAAATGTAGAGTGAGGGCAGTATTTTCCGAAAGAAAATATCAAAAAATGTCTCTGGGGGGGTACCTGCCAAACTGTCATCTGTCCTGATCTCTCATAATCCAGCCTCTGGCTAGCTTCTTCTGAAACTTTGACCAGGAGACAAAACATTGTCTCCCAAACTACTCTTTAGAAATCCTCAATAAAAGGAAAAGTGATAACAGAGATCTTGACACTAAAGGATGAAATCGGAAAAATAGACAAAATTATGGATCTTCTGAGTCATGCTGTCATGGAGTCCTTTAGAAAAGATTAAATTATATTTGGGCTCCTCTTTCAGAATTTAGAAATATTTTCATTGAAAGATTAGAAATGTAAAAATTATGGCAGAAAGATGTGTGTTTCACTTACCTTAGTCCAGAACTTCATTTCTCAAGGTTGTCATGAGTGGGTAAAAGCGGGTTAAACGCCTCTTTGGCCCATCACTGCTTAGCCTGCTTGCCTTTGATTATAGCGTTCTTTCAGCATCTCTGAACCCCGCAGATTCTTTTAGATAGAGGAGCCAGGAGCCAGGCAGCTGGGGAGGGAGAGTCTCAGTCCTGGGCTTTCAGCTGCTTCTACCTGCTCCTGTTCTGTTAGCCTCAGCCTTTCTCTGACCCCGTTATGGCGCTTCAGTCATGTTTAACTAGGACCTCCAGTTATTATTTTTAATGTTTATTTATTTGGCTGTGTCAGGTCTTTAGTTGCTGCCCACGGGATCTTTGTTGCCACACACGGGATCTTTGTTGTGTCAGGCCAGATCTTTCCTTATGGCGCAGATTCTCTAGTTGTAACACACAGGCTTCAGTAGTTGTGGCTTACTGACCAGGGATCAAACCCATGTCCTCTACATTGCAAGGAGTATCCATAACCACTGGACCACTAAAGACGTCCTTCCAGTTACTTTTTAATCATTATTTGTACGGAGCCAGCTCTTCTCTAATAAATACAAAGGGCCTGTGAGTTGAGGAAAACTGGTAGGGATTTATCCCAAATGCTGATTTCATTGTGGTACCCTAGAATTGCCCTGTTCAGTCTTGGATCAGAAACTTGCCATATTTGCAGTATGGCAGTAAACCATGACCCTGAACCTCTATAGTGTAGGCCATCAATATTGTAATATTTCGTTTAGCTTTCAGACATAACGCCCAATTTCTTCCCCAAAAAGGAAGTCCTTCCATTGGTTTTTGACCTTCCAGAACAGCACACTCCAGACACTTTTTTATTTGAGACAGAGTTCACTACCCTAAAATTTTTTCTGAAGTACAGAATTCAGTGANTTAGCTTTCAGACATAACGCCCAATTTCTTCCCCAAAAAGGAAGTCCTTCCATTGGTTTTTGACCTTCCAGAACAGCACACTCCAGACACTTTTTTATTTGAGACAGAGTTCACTACCCTAAAATTTTTTCTGAAGTACAGAATTCAGTGAGCTTCAGCATAGAGTTGTACAACCATTACCACTGTCTAATCCCACAACATTTTCATCATCCCAGAAAGAAACTTTGTGCCTTTGGCAGTCGTTCCTGTTCCCCTTCCTCAGCACCCCAGGCACTCGTCTGCTTTCTGTCTGTGTGTCTCTCAGGCTTTTTCAGTGAATTGGTTGAGTGAAATAACACAGGCTCTCAACACAAACCTAAAAAGTAATTGATGAATTATGTCATCATCTTCCATATATTCTACTTAACTGTAGCTTTAAATATTTCACAAAGTGTGAAATGCTCATTTAATCATCACTTAAACAGAAATCTTAAGTTGACCTGGATAGGATATAAAATGTCTGAAGCATTCCAGGTTGTAGAGCGTTTATTGAATATAAAGATTAAGTTTCTCTACACCTTCCATTTCCTTTCTGGTGTCTCTTATTTGCTACTTTTCGGGAGTTATCTACTTGGAAATTTTTTTTTTTTAATAAATTTACAAAATATAGTATTCATCTGTTTTCTTACCAGTACTTAGCCATTAGAGATCTCAGCATTTGCGTTACAGTTATAGTTTGGCGGTACCTCTTATCCTAGAAATTTGCTTTCCATAGATATTCATGAAGCTCTAATTGTTTTGGACGTTAAACTGGCAAACCCAGTGGAAAACATCCTCACACGTACAATGATGTGCAAAATATGTCAATTCTTCTTGCCTCTGTTATCAGGCTAACCCTCCTGGCGTGCTGGCCCTTCTGGATGAAGAGTGCTGGTTCCCTAAAGCCACAGATAAGACCTTTGTTGAAAAGCTCGTTCAAGAGCAAGGGTCCCACTCCAAGTTTCAGAAACCACGTCAATTGAAAGACAAAGCTGATTTTTGCATTATCCATTATGCAGGGAAGGTAAGAATGAAAGAATTCCATTAAAAGTACCATGCTTGAAATTTTGCTACTTTTGATGAGGGTTGTAACAAATGTGCTGGTATACATTTATAAACCCTTAAATACAGTACCTACTACAAATGCATTGCCTTTGAGACCACCCATTGTTTGGATTGTTCTATGAATTTTGGAGGGGGCGAGGTGGGGGTGAAGAGGGAAGAGAGATAATTATTGCATGGCCAAGCAGTGAGAATGGGCAGCTCATGCTTAAAATCCCGACTCCCCAGTGCTTTGGGAGGAAGGTTTTTAGAGGTGAAGGCTGCAGGATATGTGACTTCCTTTTGATTGGTTGCTGGGGAGGGAACAGGATGGTGCTCCAGGCACGTTGGGTTCAGCCTGAAGTTGCCATCTTCTGCCTGGCAGAGGCTCTGTGAACGTTTGGGGTTGAGGCTGAATATGATTTTCTTGCTTTTGTTTTTTTCCCCTCTCGCCACCTTTGGCTCTGGGCCGGCAGGTGGACTACAAGGCAGACGAGTGGCTGATGAAGAACATGGACCCCTTGAATGACAACGTGGCCACCCTCCTGCACCAGTCCTCTGACAGATTCGTGGCAGAGCTCTGGAAGGATGGTAAGAATGTGCTTGTGTTTGTCATCGAGCTTGACTGGAATCTTCTACAGTTAAGGCTTATATGCGGTTCTTTTACATAGAGATATGTGTATATTTTCTTACTTTAAAGCTCTTTAATTTCCCTAGAGCAGGGCTGCCGTTGTGTCGGATTTTACCCACTTTAAGGAAAGTTGAGTAACAAGACATCTGCCTTCTTGGTCGGATGCTGTGGGAACATTCTAGTAGCACAGCCATAAGACCTGTATATTTGCCCCAGGCCACCCTGGTCCTCACCTCATAACCCAGGGGTGTTGGGATGCAGAACCCTGGAAGCCTCTGCATTCTCAGACCATCTGCATTTAGGTTAGTTGTCTTTATCGCCACCAGTCCTCAGGTGGTGGTTTCAGTGGCTTTATCGTAGACCAGAGGAGCAAAGCACCTGTGTCCGTGTTTGTAGTGGGACCAGCGCTTTCTGAGCTTAGCTGTCTACATGTTTCATCCCGGTTGTTCCCCCCACTTCACTTGGCCTCAGGTCACGAGGACCTTAGCTTCGAGTCTGTCCCTTCCTAGGCCGTGACCCTGACCCCAGGCCTGTCAGCTCACTTCTGCTTTTTCCGTAGCATCTCAAGACCTCGTCACCTAGGTGTCTCCACACAGATAGAGAGAAAGAAACCCAGAAGGTGGATCAGAAGGCTTAGGGCCATCAGGGCAAAGAGAAAGAAGAGAATGACCGCAGAGACCGTGAGCTGGGGGTGATGACCGTGTCAGAGATGGTTCAGTCTGGCTACTCGGGTCGGCTCCTGCAAGTGCGGGGCGGGCACAGCACATGTGCTGTAGCGCGTGTCCTGGGGAGACTGTGGCTGTGAGACTGCTCAGGCAGGGGCTAGGGAAAGGTGCAACAGGCTTTTCATCACTGTCCCCGGGTGGACTTCTGCTCCTGGCCGCTGCTGCTCGCTCTCACTGGCAGCAACTTGGCTCACCACGGCAGCCTTTTGAGGTCTGAGGAGAGGAGTGACTGATGCTGCTCGGCCGGAATGTAGTGTTCAGTCAGGAATGGATTGTTGTGCTGCCCTGGGCAGTGTGGGGCCCCCACACCCACCCCTGCTCCCAGCTTCGCTCAGGTCTCAGAGCAAAAGGGGCGAGACGTGTGGATGACTGCTGAGTGTCGGTGACCCCTGAGATGATTGTCACATGCAGAATGGAGGGGGGCTGCCTTGTTCCTGGAGTGCTAAGGTCAGATGTCATGAAGGAGGAGGCAGTCTTTCTTGTCCTTGAAAAATAATAATTTGTTGAAAAACAAAGCCAGCGTCTCCTGAGCACGTGCTAAAGGCCGGGCAGTCTCCCAGCATCACTAGTGAGCATTTACATCCTGATCGGGCCTTAACCACAGAGGGTGAGTTTACCTGAACTCGTATTGGGGTGGGTGGTGGTTTTAGAAGTGATGTTTGTGCGGGCAAAGGGGGTGTTGAGCCAGTGGAAGGAATGATCACAGTGAGGAAGTGGAAAATCCCAGCTCAGGGTAAGAATCCCACTGAGGTTTTAGGGAAAGGCTGGGACCAGAAGGTGGAGCAAATTTTGCAGGAGATGAGAATGATGACAGAGGAGGCTGGACCGCAGAGAAACCCTCTGGCCAGTACCATGGATTTGCCCTCATGAACTGAATGGCATCAGTAGGCTTGTAGGTCAGGGGAGGAACACAGTGTGAACTTGAAGAAGCAAAGAGGGCAGTGGCTTGTTGGATGGATTGGGGTGAAAGACCCCAGAAGCAGGGAGTTCAGAGCAAGGTGACTGAGAATAAAAGCAGTGGGCATGGAAGAAAAGCCAGGAGAAAAGGAACAGAAGAAACTAGGTCTACCATTAAAGTCTCAAAAATGGGTTTTCTCTCTTCATTTTGAATGAGAAGAGAAGCAGGTGTTTGGGGAATCATGGCAGGAGGTCCTGGGTTTGACCAAAAGCAGTTTGGTGGGAATCACCTGCTGAGTCCCTGACCTGTTCACTCGTCCAGCCTCACACTAAGTTCCAGGATCATCTGCAGTCAGGAGGATCCCAGAACCATGAAAGACTTGTTCTGCACCTGCCCAGGGCTTCTCAGAACACATTCAGAAGTGGGAGCGGGATGGAGGACTCGGCTGTGGCTTCCTCCTTCCCAGCTCCTCCTTAGCCCCACCCTCCCTGTCCAGATATGGAAGGGCCTTTGTCTACACCAGGTCAGAAGTCTCAGGAATGAGAGATCTGGTGGGGGAGGTGGGAGGGGAGGCTGCAGTTGCCGTGAGGATGTGGCATGTGTCCATGTCACAGGTACAGGGAGGACCCTGTCTGGAGAGCCTTTGCATGCCTGTTTATGCTTTCCCGAATGAGCTAAGGAGTAGCTATTCACTTGATGACAAACTGCGAGGAAGGGCGTGAGGCCTGCATGGCCTTCCTGGCCTGGCCCGAGTCCTGTCCAGCTGTCCTTAGCTGTTTGCACTATTCTCCCAGGGCCTCACTTTCTCCACAGGCAGCTTGGGAGCACATGTCGCCACTGTGGTCTGAACAGGCCAAGTGGATTCCTACTCCGAGGGTGGCCTGGCTGTGCCAGTGTCCGCTCCAGAGTCATCCTGCATGTTTGCTGCTCTTAGCGGGAAGTCTTGCCATCTGTCAGCTCAGGTGCAGGCAGTTGGTGTAATCCGAGTGACGGGTTCTCAGAGGTGACCCACCATTGGGTGGGGCAGGGGAGGGGCAAGCAGAGCCAGATGCCAGGCTTCCCCGAGTGCGAGGCCTACGTGTTTCATGTGTGAGCTCAGTGGCAGGCCCAGGAGTTTGAAAAGGGGTGTAGGGTGGAGAATTCATCTTGTTCACTGTAGATGTAGGGATGTCTTGGGAGAAGAAGAGCTTCTGGAAAGAAAATGGTCCTGGAAAAAAATAAAAATAGTTGCATATTTTTATAGCCATGTCAGTACAAAAGCAGAAAATGACAAGTTGACTGAATGTTTGAGGATATGATATGTAACTGTAGTTTGCCTGCAAAGATGCAATACCTTGAGTATAGACTTTGTGTCAGAGTTTTCCAGGCCAGACAAGGAGAATTCAGATTTATTGGTGGCAGCCCTGCCCTAGAGACTCATAGTGCCCAACTTTTTGCTAAAAGATGTTATGGGATCTCTTAGCAGCTACACGTGATTTCTTACTACTTCTAGGGGCTAACATACAGGGGGAAAGACCTAAAAATTACATTTTACTGTAAATGTGCCTCCTGAGATAGTTTCATGAGTAACGGTATGATCAATAAGTATCGTCTTAGTTATTATTTGACTGTTACTTTAACATTTTGTACAATGGAATTTTGTTTTCCATAATGGTAGTTACTACTATTTGTATTTGAAATAAATTATATTTCCAAAATCTGAATTGGAAATAAAATTACACAGTGTATTTTTAATAGTAAATGCCACCTTTTTCAGAGTAATGTAACTTACTATAGTTTTGTCCTGATTTGTTAATAATTTGCAAGATAATATTATGAAAAACAATGCACACGGTATCTTGTTGCTCTTAAATTTCATCCTGCATTTACATGGGGGTAATCATTTGCCTTTGATACGTTATATAATGCTCACACCTGGAGCTGGGAGTGGTTCAGCTGTATTCATTTATTTTGTAAAGAACTTTGTCCAGATGTGCAAATTCTGAAACAGTAATGTTTGCATGGGGTCTGCCCTGGACGAGCTACTTCTGTAGCCCGATTGCAAAGTTGACTTGTGATGTCAAATGTCTCTCACACTAACTGAAGTGTTTGTGTATCTGCCCTTCTGTCCTCCTGTTTTTGCTGTTTCTCTGCTTTAGAGATTCAGAATATTCAGAGAGCTTCTTTCTATGACAGTGTTNTCACATGCTCCCTGTCAGCCTCCAGGCTTCCTGAAATTCTTCTAAAACTTCCCAAAGGTTCTACAACCCAGTTAGGTAACCATTGTAAATTTGTTACTACTATATAATAGGGGTGCACTAGAGATAGTCTGTTCAGTATTAGGATTGTTTCTAGAAATGCACACAGTACTGAAATGTTTGTTTCAGAACCTTTTTTGGGGCCGTGCTGCATGGCATGTGGGATCTTATTTCCCCAACCAGGGACTGAACCCGTGCCCCCTGCAGTGGAATCGTGGAGTTGTAATCACTGGACCAGCAGGCAAGTCCCTCGGAATCTTGACTTAGTAATGCTTTCGTGTACCTCACAGTAGAGCTGTCTTAGTCGGTGTGAATGAGTGCCAAGTGCCTCTCTTGGGTAGGAGTGTGAGATAGAGTTCCTGCTCATCAAGGCTGGGTGTTATAGTTAACCTTAAGATAGGTTTCTACCCCCCTTTTTGATTTCCAGCTCTGTTAACTAGAGAGAATTTCTGAAGAACTGGCTTAATGTGTCAAGTGCTATTAGATCACTAGTATTTTGTCCCATGCACAGATTTAAAGAACACAAACATCTGTCTCCTGAGACTGTCTGCTAGAAGAGGAGCCAGTTGAGCATTCTGGCCCCACACGATGCCATTCCGTATGTAAAACTGTTGATGGCAGTCTTATGAGATGGGTGATTACAGCTGCATCTTTTTTCTCTTAAACTATGTGTATACCCTTACAGGTCCCAGGTCTGTGGAGCTCATCTCATCTCTGACTGTCCACGTGGAGTTTGTTAATAAATTATATGTTGATGTGAAATACTTTAAACTCTTTACAGGCTATCAGGCAACCAAATAATGAATTGCAGTGCCCACCAGCACCCTAACCGGCCTTGCCTGGCACCTCAGATAGAAGAGCAGGAGGAGAAACAAAGCCACTCTTTACCCTGAAGCCCTGGGCTGGGGCTGTGAGATGCTTTGAGCTTTTAGTAGCAATATTAGGCCTTAGGAGAAGCAGTGCTGCTCTTCTTGGGGAACTGCTAAGATCTTGTCTGCATTTCCTGATTGCTGCTGTAACCATTTCAACAAGAAAATACTTTTTTAAATAGAGGTTTTTCTTGGTCTCAGTTTTTTGAGTTAAATTGTATGAGTAATAGGGCCCTGATTATTTAATGAAGTTCCCACGGTGTTTCTGTTTTACCTACAAGATAATTTTGCCCAGTGGTAGAAACTAACCCCAAGTTTAAGTTTTTCAATTTAAAAAAAGACCTGAAAGTCTAAAGCATTAATTTTTTAAAACTGTTGTGTATTTAGCTTGGACTTACCCCTATTAGAGTTGAAACTGAAAATCAGGTTCTTTTTTAAATTATTATTTAAAAAAAACAAACAGTCCTTCCTTGGAACTGCCTCGTGCGTCCCTGCAGACCAGTGCGGCTGAATCCCAAGAATCCATGTGGTGCTTCTTCTCTTATTGTGGGGATGACTTGTTCCTGTGAATCATTTTGTGTTCATTCAGTGGATATTTGTTTAAAAAAATTACTGTGCACCAGGGACCCTACTCAGGCCAACATCAGGTGGTGGGATGGGCAGAAAAACTGTCTGAGCTGGTGATCAGAGGGGCCCAGGGACACTGGGGATCAGCTCTCAGGACCCCTTGTGTGTTCAGTGCACCTTCTGGAGAGATGTCCCCAGAAGCTCAGTCCAGTGGGAATATCCATGAAACAGAGTGGAAGGTTTGTCCCAGAGTATGGGGTCTGTGATTGGAAGGTTAGAGGAGGGAGTGGCCTGTTTAGTCTGGAGGCAGGTGGATGTTGGAGCCTAAAAAGAGGTGGCGGGAGAGGAATGGAGACTTAAAAGCCATTATGAGTTTGCTGGGAACCCCTGCGTAGGGGCAGAGTTCCTTGGTTCCATTGCACAGAGAAACAAACTGAGACTTGGAGAAGCTAGGTGACTTGACCCAAGATCACACAGCTTGTGGGTGGCAGGAGTTTGTCTGGGTGGAGTTCTTCATCCTTGCACTCTCCCATTGGGGCTACTTGGACCGTATCCTACAGGCTATAGGAGAAATAGGATTTTAAGTCTAGGAACAAGTAGCTTGTTTAGTTTTGTCAATCATGTCTGTCAATCATGACACTGGAACTAAAGGTATGAGTGGAAAGCACAGTGTGGCTGCAGGGGTGGGAGGATGAAACAGGAGGAAGGAGCCAGGAAGGGTGTTGTCGCACAGACCAGGGCAAAGACTCTGGTGGTCTGTCTTGAGGTTCCAAGAAATCAGAGCCTGGGCATGGGAGGGGTGTTGACGCTGACTCTGGGTTTCTGGCTGGAGTCACCTGTGGCCACATCTGCCCAGGAGGAGAGACAGGGAGCATCTGCTTCAGTTCAGGACTTTGACCTCAGCTCCCCTCTTCTGCCAGCCCCTTCTCCCCCCCCTTCATCAGCTCCTCCTTGCTCTGGCTCCTTGGGGCTTGCCCCGCACCTCCATCTCTGTCCATTCACCCTTTAAGGGGCTCATCCAGCCCTGTAACTTTAAACGGTACCTGAAAGTCAGCACCTCCCAAACCTGCCTTCTCTCCCTCAGAACTACTTGCCTAGCAGCAGACGGCAATGTTCCGCAGTCCACTCAACATCACCTCAGTGTCTCACGGGCACCCAGGCTTACATAGAGCTTGGGTCCATCTCCCCTCCCACAGAACCCCTTTCTCTCACCATCTTTCCTGTGGTACCACCAGCCATTCACCTGCTCAAGCCCAGATCCCAGGAATTCTTGTCCTGGCCCTTCACCTGATTCTCCATGTCAAGTTCATCCTAAGAGCAAGTCAGTTCTCCCACCAAAGTACATTTGGAATCCTCTTCCATCTCCTCCATGATCTCACAAGTTCAGGCTACCATCATGTCTCTTAGAGCCTGGACTTCGACCTGAGTCCCTGTCATCTTGCTGACCCCTTCCCAGTCCACCCTCTTACTGTGGGCGTGTTCTCGCCTCCCTGCTCCTGATGCCTCGCTGGCACCAGCTTCTTTAACTTCGTCCTGCCCTTGTCCTTCACACCTGCTGTTCTCACCACCTGCATGCAATGATCTCTCCACTGGCTCATCCGTACTCTTCAGGCATTAAACGTAATTTCCTAAGGAAGTCTCTGACCACCCATCCTTTATAGCATCTTGTTCTTTTCTTTTGATGCATATCTCACTAGTTTATAGTTCTGAAAGCATTTAATTTGTACTGCATTTATTTGCTAACATGTGTATCAAGCAGGTTATGTTCCAGACATTGTGCCAGGTTAGAGGGAGGTGATACTGAGGAGAAACAGATGTTGAGAGGCTCTTTGTGACCTGGTAGACATGAAAGTATAGGTGTTTGGTGACTGGTGCTGGGTAGTCAGGTATAGGAGTTCAAGGCATTAATGAGATGCCCAGGAGGAGACTGAGGCTTGAGGAAGACAGAACGTCAAGTGTGCTTCTGTCCTGCCTTAGTCTAAAAAGGATTTCAGGTGAGCTGAGTTTGGGCCCCTAGTGAGCATTGTGAGATACAGAAAGAAGCAGCAGTCAGTCATCAAGGAGAGTGTAGTAGTTAGAGAGGTGGGTAGAGGGCCAGCAAATGGTGGGGTTCACAGTTCACAAAGAAGCCAGGCATGGAGACTCTATAATGCTGCTGTGATGCTCAGCAGGGGTTTTAAATGGACCAGGGTCAAGTGTGATAAGCCCTGGACTGGAGTTGTATAAGGCTGGGAAGGAGGGAGGCCTGGAAGCCAGTTGGCTGCACAGAGAGAGAAGGAAGGATGAGGAGTGAGTGGCACGTGTGGGCCCCGCCCTAGAGAGAGGCTTGGCTCTGTGGAGACGAAGCAGGAGGTTACACAAGTTCATCGTCCCGGCATGTGCAGGCACCACCCACCCTTCCTGCACCTTCCACGCAGGCTTGCGTGACTTGGGCCTACCTCACGTGGTGCCAGGTCCCTGCATGCTCTCTGCCCTAGAGAACACAAGAAACGGGCCTGACAGGGTCAAAGAGAGTGATGATGAAGCTAGTGCAACTCTTATTTTGATTTTTTTTCAAAACACTATTTTAGTTGAGTGTTTTATTCTTTCATTAGATGTTTTTAAATGAGAGCATATTGGGCACCAAGCATTTGGCCGGCAGCTGGTCCACTTGCTGGGCTCTTGTGTGTGAGCCTGTCCCTTGAAGCAGTGGGTCTACGTGGACAGTGGACGCTGACAGCTGCTTTCATAAGAGCATCGTGTCTGAGTGATTTAGCCCTCGTTGAACTCAGCTCAGGCACTGATTGTTTCCAGGAAAGCCTTCCGATGTTGCGTTCTAGCCCTTTCATGCATGTCCTGGTGCTTTGAAGACAGAGCTAAAGCTTACTCATCCCTGAAAATCTAAGCTGATTAGCTGTAACCTTCCTGCATTTGTTGGCTTTTCTCATTGGCAATCAAACGACCAATAAGAAATGACTCTGGCCCCTTAATTGGAGCATATTCACTCAGTGGATTTGCTTTGTACAGTCATGAGTTTTAAGGTACAGTTTTTAGAAGTCATTTCCTACTTTGAGACTCACAGTGCCAGTTTGTATTAGCAATGCCAGCCAATGACCTTTCATTTACCAAATAATTGTATATGTAACAGGCAGATGTTATCAGAGACAGTGAGTTCCTGACACTAGTGCAGCAGAAGGCACCTGCTGGTATGTGGTACGAAGCACTACAGTATCCTCCCTGGAAGTGTGTGGCTGTTAGTTCACGGCTTGTGCAGTGTCTAAATATGCTGACTGCCTTACCTCTATGGCATCTCCTATCATCTGTCCCACAAAGCTTGTGCTGCCGCACTTTCACTCTGTCTTTTCTTTCCCTGCTAAAGAGTTAGGTCTGACTTCTTTTCCCTTGTCTCTCTTATTTCCACCAGTGGACCGGATCGTGGGTCTGGATCAGGTCACAGGGATGACTGAGACGGCATTTGGCTCCGCCTATAAAACCAAGAAGGGCATGTTCCGCACCGTCGGGCAGCTCTACAAAGAATCGCTTACCAAGCTGATGGCGACGCTCCGGAACACCAACCCGAACTTCGTGCGCTGCATCATCCCGAATCACGAGAAACGGGTATGTGTTTCAGAGCAGGTGCTGCCACTGGAGACGGATCTGGGCCGGCACAGAGATGAAGCTCTGAAACTGTCTTCTGCTTGATTAGGCTGGGAAACTGGACCCACACCTGGTGCTAGATCAGCTCCGCTGCAATGGTGTCCTGGAAGGGATCCGCATCTGCCGCCAGGGGTTCCCCAACCGGATCGTTTTCCAGGAATTCAGACAGAGGTATTGCTCACCTTGACCTGTGCTTACCTGAATATCCAACAATGTGATGATAAGGAAAGACTTTTCCTTGTTCCCCAGAGAGTCTCTTGTTTTCTTTTCACAAAGAAAGCGGGTCGTCATCATCATTACCTTTCTTGTCGGTCAGGAACATCGACTGCCTGCTTTGCAGAGGGGCAGGGTGCCAATAACTTCTGTGGGTGCAGCACAGACAGCTCCTGTCCTCGGGGTGCTGAGGCAGTTGTGAGGAATCACTGAGAGCTGAGAACATACAGTTCACTCATTCAGACAATTCTACCTAGGATTTAAACGTAATGTGTTTTTTTAATATGTGAATAATGTATGTTCCTTTTAGGAAATGTTTTAAACATGTAAAAGGTAAATAAGAATTACTCAGGTGTGGCTCCTGAAAGCGTTTTGGGATGTTTCTGTCTTTCTTCAGTGAATTTATCTGTTTATGTGTATGTATGTGTGTAGGTTTGTATTTTTCATGCTGTGTGTGCCCACGTGTGTGTACTTACAGTCCTTTTACTAAAATAGAATAGGAATAGGAGAGATAAGAAAAGGAGAATTAAGAAAAAGACAAGAGGGAGACGATTGGGGCAGTAGAAATGGATGAAAACATATTGATGGGCTGCAGTTATTTTAAGAGTCTGTTACTGTAATTTTGTTAAATAGTCTGTTTGCCTTTTTTCTCCTGGAAATCAAGTTTCCAAGTATGACAGCATTTGTGGTTCCATAAAATAAACAAGACTGTACACCAAAGAGTAGCCTTTCCTCCCACTGTTCCAGAGAGAAACCAGTTGAAAATCTGTTCCAGGCGTACAGGTTTTCAGGGAAACCCTAATCATGGCCCCACTGTATGATAAAGGGCTGGTAGAGTTTCACTTTTCATTGATAGGAGAAAAGGAAACATAGTAACTGGCTTCCAGAAGACTGTTCATGTAGCCAGGATTCATCTTTTAATACAGCCATTGTCTGAGACTGGGACTTCCCTGGTGGTCCAGTGGCTAGGACTCCATGCTCAGTGCAGAGGACTTGGGCTCAATCCCAGGTCAGAGAACTAGATCCCACGTACTGCAAGAAAGAGAATCCACAAGCTGCAGCTGAGACCCAGTGCAGCCAAATAAATACTGAAAACATACATAGATAGAGTCACTGTCTTTGTCCTAACATTTTCTTGGAGAGTAACCACACACAGTAAATGCATGGGCCTTGAGTGTGCAGGTCAGTGAGTGTGCATGCTCCCAGCCCAGCTCTGTTCTGAGCCACCCCAGGACTTCCTCATGTTCTGAACAAGCCTCCGAATGTTGCTCTCACAGCCTTTTCTGTTATCTGGTAAGTGCCTACAAGCTGACAGTGACTGAACATGCAAAGAGTCAGATTCTCCGTGCATCTTAAGGATGTGGATATTTTATAGGAAATGAAAAACGAAAACAAAAGGTTTTTTCATCACCGTGTTTTTGATTCTTCTCTGCCACAACTACTTAAATATGGTCTCTGACCGGGGAATTCACTGCATTTTCACTTTGCCACTTCTTTTAAGAAATAGAAACTAGATCTGCAGAAAACCTCCGATCATCAGCTGGTCACTTCTTTACTCTTGACACAATTGCCCATCATGTTATTGCCTCTTAGAGAAAGCAGAACTCATTATTAGTAGGTGAACATTTCCACAGATTTTGACAAAGGGCTTTTTGGCTGCTTTTCTTACAGATACGAGATCCTCACTCCAAATGCTATCCCTAAGGGTTTCATGGATGGCAAACAGGCTTGCGAACGAATGGTGAGCTCTCCTGGATTTTTCTGGTTCAAGGACTGCTGATATAATCTTTCCTATAGCAAAAATAATAAGCAGACACTTTCTCTTTTAGATCCGGGCTTTAGAATTGGACCCAAACTTGTACAGAATTGGACAAAGCAAGATATTTTTCAGAGCTGGAGTCTTGGCACACTTAGAGGAAGAACGAGATTTAAAAATTACTGACATCATTATCTTCTTCCAGGCTGTTTGCAGGGGTTATTTAGCCAGAAAGTGAGTAGAAAATCATGAACTAAATGCTTGAAGTGTGTGCTTGTTCTGTGCTAGAAATAATACAAAGGCATGTGAGACGTGAGGTCCCTGTCCTCTGGGTCTGAGAGGCAAGTAAGCAGATAACACATTCTAAATAAGGACATAAACAATGGGCTGAGAGAGACGGTGCAGGGTCGGGTCCTGCTCAGTCCAGGTCCTCCACAAAGGCTTCTCAGAGCCTTTGCCTGTGAATGAGAGGCATCAACGTAATGACCTCCAGGAGGGAAGAGAAAGAGTACCTTAGAGAGAGGAATGTTTCCCCTGTGACAGATAAAGGAAGAAAAGAGTAACAGGAGCGATGAGCACGGCACAGGGAAGGGGGAGCAGAGCCTTGTTCAGACCGACAGGGACACACACGTGTGTGGAGGTAGTTGGCAGGGGATGTGTGGACTGCATCTGTGAACCAAGTGCCAGGTCCTGTGACACATGCCGAGGTCAGCTGAGCAGGCCAGTGATCCACCGGGGATGTGATCATATCCCTGACCGCCAGCCCAGCCCTCCTGGATCGTTTGCCTCTAGTAAGTCTCCATGACAACAGCTGTCTAACACAGTTCTCTCTTATTTGCCATAGACTGGATATGTCCCTCACATTCCTAGGTTGGAATCTAATCATCAGAGGGATAGTGTTGGGGGGGAGGCAGGGGCTTAGGGGTGATTCGCGCATGAAGGTAGGGCCCTCATGAATGGGATTAGTGCCCTTGTGAGTGAGACCCCAGAGAGCTTCCTTGTCCCTCCGCCATGTGAGGTGACGGCAAGAAGACAGCTGTCGGTAAGGAAGTGGATCCTCACATGGAATCTGCTGGGACTACGGCTTGGCCTTCAGCATCCAGAGCTGGGAGAGGTGAATGTTGTTGTTAATCAACAGGACAGAAACACAAACAGGGTTTCTTGAACCAGTTTTCTCTCTTCTTCAGGGCCTTCGCCAAGAAGCAGCAGCAGCTGAGTGCCCTGAAGGTGCTGCAGCGCAACTGTGCCGCGTACCTGAAGCTGCGGCACTGGCAGTGGTGGCGCGTCTTCACCAAGGTGGGCGCCTGGCTCCCCGGACGGCAGGCGGGGCCAGGGGGAGCCCTGGCGGGCAGCGGGGATGCAGCATTGGGTGTGCATTGTTGTCCTAGGTGAAACCACTCCTACAAGTCACTCGCCAAGAGGAGGAGCTCCAGGCCAAAGATGAAGAGTTGCTGAAGGTGAAAGAGAAGCAGACGAAGGTGGAAGGGGAGCTGGAGGAGATGGAGAGGAAGCACCAACAGGTACGGCTCACCAGCTCCCACATGGCCCTGCGTGAAGATGCTCGTTCCTGCTGGTAGGAACCACCCTGTGAATTATCAGTAAACAGCATCTTACTTTGTGTATTTTCCACTCCTTTCCAAAGCATAGCCATTTGAACCTAGAGGGAGCAGATGCCCTAGGCTAGGCATTGGGATTTTTATACATAGGAATCAGCTTGACCTCCTGCACGTTTGCCTCAGTCACTCTTTGACACACAGGTGATCACACTTGCTCTCAGGTGTGTGTTTAACATTTGTGAGACTCCTCCTGGTATTGTCACCTTCTGTGACTCACGAGAGAAACAGAAAAAAGTAAAAGGATGAGATTGTTCAAGGCCCCCACCTGCCTCTTCTCCAGCCACAGTGGTCATGAGTCCACATCCTGTTCTTAGGAACTGTGCTTCATGGACAGAGCAGAGACTTGGGAAGTGTTTGTGGTTGAAATGACAGGACTGATGTGTTCAGGGCAAAAACTGTTAATAATAGAGGCCAGAATATGTATGTATGTATGTATGTATGTATGTGTGTGTGTGTGTGTGTGTGTGTGTGTGTAGTCACTGTCTTTGTGCTAACTTGATAGCATTGATAGTACTTCCCTCCAATTCCTTGGCCCTTTTGTGAACTACCTTAATAGTAAGAATAGGAGTTCTTAAAATAGCATGAATTTAATGTGTATTATTCAGGATAACTTGAGACAACAAAAACAAACCGTAATGTTTTCATTCAGGTTATTTTGCTTGCACTGAAGAAATATTTTGAAAGTGTTGTCTGTGATATTATATATGTTTAACCCTGAGTTTCTTTGGTGACGTGCTCTGACCACTGCAGTCCTTCCAGTGACCGTCCCTTGTGCTAACCAGCCAGTCACAGCAGTGGGCACTTTGTTGTGATTGCAGCTGCTGGAGGAGAAGAATATCCTGGCAGAGCAGCTGCAGGCAGAGACCGAGCTCTTTGCCGAAGCAGAGGAGATGAGGGCCAGACTTGCTGCTAAGAAGCAAGAATTAGAAGAGATTCTCCACGACTTGGAGTCTAGGGTAGAAGAAGAAGAAGAAAGAAACCAAATCCTCCAAAATGAAAAGAAAAAAATGCAAGCACACATTCAGGTATCAGTGGCCGTTCTCATAGGGTTCCAGTCTGGGTTTCCCAAGTGCATGTGCTGAGTGAATAGATGTTGTGGGTTTGGATTCTTGTGTCCACTGAGGAGCAAGAGGGGCCTAAGTGATGAGCCCACACCCTTAAAAGATGACCAGCATTCGAGCCACACACCGACTGGGCTCCTTCAAACACAGATTTGTTCTTTTGAATGGGACTCTTTTTTTTTTCTTTCCCCCTTATGCTCTTAACACCTTACAGGATGCAGAGTGATTCAGAGGAGAAACATCCCAGGGTTTGAGGGGACTGAGGTTGTCCTTGTCCTTTGTATTACCATTAATAAAATTAATTCCACTGCTCACTCCAGTCATTAGTGAGGCACCTGCAAGGTGGTTTGGTCATAAGAAATGCTCAGTGCTGATGCAGGATGTGGCCAGGAATCAGAATAAGCCACAGGGCCACCCTTTCTGGTAACTGCTTTATTTATTTATTTGGCTGTGCTAGGTCTTAGTTGTGGCATGCAGTATCTGGTTCCCTGAGCAGGGATTGAACTGGGAGTGTGGAGTCTTAGCCAGTGGACCATCAGGGAAGTCCTTGGTAGCTACTTCCTTACGGAGATCGAGCTACCCTCACGTGAAGCACAGCTCTCTCTCTGACTGAATACCCAGACGACTGATAGAGACAGCAGTAACAATGCCTGAACCCTGCAGCTCACCCACTGCTTCTTCTCCTTGAACCTCACCCCAGCCTGTCCAGTATGGCCTTGAGCGATCTAACACCACTTTTCATGGGTCTAGGGCCAGACTTGCTTTCTTCTAAGTCTCTCCCTTAATTTTTTCCATCACATAGGTTATCTTTGCAAAGCACAAACAATTCAGACATTTCTCAACGCCATGAAAGAGACCATATTGTTTCCTTGACAAATACCCAGTACGGTAATTTATCCAGACTCTCTCCACTCTTCAACATGGACAGCTTTCAAGCATCCTCTAGTAGGTTAGCAGAGTAACACAAAAACTGTAAATTAGTACACATTAATCCAGCAATTCTAGTTGACTTTATTCTAACCACAAATCAATGGAAGCCTACTTATTATCTTAACAATGGGGGATTCTTAAACTGTGCTAATATACCGTTTTAAATTAAAAAGACGTTTATTTTTACGGGTATTAATAACAATAGTTGGAAAAGAATATATACGATAAGCTCTCACTAAAAGTATTTCTATATAACTTACAAACTTTACATATGATTTTATAAGGGACTATGCAGAAGCCCTAGAATAATGTTCACCAACAGTGGTGCATTCTGCTGGTATTATCGAGTTTCCATCTGCTCTTTGTTGGAAGTGTGCTCAGTTCAGTGGTGTTACTTTACTCCGTGTGGGCTCAGCGTCTGTGTCAAGTTCACGCAACTGTCAACTTACTGTGTGCTTGAAGTTTTCCACAGTCGTTAATCTAGTGCAAAGGTTTCATTCCAAACACAGCCGTGATAAACGTCAGCAATCATGTCGAATCCTGCTCTGACACACGTGTTTATCAGCTACACTAAGGTCAAGCATGACATAGAAACCGTTGCAGTAGGACTGTGCGCAAATGCTGGAATCCCACCCGATGTAGTGACGCATTCACTCTGTGAACCTGACGTGACCTGAGACAGCCCTTCCTCAACTACCTGTACTGCTTCTGTTGTTGTTTCTGAGTTCTCTTTCTCTTCTCTACCCGCCAGACATACATAACAGAAGACATCAACACAGTATTGACCGTGATTTTTGCATAAACTAACATTTGTGGCCAATGATTTGTTATGTAAATGGATATGAGTGAAACACTCCGGTTGGTAACGTTTGGGTACCCAAATACATATAAATACATCTCTGATCAATGAGGTAGTATGTGTTTGATATAGTTTTACTACATTATCCATATTTCCCCGTGTTACCTATTCTAAAATATGAGTTGTAATTACTATATGTTACTCCATTTTACAAATATACCCGCTTTTAATTACGAAGGCTTTAAGTATGTTCATAGCTCCTTGATATGATAGCACTTTGCTACAGGTTTTTAAAAAGTCACATATGACTTTTCCTGAAATTGCCTTTTAAAAGAAATGCTCTTTTTCAGAGCAGCTGTCTTTCCCATACTGGCTTCTAGAAGGATTGATCCACTTTGTACTTAACCTATAGTGGATACAAGTGTCTGTTTCACATAATACATTTTACATTAAAAAAAATATCCCTGCTATTTTGAAAATCAAAACTTGGTATTTTGTTGTGACCTGAACTCCTTGATGGTTGGTGTGTACGGAGTCTCATGGAGGAAGCAGGGAGACTGACCACGTGGCTTCTTTACCAGGACCTGGAGGAGCAGCTAGATGAGGAGGAGGGGGCTCGCCAGAAGCTGCAGCTGGAGAAGGTGACAGCGGAGGCCAAGATCAAGAAGATGGAAGAAGAGATTCTGCTTCTGGAGGACCAGAACTCCAAGTTTATCAAAGTAAGGGAGTATTTCCACTGAAGAGCTGATCTGAGAATATGGAAAATACTTAATGTCAACGCTCTCAGGAAATTCTCGGGATTTCATTTACTCAGTTTTCTCTCTTAAGTCTCTCTGGATTTATAGTCTGTACTATACAGACTATAGATGTCTAAAGGCAGAAACTATTTCACTTTCTAAATGGACCAGACAGCCTCATAATCTCTGAAATGGTTTAACCTGCACGTGGATCCCTCATCTTGATCCCCTCTGTATGGTCACTGATCGAGCACTGGCTGCGGGGCTATGCAGGCCGAGCCCCGGCGGTTGTCCAACAACAAGTGGTCCTTCCTTTTCTGCCCTTTTTGGAATATACAGTCTGCTGGGGGAGATAGTGCCGTATTATTAAAACTCGTTTCCTAAGTAACAGTCAAATCCAGTTGTCATTTCGAATGCCTTTTCTGAAGCGGTTTTTCTTGTTCAGGAAAAGAAACTCATGGAAGATCGCATTGCAGAATGTTCCTCTCAGCTGGCTGAGGAGGAAGAAAAGGCAAAAAACTTGGCCAAAATCAGGAATAAGCAAGAAGTGATGATCTCGGATTTAGAAGGTTAGTGTTTGGGGGTTAGAGAAATTGTAGGACTATG
Organism: Neotragus pygmaeus; assembly: GCA_006410875.1. Classification (NCBI taxonomy): domain Eukaryota; kingdom Metazoa; phylum Chordata; class Mammalia; order Artiodactyla; family Bovidae; genus Neotragus; species Neotragus pygmaeus. The sequence goes on along the minus strand of SJYV01010300.1, from coordinate 193,519 downwards.
ACATGTTAGCCTTTAAGATTTTACTTATATCAGTGAAGGGAAAGTTGCTCAGTGGTGTCTGACTCTGTGACCCCATGGACTATACTGTCCATGGAATTCTCCAGGCCAGAATACTGGAGTGGGCCTTTCCCTTCTCCCGGGGATCTTCCCAACCCAGGTCTCCCACATTGTGGGTGGATTCTTTACCAGTGGAGCCACCAGGGAAGCCCAAGAATATTAGAGTGGGTAGCCTATCCCTTCTCCATCTTCCTGAGACAGAAATCAAACTGGGGTCTCCTGCATTGCAGATGGATTCTTCACCAACTGAGCTATCAGGGAAGCCCACATAACTTGTAGCAGAACATGCCGTAATAGTAAATGTACACAAGAACTGCTCATCAGTTTGGGTTTACTAGGCTAGGCCTCTTACATGGGATTGTCATTTGCCTAGTCACCAAATACTAATACTTATGATGGAAAGGCACTAAATTATCTTTAAACTTTCACTTTTTAAAGTCAGTTTCTGTGGTAACACACACTTCCCTTTGGTGGACGCAGTTGGGATCTAAGTCAAGTTGGAGCCATGCAGGCTGTTGAACTTGTATGTGTTTAAACGCTGTGTTAAGGTGCCTGGTTCTCACTTAACAAAGGGACAGCTGCTGACACAGAAATGGGCAGACAGGAGAGTATGTGGAGACTGGCAGTGTCTCACTCTTGATGGCCCAAGCCATGTCAGGAAATGCTGTAATTTTTTGCAAGATCTGAATCATTGCCTTCTGCAAAAGAAACATCAGGGTGGAAGTTAGAAAGAACAGAAAACCCGCCCTTTGACCAGCAGCTGCCCACAGGTGTCTGAGGAAGAGTGTAGCTCCAATCACCCTGCTGTCCCCAGATCTTTTATAACCAGAGGAAATAAGTGGTTTCTAGAAAACATTTGGGATTTTGTTTTCCTCATTCTCAGCATGGGATTCTTTCCATAAACCGTTCTTACCCGCAGATGATACTAAGGCAGCAACAGGCTTTAGAACAGTGACTGGTTTTCGACTTTAACCAGTCTATGTTTTGAATGTGTCCCTGTGGAGTGATGTTCAGTGTGTGGAAGAGCTTCTTGTATCTTGCCCTAAGAGCGCTTAAAGAAGGAGGAGAAGACACGCCAGGAGCTGGAGAAGGCCAAAAGGAAACTAGACGGGGAGACCACGGACCTGCAAGACCAGATCGCCGAGCTCCAGGCACAGATCGACGAGCTTAAGATCCAGGTGGCCAAGAAAGAGGAGGAGCTGCAGGGCGCCCTGGCCAGGTGTGCACCAGACACGTGGCTTCCTGGTTGTTAGGGTGATGTAAGGACCTCCGGGGAACCTGGGAGCCTTTGTGTCGAGGCAGCCAGGAAAGCTCATCAGCCTTTCTTGGTATTTATATTCAAAAATCATGAGTCGTATCATGAAATCCTTGGAAATCCACACCAGATCAAGTGGTTTTAACCATATCAAATATTCTGGTTTCTGTACATTATAACTTGTAAAACAATGTACAAGTTTGGAGGAAATCACTTTTCAGGAATTAAATTCCTCCCTCCTGCATCTAGCATGGTTTGCTGTTCAGTCCTTAACCATTCAGTTATAGAATGGAAGTCATATAGTTACACCTGATACTTCATTTCTTTATCAAGATAACTATTAATATTTGGCTGTTTATTATGATCAGGAAAATCTTAGAAATTCTTCTCTGCAATTGCTGTTGGTCTCTGGCCCCTTAGCAGGTGACTGCTTAGAACCCAGAACTACAGTTCTCCACCCCTGTAATGCATCAGCGTCCCACCTCCCCCAGTCAGAACTCCATCTACACTGAACCCCGCATGTGAGCAGAAAGGTGCACCAGAGGAACAAGGAGCATAGGGTGGAGGGAATGAAGGTGGTAGCTCTGCTTAATTAGAGGAACATTTTGCTTGAGGGAATTTTTAAATACTATAATCATTAAAGTGAAAAGGTCCTACCTTTTCATGCCCATGAGCCCTTTGGACAGGGCCTGAGCCCCATCCCATTAGCAGCTCTGGGCCCTTGAGCCGCTTCTGGGTGCAGCCACCCCTGCCCGGGCTCTGAGGATGGAGGGCTGTGTGATGGGGCCCCTATGGGAGGAGTCCCCGGGCGCCGGCTCTGAGTGCCTCCCATGCCCGGGTGTCCTGCGCAGGGGTGACGATGAGACGCTGCACAAGAACAATGCGCTCAAAGTCGTGCGAGAGCTGCAGGCCCAGATCGCTGAACTGCAGGAGGACTTTGAATCTGAGAAGGCTTCGCGAAACAAAGCAGAGAAGCAGAAGAGGGACTTGAGTGAGGAGCTGGAGGCACTCAAGACGGAGCTGGAGGACACGCTGGACACCACAGCGGCCCAGCAGGAACTGCGGTGAGCGGGGGCCGGGCATGTCTTCCGTCCAGCAGCCCCTCTCCCTCCTGGAGACAACGGCAGGTGGAGCAGTAACCACACCTCCATCCAGCCTGTAGTAGGAGCACAGGCGTGCGGGTGGATGACACAGGGCACATGGGGAGGAGTGACCAGAAAGCCCCATTTCTAGAGAAAGCTGCTCACAGTGATGGACATGCCAGCCTGCTGGAAAATGTCATGTGAGATAGCCAGAGAAACCCACTCATGTTTTGGACAAAAGCAGAACTGTGATTTAATCATTCGACTAACTCTGAGCTAATTTAATGTCTGTAGTACAAAACGAGAACAAGAAGTGGCCGAGCTGAAGAAGGCTCTCGAGGAGGAAACAAAGAGTCACGAGGCTCAGATCCAGGACATGAGGCAAAGGCATGCGACCGCCCTGGAGGAGCTGTCGGAGCAGCTGGAGCAGGCCAAGAGGGTAGGGAGCGTGGGGCATGGCAGCGGCTGGGCTCTGAAGGCACATTGCTGGCCTGGGAGAGCCAGGCACCCCTGATTCGGTGGGTCAGCTCTGGTCTCCAGGCCTGGTCCTCTCCGTGTCTCCTCACTGACACCTGCTTCTCCTGCTGACTCAGTGCAAAGCCTCCAACAGTTGGGTGTCCTGCTCTTGCTCACCTGGTGCCTTCCCCGCCCCCATCCCCCCACCTCTGATCTGCCCCAGGCACCACACAGGGTGTCGCCTTTGTTCCTTGTTCCCACTTCCATGTCTTGGGCTGGCTTCCAGGAGTGCTCCCCACCCTCCCCCCATCTCTGTATCTGCTGTCCTCAGTGGTATGTTCCTGCAACAGACATCTTCACACTCAGAACAAGAGTTTTCATTCATTCATTCAACGGATGTGGACCCCAGGCTCACTCAGTGTCAGCACAGTTCTCCAGACACCAGAGCAGCGCCCTCTGTGGCCTTCATTATAAAACTGCTAGTGAACTGTTTTTCCTCCCCTCTCCTAGTTCAAAGCAAATCTGGAAAAGAACAAACAGGGCCTGGAGACAGACAACAAGGAGCTGGCGTGCGAGGTAAAGGTGCTGCAACAGGTCAAGGCTGAGTCTGAGCACAAGAGGAAGAAGCTAGACGCCCAGGTCCAGGAGCTCCACGCCAAGGTCTCAGAGGGAGACAGACTCAGGGTGGAGCTGGCTGAGAAAGCCAATAAGTTACAGGTAGGCCTGGGAAACCATTCCCAGACATCACCCTCAGTGTCGGGCAGGGACTGACATTGAGGGGCACACAGGCAGCCCCCAGCACACATTAGGCTCCTTGTGTTGGTCCTCCCACTTAAAGCTCACATCACCCCGAGATGAGTCTGGTAGATGAGGACGTGACTAGCTCAACTGCCTCTGGACTCAGGTGGCAGTTCTCAGGGGCAGAGCTGCAGGCAGGCAGCCCAGAGCCTTCCCCACCCTCTGTGGCCAAGACTGCTGCGTCTTCCACGTGCCGTCCCTTTGCTCACATGATTGTGGACACTATTAGATTGGTCAAAAGGATGCAGTTTTTCCATAACAGTCACCACTCTTTTCTATCTGACTGCTGTTGAAGGTAGTCTGATCTTTTATTCCTCCTTGCAGAATGAATTGGATAATGTCTCAACTCTTCTAGAAGAAGCAGAGAAGAAGGGTATTAAATTTGCTAAGGATGCAGCTGGTCTGGAGTCTCAGCTCCAAGACACACAGGTATTCTAGGGGTGGGGAGGGTGTTCATCATAATTCCCTTGTTTCTATCATCTGTGAGCTGGTGAAACACGCTCGTCCTAGAACTGGCCTCATCACCTCTTTCTGATTTGTTTTATTTTGAACTATCTTGTACCACAAGCCTTCATGCTCAAGAGCCCTCCTCTGAGCTCATTTCTAGAGCCTGTGTTTCCTTGTCTGTAGGTTGTGTGGACGCCTGGGAAGGGGCTTTGGCCAGCCACTTGGGCGCTGCCTGGGGTGCGGTTCACCAGGCGGTGGTCCTGTTGTACGCTCTTAAATTGCTAGCCATGTTAAATAAGATGGTTTTCTTACGGTTTTTGGCCCATGCCACTGACCTGAGAGCAACAAGAAGGCATTCAGGAAGTGATGAAGGATGTGGGAAAGGGAAGCTTGCAAGTCCCTGGCCCTGGCCCCTGGGGGTGGTGGTGCCATTGCTTGGGAACAGGATTGATTTTGTGGTGGTGATTTTTTTGGCCACCACTCAGTTTTGGGGATCTTAGTTCCCCAATCAGGGATGGAACCCATGCCCTGGACAGTGACAAAGCTCAGAGTGCTAACCACTGGACCACCAAGGTATTCCCCAGTGAACAAGTTTAAAGCACTCTTGTATGAAGGGCGCTGTTTGAATGATCACATATGTTTTAAAATCACTTGTTATTATCACTGGGTATTCCTTACACTCCGTTTTTTTAACAAGGACATGGTGGTTTGGGTAATGACTGTAACCTGAGTACTGACCTTCTATCAAAATGAACAGGAGCTTCTTCAGGAGGAGACACGCCAGAAACTGAACCTGAGCAGTCGGATCCGGCAGCTGGAGGAGGAGAGGAGCAGCCTCCAGGAGCAGCAGGAGGAAGAGGAGGAGGCCAGGAGGAGCCTGGAGAAGCAGCTGCAGGCCCTGCAGGCTCAGGTGCGCGAGGCCATGGGGACTGTGGGCCTCCATGTGTCATGTCCCTGTCCTGCTGGGTGGTTCCACCTCCATTTGGGACAGTTAAGTGGGCCTTGTCCTAAGTGAAGCCCCTTAAGTGTGTTTTCTTCAGCCTCATCACACACTAACCCTATGCTTGTTACAATGCTGGGAGATGTACGGTTCCAGTCCATTCATTGTGTGTAGATGATTAGTGAAGAAGTTTATGGTCTAAGATTCATTTGCTCAGAGTCACAAAGTATTGATTGGTTTTATTCTTCTCACAAGATAATGAAAACAAGTTTTACCTTTTTTCCTCAAATGTGAAATCCAGGTGAGTTCTTTAATGTTGATTTTTCTTCCTTTAGTTGGCGGATACCAAGAAGAAAGTAGATGATGACCTGGGGACAATTGAAAGTTTGGAAGAAACCAAGAAGAAGCTCCTCAAGGATGTGGAGGTTCTGAGCCAGCGCCTGGAGGAAAAGGCCCTGGCCTATGACAAACTGGAGAAGACCAAGACCCGCCTGCAGCAGGAGCTGGATGACCTGCTGGTAGACCTGGACCACCAGCGCCAAATCGTCTCCAACTTGGAGAAGAAGCAGAAGAAGTTTGATCAGGTAGGGCCCACACTCCCAACCCCAGGCTCCAAGGCCAGCACCCCACGTTTCCTCCTGGCACAGCCCTCACTTTCATCTTTTGGGTTTGAAATAATCCCTTACTTAAAACAAGGTGTATTTGTAGCAAAACTGGAAAAAGTCCAGTATAAAGGAGGAAATAGGAGAACACCCATGATCTAGTGGTATTCTCCGCTATAAGTCAGACATGCAGCAAATGAGAGCAGTTCAACATTGATCTTTACTGTTTCCTGACGCCATCCCATGTAGCTGTTAGCGGAAGAGAAGAACATCTCTGCCCGCTACGCAGAAGAGCGCGACCGGGCGGAGGCAGAGGCCCGAGAGAAGGAGACCAAAGCCCTGTCCCTGGCCCGCGCCCTGGAGGAGGCCCTGGAGGCCAGGGAGGAGGCTGAGCGACAGAACAAGCAGCTGCGGGCAGACATGGAGGACCTCATGAGCTCCAAGGACGACGTGGGCAAGAATGTGAGTGCCAGGGCCCAGGCCGTTGCAGGGGCAGCGGCTCTGGGAAGGGCTAGCCCAGAGTGACATGGACGAGGTGGTCTCAGCCCATCAGGTCAGGGTCTCCTGGGATGAGCTGTCAGGTTTTATCCTGTCTGTTCCCGGTTACCTGCGCCAAAGCCAGGCAGAGCATTTGCGTGGTTTTCACGGACCCTCCCCACTGTAACCTGCATCCTCGTGGGGGCCTTGTGAATGGAGTGTTTAATGGGTGGTTATCAAACCCAAGTATCAGAAGTTGCCTCAGATTGAGGGCAGTGGGGTCTGTCTCCCACACAGAGTGGGGAATCTGGAGAGGAACCAGGGGGACCCCTTACCTCCCAGCTGCACACGCCTTCCCCGATGCCGCCGTGATGTTTGTTCACCCTGTATCCCTCCCTTAGTATCAGAGGTTTGAAGAGAGCGATGGGGACCCAGGCATGGAGGTCAGAACAGGTTCAGGGTTTGACTCTCCCCCAGCTCCATTCAGCCTCTCCACCTTTCCTCTTGTGTCCAATGGACATGATACTTAGCTGTTTCATGAAGCTGCTACAGATGTGCTCTGAAAAACACAAAGTCCTCTAAAAATAAAACCTCGTTTTCCTGGGACACAGGCCATCTGGCCATATAATGAGGGTGTGGGACTGCCCTTACTGCTGAATCTTCTACAGCCCAGTGGACAAGAGCCCCCTAGCATAGCAATGGCCAGGATTACATAGTAAAGTGCAAAGAGAAAATTCCAGCACTGAGTCCATCTTCTTGTTCCTTATTGGTTTTCTCTAGAATAAACGATAGTCACACATTCTTTCCAAAAACATTTCCTCTGTGCCTGTGAAGTGCCAGGTACCAAGAGACACAGGCCTCCTCATGTCCTAAGGCATCTTCTGTCCTCAGGAGAACCGACATGGCCATGAATGCCTGCACGTGCCTGCCTGAGTGTTGTCTCAGATCAAAGGAAACATGATGGGGAGCACCCAGCACAGTGCTGGGCACAGAGAAGTTAGTAAATGTGTGCATGGTGGGGATCTCTGTCCAGAGAAAGGTCAGACCTCTTTCTCACTGTACCCTGCTTCCTAGGACTCACACACCTTCATATTTAGAAATCTGCACATGTGCATTTTCAAAACAAATGATCTTCACCACAGCAAGAGGGAGGTGCTGTGAGACCGCAGGCCAGTGGCCAATCAGCAGGCCACTGCCCTGACATCATGCTCTTTGACTGATCATCAGCTTTTAGAGATCTCTTGAGTACATGATCTGTGGTAGAGCACATGTGCATGATGTCAGGCCTGTCATTCAGATGGTGCACTCTGAGATGACTGGTGCAGCAGCTGGGTCAGGGTGGGGGGATTCCAGGCAGGCGGAGGGGGGAGTTGGCTATATAACAGGAACTACTGTCCTTGCATGTCCCTCCAAGGGTCATACCTGTGCTTCTTCCTGTGGTCTAGGTTCATGAACTTGAGAAATCCAAACGGGCCCTAGAGCAGCAGGTGGAGGAAATGAGGACCCAGCTGGAGGAGCTGGAAGATGAGCTCCAGGCTACAGAAGACGCCAAGCTTCGCCTAGAGGTCAACATGCAAGCCATGAAGGCCCAGTTTGAGAGAGACTTGCAGACCAGGGATGAGCAGAACGAGGAAAAGAAGCGGCTGCTCATTAAACAGGTAGATCTTAGAGGTGTGGCCCCCAGAATGGACCCTTATTTGTGCTCAAAGACCAGTTTTTGGCCAGGGATATGTGCGTTGGAACATAGTAGCTGGAGGAAATTTACTGGGTCATATAACTTTATCTTTAAAATATAATGTAATTGGTTTTGATTTCCTATTTCTCAGATTATTATTATTACTTAAAACCCAGTGAGCTGTCCAGGGACATGTAGTCAGGTTCAAGTTCTGGGAGTCTTACAAGTATCAGTAAAGGGAAGAATCAGTACATACCTGACAAGGTGATTCAGAATATTCTGAAGGTCCGATTGCATGTCCTCTTTAAACCACTCTTTAAAGGGAAAACTCTAGGTATTTACATTTTTGTTATTTGAAAACATTACTTGGGCATTTAACAATTTATATACTTTTCTGAGTGCATTTAAACTTCTAATTTAAAATTTTAAGGTGAAACATTCCCAAGGGCTTCCCTGATAGCTCAGCTGGTAAAGAATCCACCTGCAATGCGGGAGACCTGGGTTGGATCCCCTGGAGAAGGAAAAGGCTGCCCACTCCAGTATTCTGGCCTGGAGAATTCCATGGACTGTATATAGTCCATGGGGTTGAAAAGTCTCAGACATGACTGAGTGACTTTAACATTCCCTTGGAGTTCATGGTATCAAGTCTTGGATCTGGGACACTTTCTTATTTTTGGTCCACTAACATTTTATTAGCCATTTATTGCTAGATAACAGATTAGTGACTTAAAACAGCACACATTAAATGAGTTTCTGTGAGTTGGGAATTCTGAAGCAGCTTATTATTAGCAGGGAGCATCCATCATCTGAAGGGCTGACTGGGGCTGTAGGGAGTGTGTCCAAGCTGTTTGCCCATGTGGTTGACACATGGGCCCCTCTGCTGGGGCTGGGGTGTCCCCGTGCTGGGCAAGGCGGGAGCTTACCTAGGAGCTTGTCTCGTGCCTTCCAATCTCGTTGCATCACCTGGACTAGGAGCTTGAGATCAGGGTTCTGCCTCCTTACACACTCTCGCCACAGTCAGTCAGTGGAAATGATTTGTACCAGGTGGAGATGTTTATAGATCTCTCTGTACAAATTCAGCTGCTAATAATAATAATTGCTTGGAGGCAGCGAGCCCCCCTCCTGAGTAAGTTGAGCCCCCATGGGCCTGTTCTCTGTGTGCGGATACCGGGTCTGACTGACGTATCCTGACACTGCCTGTCAGGTGCGGGAGCTTGAGGCAGAGCTGGAGGATGAGCGGAAACAGAGGGCCCTGGCTATTGCCTCGAAGAAGAAAATGGAAATAGACCTGAAGGACCTGGAGGCTCAAATCGAGGCAGCTAACAAAGCAAGGGATGAAGTGATCAAGCAGCTCCGCAAACTCCAGGTGAGTGCCACCAGCCATCAGGGTGTGATGGTGGGGTCATCAGGCTCTGCTGAGACCACCGAGCACGACATGGCTCGTGATGCTGGAGAGAAGGCTCTGGGCAGCATCCAGCCACCATCATGCTGGCGGGCTCAGTGTTGCCACGTCACTGCTGCAGGGCACAGGGCCACTGTCATCCTCAGCTGTAGGCTGGGGCCACAGGCCATAAAGATGGTACGTGTGTAGCTCCAGCGTCTACCGGGTGGGCGTGGCCCCATTTGGATTGAGTGAGGTAGAGTTGCCAGGTGGGTACTCACTAAGGGACAAGCTCTTAGGGCTCTGAATAACATCTCGTGGTCAACTAAACACACAGGCACCCACTGAGACCTTGTTGACCAGGGCCGTGAGCCGCTCCTGCGGTTAGGGGGACATGGCAGGCCCGCCTGCAGTGTGGTCCGCAGAAGCAGTCGTTGAGCAGCTCCATGTTGCTCCTCCTCCAGCTGCGCCTTTCTGTCCAGTCAGCATCGCTTTAGCTACTCAGAGAGCATGCTGGTTTTCACTGTCACAGTGACAAAGTGATTTCTGTAGTAACTTGCTGTATTGGCAGGATGTGATGGGCTGTCTCGTACAGGGACACACTTCTCTGGAGGGAAAGACAAAAGCTTTAGAAAATTTCCATTCCTTTGGCCTTGGTGATTCTGCATCTTCCATTCTCTGGATTATCTATTCACTCCCTCAGTGGTACTGTTTTACAGTGCAAGTTTTTTATTTTGATGGAGTTCAGATTATTTTTTCTTTTGCTTCTTCTGTTTTTACCATTTATGAAGCCACTACCTAATCCATGGTCCTGAAGATTTAGTCCTGTGTTTTCTCCTAAGAGTATTATGCAGTCCATGGGGTCACAGAGTCACACATGACTGAAGTTTTACACTTATGGCTCTTTCTAAATCCATTTCAATTTTTATTATGTAGTTTGATATATGAACCGAATTTCATTATTTGGGATATAGATATTCAATTGTCCCAGCACCATTTGTTAAAAGGATTTTCCCCATTGAAATTATCTTGGCCCTCTTGTCAGAAATCAGCTGACCACAGACTTGTGTCTGTTTCTGGACTCAGTTCTATTCCTTGATCTCTATGTATATCCTACCAGGACCACACAGTCTTGATTACTGCGGCTTAAGGTTTTGCACTTGGGAAGTATAACTTCTGCAACTTTCTTTTTCATGACTGCTGTTCTGGGCTCCTTGCAATTTCATTTAGGATCAGCTTGTCAGTTTTTGCACCCGCCTCCGCTAAGCCAGCTTGGATTCTTATTTTACATTGACTCGGTAGATCAATTTGGAGAGTATTACCATCCTGACAAAGGTATTGAGTTTTCCACCAACATGGTCCATGAACATGGCTGTCAGCTCAGTTAGCTATTTCATTTTTTTCTATGATGCTTTATTTTAGTTTCTGGCTACAAGTCTTATATGTTAGCTAAATTTTACCCTTTTGATGCTAAGTGTAGCTGCTCTGTTACTATTTACAGTGTTTATAGTTAGTGTATTGAATTTCAATTATTTTTGTACAGTTGTCCCTCAGTGTCTGAGAGGGATTGGTTCTAGGACCAGCCCCTCCACCCCCGTGGATACCAAAATCCGCCGATGCTTAAGTCCCTGATATAAAATGGGGTATTACTTGCATAAAACCTGTGAACATCTTCTCATACACTTTAAATCATCTCTAGTTTACTCATAACAACCTGATACAAGGTAATGGTTGCCCACGTGGCAAATTCAAGTTTTGCCTTTTGAAATTTTCTGAGAATGTTTTTCCCCTGAATATTTTTGATCCACTGTTGGTTGAATCCATGGGTGTGGAGCTCAGGTATGGAGAACTAACTGTATTGATTGATCCTGTATGCTGCAGTCTCACTGAACTTGTTTATTAGTTGTAACATTTTTTTAATGGACTCCTTAAGATTTTCTATATTTTTTCATTAGCAAATTGAGCTAAGTTTTATTTCTTCTTTTTCAATCTGGGTATCTTTTATTTCCCTGTCTTGGCCTAAATGCTTTGACTAGCGATGGCACCCCACTCCAGTTCTCTTGCCTAGAAAACCCCATGGACGGAGGAGCCTAGTAGGCTGCAGTCCATGGGGTCGCAAAGAGTCGGACACGACTGAGCGACTTCCCTTTCACTTTTCACTTTNACTGGAATTCCATCACCTCCACTAGCTTTGTTCATAGTGATGCTTTCTAAGGCCCACTTGACTTCACATTCCAGGATGTCTGACTCTAGGTGAGTGATCACACCATCGTGATTATCTTGGTGTTGAAGATCTTTTTTGTACAGTTCTTCTGTGTATTCTTGCCATCTCTTCTTAATATCTCTGATTCTGTTAGGTCCATACAATTTCTCTCCTATATCGAGCCCATCTTTGCATCAAATGTTCAGTTGGTATCTCTAAGTTTCTTGAAGAGATCTCTAGTCTTTCCCATTCTGTTGTTTTCCTCTGTTTCTTTATACTGATCGTTGAGGACAGCTTTCTTATCCTACTTGCTATTCTTTGGAAATCTGCATAAATATGGGAATATCTTTCTTTTTCTCCTTTGCTTTTTGCTTCTCTTCTTTTCACAGCTATTTGTAATGCCTCCCTAGACAGCCACTTATTTTTTTTTGCATTTCTTTCCATGGGGATGGTCTTGATCCCTGTCTCCTGTACATTGTCACAAACCTCCATCCACAGTTCATCAGGTACTCTATCAGATCACTTCCACTGTATAATAATAAGGGATTTGATTTAGGCCATACCTGGATGGTCTAGTGGTTTTCCCTACTTTCTTCAAATTAAGTCTGAATTTGGCAATAAGGAGTTCATGATTTGAGCCACATTCAGCTCCTAGTCTTATTTTTGTTGATTGTATAGAGTGTCTCCATCTTTGGCTGCAAAGAATATAATCAATCTGATTTCAGTGTTGACCATCTGGTGATGTCCATGNTCACTGTATAATCATAAGGGATTTGATTTAGGTCATACCTGAATGGTCTAGTGGTTTTCCCTACTTTCTTCAATTTAAGTCTGAGTTTGGCAATAAGGAGTTCATGATCTGAGTCACAGTCAGCTCCCAGTCTTGTTTTTGCTGACTGTAGAGCTTCTCCATTTTTGACTGCAAACAATATGATCAATTTGACTTTAGTGTTGACCATCTGGTGACATCCATGTGTAGAGTCTTCTCTTGTTTTGTTGGAAGAGGGTGTTTTCTATGACCAGTGCATTCTCTTGGAAGAACTCTATAGCCTTTGCCCTGCTTCATTCTGTACTCCAAGGCTAAATTTGTCTGTTTCTCCAGGTGTTTCTTGACTTTGTACTTTTGCATTACAGTCCCCTATAATGAAAAGGACATCATTTTTGGGTGTTAGTTCTAGAAGGTCTGGTAGGTCTTCATAGAACCATTCAACGTCAGCTTCTTCAGCATTACCAGTAGGAGCAAAGACTTAGAATACCGTGATATTGAATGGTTTCCCTTGCGGGTGTACAGAGGTCATTCTGTCATTTTTGAGATTGCATCCAAGTACTGCATTTTGGACTCTCTTGTTGACTATGAATGTTACACCATTTCTTCTAAAGGATTCTTGCCTACAGTAGGAGATATAATGATCAATTCATTTCAGTTGCTCAGTTGTGTCCAACTCTTTGTAACCCAATGAATCACAGCACGCCAGGCCTATAACGGTCATCTGAGTTAAATTCTGAAGGAGATCAGCTCTGGGATTTCTCTGGAAGGAATGATGCTAAAGCTGAAACTCCAGTACTTTGGCCACCTCCTGTGAAGAGTTGACTTATTGGAAAAGACTCTGATGCTAGGAGGGATTGGGGGCAGGAGGAGAAGGGGACGACCGAGGATGAGATGGCTGGATGGCATCACGGACTAGATGGACGTGAGTCTGAGTGAACTCCAGGAGTTGGTGATGGACAGGGAGGCCTGGCGTGCTGCAATTCATGGTGTTGCAAAGAGTCAGATATGACTGAGTGACTGAACTGAACTGAACTGAATCATTTACAGAGAAAAAGATTGTTGAACTTGAAGTCATAGAAGTAAAAATTATAAAAAATAAAGCATGTAAATAAAAAAGAATTTTCAAAAACTCAGTGAGTTATAGGGAAACATTGCAGTCTAACATCATGTAAGTGCTATCCTTGATGAGAAAGTCAGAACATAAAAATATTAAAGGAGATAATAGTCAAAAATTTTTCTCAATCTTTCCCAGCACCAGGGTATTTTCCAATGAATTGGTTGTTAGCATCAGGTGGCCATAGTATTGGAGCTTCAGCTTCAGCATCAGTTCAGTTCAGTTCAGTCGCTCAGTCATGTCCGACTCCTTGCGACCCCATGAATCACAGCTTGCCAGGCCTCTTGTCCATCACCATCTCCCGGAGTTCACTCAGACTCACTTCCATCTAGTCTGTGATGCTATCCAGCCATCTCATCCTTGGAAGAAAAGGATGCAGTCACCATCTGCAGTGATTTTGGAGCCCCCCAAAATAAAGTTCACACTGTTTCCCCATCTATTTTCCTATGAAGTGATCGGACCGGATGCCATGATCTTCGTTTTCTGAATGTTGAGCTTTAAGCCAACATTTTTGCTCTCCTCTTTCACTTTTATCAAGAGGCTTTTTAGTTCCTCTTCACTTTCTGCCATAGGGTGGTCTCATCTGCATATCTGAGGTTATTGATATTTCTCCTGGCAATCTCGATTCCAACTTGTGTTTTTTCCAGTCCAGCGTTTCTCATGATGTACTCTGCATAGAAGTTAAATAAGCAGGGAGACAATATACGGCCTTGACGTACTGCTTTTCTTATTTGGAACCAGTCTGTTGTTCCATGTCCAGTTCTAACTGTTTCTTCCTAACCTGCATACAGATTTCTCAAGAGGCAGGTTAGGTGATCTGGTACTCCCATCTCTTTCAGAATTTTCCACAGTTTATTTTGATCCACACAATGAAAGGCTTTGGCACAGTCAATAAAGCAGAAATAGATGTGTTTCTGGAACTCTCTTGCTTTTTCCATGATCCAGCAGATGTTGGCAATTTGATCTCTGGTTCCTCTGCCTTTTCTAAAACCAGTTTGAACATCAGCATAAGTCCTTCAAATGAGTATTGAGGGTTGATTGCATTTGGGATTGAGTGGTTTGTTCAAGGGACTCTCAAGAGTTTTCTCCAGCACCATAATTTGAAAGCATCAATTCTTCAGAGCTCTGCCTTCCTTATGGTCAGTTCTCACATCTGTACATGACTACTGAAAAGATCATAGCTTTGACCATTCGGACTTTTGTTGGCAAACTGATGTCTTGCTTTTTAAAACATTGCTTAAGTTTCTTATACATTTCCTTCCAAGAAGCAAGCACCTCCTTCTTTCATAGCTGCAGTCACCCTCTGCAGTGATTTTGGAGCCCAAGACAAGAGAACCTGTCGCTGCTTCCACTTTTTCCCCTTCTATTTGCCATGAAGTGATGAGACTGGATGCCACAATCTTAGTGTTTTTAATACTGAGTTTTAAGCCAGCTTCTTTACTCTCCTCTTTCACCCTCATCAAGGGACTCTTTGGTTCCTCTTTGCTTTCTGTGATTAGAGTGTTACCATCTGCATAACTGAGCTTGTTAATATTTCTCCCAGCAATCTGATTCCAACTTGTAACTTATCCAGCCTGGCATTTCACATGATGTACTCTGCATATATGTTAAATAAATAATATACAGCCTTGTTGTATATAGAATATTTTTCAGCAATAAAAAGTAATAAAATAACGACACAAGCAAGAACACTGATGAATTTCAAGATAAGTATGCTGAATTAAAGAAACCATAAAATAAGTAATACATACATATGACTCCATTTATGTAAAACTCTAAAAATGTAAAATAATCTATAGTTAATAAAACAAATTAGCGGTTTCTTGGGGATGGGGTGTGGGAAAGAACAGGCAGGGGAGAATTACTAAGAGTTCTAAGAAAAACTTTTTGGATGATAACTGTGTCCATTATCTTGGTCTTCATGTATATTTTATAAATGTGTATGTATATTAAAACATCAAAGTTGACAGAAAATAGAGGTACTTCTTTGTTTATTCATTATTCTTTAATGCAAAAAGAAATAGATGAACATGTTAATGTTAAAAATATTTGAGGTTAGATATCAAAAGATGTGGGCTTAGGTCCTAGCTCCCCTACTCTCTAGCAAAGTGAGTTAAGCCTGGCCTCAAATATCTGCTTCCTAATTTATAAAAACAGTGATATCTATCTCATAGTGTTGGCTTTGGACTAAATGAGATAATATAACCAAAAAAGCACTTTGTGAACTACAAGACATTACAAAACAATAGATAGATACTAGACAGATGACAGATACATAGATAGATAAATACATAGGTATATATATATAGATAGATAGATACATATATACATAGATAAAAGTACAGTTATGTTTTGTTACTTTAGTAACATTAAAGAGCTGATCTAATTTTAATTGCCAGTGTTTCTCAAATATCATTACTGCCAGTATTTTTCTAAAAGAGGTTA
Source organism: Neotragus pygmaeus (assembly GCA_006410875.1). NCBI lineage: Eukaryota > Metazoa > Chordata > Mammalia > Artiodactyla > Bovidae > Neotragus > Neotragus pygmaeus. The sequence continues at coordinate 177,818 of SJYV01010300.1, read as the reverse complement.
TATTTTGTTATTTTTAATCAACAGTACCTTTGAAATGAGTAAATTTGAAAATTGATTTTTGTTGGGTTATAAATATGGTAAATAGAAAGGCACATGAAGCCCACATATGGGCTATCACTACAGCACATAAATCTGGTGATCATAGAAGAGTGTGTCACTGGGTTCCATGGGACAGATCCTACGTAAGGCTTCCTCTCAAGATCAGAAAACGTAACTGGTCTACCTGGAAATAAAAACAGAGAATTAGACAATTGAACATTTAGTGCACTGTAGTCCAAATAGTAAGACAGAACCTCAGAAAAAGAACTAGATGAAGTGGAGATAAGCAACCTATTCAATAAACAGTTTGAAGTAATGATCATAAAGATGTTCAACAAGCTCCACAGAAAAATGAATGGATGCAGAGAGAATTTAACAAAGGAGATATAAAGAACCAAATGGTGCTGAAGAGTACAATAAATGAAATTTTAAAATACACTGGAAGGAAACAGTAGTAGATTAGATGATAGAAAGGAATGGATTGGTGAACTGGAAGACAGAGTAGTGGAAATCAGGCAATCTGAAAAAAGAAAAGAAGAAAGAATTTTTAAAAATGAGAACAGTTTAAGAGACATCTGAGACAAGGGCAAAGAATATTAACATTTGCATTGTAGGGACCCAAAAAGGAGATGAGAGAGAAAGGGGAAGATACCTTATATGAAGAACTAATAGCTAAAATCTTCAGCTAACCTGGTAAAGGAAACAAAAATCCAGGTTCAGGGAGAAAGAGTCCCAAACAAGATGAATCCAAAGAGATGCACAGCAAGATACATTATAATTAAATGAGTAAAAATTGAAGATAAAAAGAATGTTAAAAGCAGAAAGAAAAAAGCAACCATTATACATTAAAGAAACTCCCATAAAGCTACCAGGTGACTCTTTAACAGAAACTTTGAAAACCAGAAGGTTTGGCACAATATATTTCAAAGTAATGAAAATAAAGAGTCCTGGAACCAAAAATATTCTATCCACCAAGGCTCTAATTCAAATTTGAAGGAACAATAAAGGATTTTACAAACAAGCAAAGGTTTAGAATTTAGCACCAGTAACTTGGCTTTCCAAGAAATGCTGTAGAGGTTTCTGTGAGTGGAAAAAAATAGATCATAACTATAAATATGAAAATTATGATAGAAAAGATCTTATCAGTAAAGGGAAGCATACAGCAAAGTTAATAGAGCAACCACTTACAAAGCTAGTGCATTCCTGCAAAGTTACTTCAGTCATGTCCAACTCTTTGCGACCCTGTGGACTATAGCCTGCCATGCTACTCTGTCCCTGGGATTCTCCAGGCAAGAACACTAGAGTGGATTGTTATGCACTCCTCCCGGGAGTTTTCCTGACTCAGGGATTGAACCCATGTCTGTTACAACTCATTCATTGCCAGGCAGGTTCTTTACCTCTAATGCCACCTGGGAATCCCATAAAGCTAGGAGGAAGATTCAAAGACAGATATATAAAAATCAACAATATCCATGATAATTAGTGGTTGTATAGAAAAAAGAAGATGTAAAATATGATGTCAAAAACATTAACTATGGGAAGGAGTGAAAAAGCAATGCTGTTCAGTTCAGTTCAGTTCATTACAGTCGCTCAGTCGTATCTGACTCTTTGCAACCCCATGAATAGCAGCACGCCAGGCCTCCCTGTCCATCACCAACTCCTGGANTTTTGTTCCATTGATCTGTGTTTCTGTCTTTGTGCCAGTACCATACTGTCTTGATGACTGTTGCTTTGTAGTGTAGCCTGAAGTCAGGCAGGTTGTTTGTTCCAGTTCCATTCTTCTTTCTCAAGATTGCTTTGGCTATTTGAGGTTTTTTTTGTATTTTCATACAAATTGTGAAATTATTTGTTCTAGTTCTCTGAAAAATACCATTGGTAGCTCGATAGGCATTGCATTGAATCTATAGATTGCTTTGGGTAGTATACTCATTTACACTATATTGATTTTTCCGATTGATGAACATGGTATATTTCTCCATCTATTTGTGTCATCTTTGATTTCTTTCACCAGTGTTTTATAGTTTTCTATATATAGGTCTTTTGTTTCTTTAGGTAGATTTATTCCTAAGTATTTTTATTCTTTTCATTGCAATGGTGAATGGAATTGTTTCCTTCATTTCTGTTTTCTCATTGTTAGTGTATAGGAATGTAGGGATTTCTGTGTACTAATTTTATATCCTGCAGCTTTACTATATTCATTGATTTAGCTCTAGTTATTTTCTAGTGGAGTCTTTAGGGTTTTCTGTGTAGAGGAGCATGTCATCTGCAAACAGTGAGTTTTACTTTTTCTTTTCCAATCTGGATTCCTTTTATTTATTTTTCTTCTCTTGTTGCTATGGCTAAAACTTCCAAAACTATTTTGAATAGTAGTGGTGAGAGTGGGCATCCTTGTCTTGTTCTCCTCTGACTTTAGGGGAAATGCTTTCAATTTTTCACCATTGAGGGTAATGTTTGCTGTGGGTTTATCATATATGTCTTTTATTATGTTGAGGTATGTTCCTTCTATGCCTGCTTTCTGGAAGGTTTTTATCATAAATGGATGTTGAATTTTGTCAAAGGTTTATTGAGTGTTTTTATATTGAAAGGTATTAGATTGTTTCTGTGTCAATTGAAGTGATCACATAGTTGTGTTGGATGTCAACCTTGAATTCCTCAGATAAATCCCACTTGGATGTGTTGATGGATCTTGTTGGTTTCTATTTTGTTAAGGATTTTTGCATCTATATTCATAAGGGATATTGACTTGAATGTTTTCTTTTTCATCACTTCTATATACTTTTATAATAAATTTATATAATAAATTCATGATCTGGGAGGAAAGGTATGTTTAAATAAGAATAAACACTACCCCAAAACTTTCCTCCTCCTTACGCTTAGGCTCAGATGAAGGACTACCAGCGTGAGTTAGAAGAAGCTCGTGCATCACGGGATGAGATTTTTGCTCAATCCAAAGAGAGTGAGAAGAAACTGAAAAGCCTGGAAGCAGAAATCCTTCAGTTGCAGGAGGTTTGTGTGTTTGTTTATTCATTTGTTTGCTTAACAAATATTTGCCCTTGGAATTTCTCTAAAACCAGATAAATACATTTCAGTGTTTCTGTAGCCAGCGTAATCTCACTGACCATTTTTAATATGGTGCTGGACCATCTTACTGCTCCACTTGGGCAAAGTGGTCCCATTTGATATTGTTCTACCTGACTAAAGACTGGTTGAATAGTGTATTTCTCAAATCTGTTTACAATTAGAGGCACTCTTGGTGCCTCAAGCAAGGTGGCAGCAGCCAGAGGCACTGTCAGACCTCACATTTAAGGAAACTTAGCAGCCAGAGCTTACATGAGAATCTGAACTCACTCAGGAACTTGCCTCATCCGAGCGAGCCCGCCGACATGCTGAGCAGGAGAGAGACGAGCTGGCGGATGAGATCGCCAACAGCGCCTCCGGCAAGTGAGTCTCCTGAGACTGTGGGAAGGGGCGGGTGTTTCACTGGTCCTCACAGGCACTAAGTCAGCTACAGGGTTCATCTGGCATTGGGGAGTCAGTGGTTGGTTTTCTCATCTGTTCAAAGTCTGGAGAGATGAGCATGAGATGCTGGGCCTCAGCCAACTGGCTGAAGCCCTGCCAGGTCACACCTCCCTGTACCAGTCACGTCCACACAGGTGTGCAGGAAAGGCCTTCAGAACCTATCTGGCCTCCACAGGGCTGCACAGCCTTGCAGTGCAGGGCCTCGCTTTCACATTTGTTAGGTCTCTTTCCCTCGACGTATGTTTCATTGAAAGTCAGATTTGGGGGTTATTTTTTTTTTTTTTTTTACAATTAAGAGGTTGCTTTCTCCATTTAATGCCTGTCCTAAGGATCCATCGTGGTCATTTTTTAGTGTGCCATGGTGAGGAGCTGGATCTTGGTGCACTAGAGAAGCTAGGGAACACCAGCATCTTTTTGCACTTTTAAAGCTGACACTGGCTGTGGAGCAAAGCTGGAGGGCTACACAGCGATCCAGGTTGCAAGATAGTGGGGCCTGGCCAGGTGGCAGGCCTGGGGATGGAGAGAAGTGGGCAGCGTGTTTGGAAGCAAAACCAACAGGACCGGGCAGATTGGGGTGGGAGGAGGAGAAAGAGAAAAATTAAGAATGCTTATGGCAGCACAGTGGGCGGAGGAGCCCTGGAGAGAGCTCTGTGCTGAGTGTCGCCGCCTCGGCCGCAGGTCGGCATTGCTGGATGAGAAGCGGCGTCTGGAGGCTCGGATTGCACAGCTAGAGGAGGAGCTGGAGGAGGAGCAGAGCAACATGGAGCTGCTCAATGACCGCTTCCGCAAGACCACACTGCAGGTGGGCCTGCCATGTCCTCTCACCCCAGGACGGACTGTGCCATCCTCTGCACAACTGACCCATCTCCCCTTCAGGTGGACACGCTGAACACTGAGCTGGCGGCCGAGCGCAGCGCTGCCCAGAAGAGTGACAATGCACGCCAGCAGCTGGAGCGGCAGAACAAGGAGTTGAAGGCCAAGCTCCAGGAGCTGGAGGGAGCTGTCAAGTCCAAGTTTAAGGCCACCATCTCTGCCCTAGAAGCCAAGATTGGGCAACTGGAGGAGCAGCTTGAGCAGGAAGCCAAGTAAGAGGTTTTCAGTACTATAAGCCAAAAAAAGGTTTTTACAGTATCTCTGCTACAGACCAGGTCCAGGTTTATAGAGATGACACCAATGCCCCTTGTCCTAGGGGAGTTTCGTTGCTGGGGGAAGAATCACAAGGGCACATATGACCAGAGAAACTGGCGTGAGCCCTCAGGGAACAATGGGCTCACCTGTCAGCTCTTCCCAGGCTCAGCTGAGGGCTAATCATGCTGTGTGTGCCCCATGATTTGCTGGTGCCATAGTTTACATCTCTGCCCAAGGCTGAGCCCAAGTTCACAACATTGCATGCAATGCTACAGTGTGTTGGCAGAGAAGAAATGCAATGTAACAAAAAGACAAGTTTTTTTCCTTTAGGAAGGGATTGCTCAACAGTTTCCATTCTGGTGTCATAAACCATTCTGAAATTTATGAGGAATTGCACAAAGCAGCTTTTTGGCAGGCAAATACCTGTCTGTTAGAATAGAATCTCAGATGGCCAGAGCTGGAGCAGACTTTCAACTTCACCCTCTTATTGAGGAGCTTGGGGGCCCAGAAACACAGGGTCTATGCCAAGAGTCCTCCCCGGCCTCGCATCTGAAACTTTGTCCCCCTGCTTTCAAACGTAACAGCTAAGGAAGGGTTGGTTTGTTGTTAGTTGTAATTGACATGACTTGGCCCTTTCAGCTGACTCCATCCTATCCATTTTTGCATAACATTTGTGAAGGAACAAAAGGCCCTTTTGTGTTTTCAGTGGAGTTCTCCAAGTAAGTTAACTCTCCTTCCTTCACGTGGGACAGTGGAGGCCTGTCTAGAACATGGTGCCTTGACTCCTAACTGAAGTGGGGGGAGTTGTTTCAGTGTTCAGCTGCTCTAGCATCTTAGTAAGTACGTGCTAAGTCGCTTCAGTCATATCCTACTCTTGGCGATCCTATGGACTAGCCTGCCAGGCTCCTGTGTCCGTGGGATTCTCCAGCTAATACTGGAGTGGGTTGCCTTGCCGTCCTCCAGGGAATCTTAGTCAGTGGGAGTAAGTGAGGTCGCTCAGTCGTGTCTGACTCTTTGCGACCCCGTGGACTGTAGCCCATCAGGCTCCTCTGTCCAGGGGATTCTCCAGGCAAGAATACTGGAGTGGGTTGCCATTTCCTTCTCCAAGTCAGTGGGAAGTAATTTGTTTCAATTAAGTGTTTTGTTTTCCAGGCTAAAATGTTAGGTGATGAGAGTAACCAACAAAGGTTTTTATTTCCAAAAACTCTACACTCAATGTAAGTGACCTTTGATCTTCAGAAGATCACTAAGGTGATAAATACCCGTGCATGAGGGAATAATGCAGGTGTTCTGCCTATCAGCATTAGACTACATTAAAGGCAATCCACAGTTCGACCAGAAGGGAGAAGTTTCTGGACTATGTTGATCACGATGATACAGGGTCCTAGAAAGCACTCCAACATGTGTCATCTTATAGAAAAAAAGACTTGAAATATTTTCATTGCAAGAACTGCGAAAATGAACATGTTAATCATTTTCACAGGGAAAGAGCCGCTGCCAATAAACTAGTTCGTCGTACCGAGAAGAAGCTAAAAGAAATCTTCATGCAGGTTGAAGATGAACGCCGCCATGCTGACCAGTATAAAGAGCAGGTAAGGAGAGAAGGCACGTAAAGGGAACACATCTTCCATCCTGAATGCTGTACAGGAACACAGATACAAGACCAGCCGTGTTACTATGTGACTCGCTAACTTAGGAAGAGCTGTTTGAGACTCTTACTTCTAGTGTTCCAGTCAGTACACATGCTGTTTCTTGTTCCTGCTGGTCACTCCTGATTGCTTGGGATACAGAGGTGATTAGGACGTAGCCCTGCCCCACAATACATGTTGAGAAGGGGTGGGCAAGAGCCTTGGGGAAGGCTCGAAGTGGGGAGGCCTGAACTGATCTTAATTACCATGTTTCCTTCACTAGAGTAGATACTGCAGGAGTGCAGAGATTTCTGCCTGTTTTACCCACCATCTTCTAAATGCCTAGAAAAGCTGTAGTTGGCAGTCCTAACAGTTGACTCATTGGTTAAAAACTCTGATGCTAGGAGGGATTGGGAGCAGGAGGAGGAGGAGTGTCAGGGCGTGTCAGCTCTGTATTGGCTGCAGCCTGGGGAGCTGTGCTCTCGCTCATCTGGGAGACCCGAGGATCCACCACCTCTAGCCCAGACCCTCCCCTCCCCATCCCAGGGCCTAGCAACTCGGAGAGCAGTTCTGGGTGGGGGTGCTAGTGGCAGGCCAAGTTCTCACTTGGTTTTCCAGAGTGACTTGGTAGTTAGAATACTGACATGCCCGTGTTGAAAGGAGGTGTAAAATGAACACACCATCTCCTGGGAGTGGAGACTGTGTTGCTGGCTCTTCTGTGTTTTGCAGCAATAGCAGTTTCCTTTCTTAATTCCATAGATCACTCATGTGAAGATGTCATTTTTTTATAGAAAACTCAGGGATGAAAATTGGTTTTCAATTGTTTATAAGTTTCCTTTAGCCTAATATGCTATGTAGACATGTTTGTGCAGAGAATGGCAGGCTGTTCAAGAGCCTCAGGCCAGGGTGTGCACACACGTGTGGCCAGTGGGGCAGAGGCCTGTGCTGAAACATTCAGGACATAGTGTTGTGAATTTGGATTCAGCAGTTTGGTTTGACTCGGTTCCTATAACTTCCCCGAGATGGAGAAGGCTAACGCCAGGATGAAGCAGCTCAAACGGCAGCTGGAGGAAGCAGAGGAAGAAGCCACACGTGCCAACGCATCTCGGCGCAAACTCCAGCGGGAACTGGACGATGCCACTGAGGCCAATGAGGGCCTGAGCCGCGAGGTCAGCACCCTGAAGAACCGGCTGAGGTGAGTGGCTCCAGACACTGGTTTTCTTGGCCATGTGTGAGGTCCTCCTTGGCATGTACCCGTTCAGGACTCCTGACCATTGGTGGTCTGGAGAGCGGGGAAACAGGCCACTGAGTCACTGGCTCTGTGTTTACTCAGGGGCTGTGCAAATGCACGGCTTGTGTGCCAGCCCAGGAGTCTGTCCCTGTCCCTTGTGGGCAGGGGCAGCCTCTCCACCGCAGACTTGATGCACCCCAAGACGCAGGGAGCCAAGGCTTCTCCCCAGGACAGCTTAGCACAGGTGTGGCCTGTGGGCTTGAGCCTGTCTGCCCTGCTCTTGTATGCTANGAGTCTGTCCCTGTCCCTTGTGGGCAGGGGCAGCCTCTCCACCGCAGACTTGATGCACCCCAAGACACAGGGAGCCAAGGCTTCTCCCCAGGACAGCTTAGCACAGGTGTGGCCTGTGGGCTTGAGCCTGTCTGCCCTGCTCTTGTACGCTAAGAGTGGTGTCGACATTGATCAAGGTTGTAAAAAGACCAGCAGAGACCTTAGGAGGCCCGCAAAGCCTGTACAGAGCATTTCCTCTCCATCTGCCCTTTGAGGAGCGCCTGGCTGGGGATGAGCCGGTGGTGCTATCCTCACTGTCTGGGAGGGACAGCAGGGGCCAGCCACCACGGCCCCCAGGACGACGCTCAGCAGGTGGCAGTAGTGGCTAAGCACAGAGCCCTTCTGATCTCCCCACCACCCCAGGGGCTGTGTCCTGGGCACGAGGTTTGTTTGAGTCCTCAGGTGGGTGGACGACTTGGCAGCCACGTGCACCTACTTTCTGTTCCCTCCAGGCGAGGCGGCCCGATCAGCTTCTCCTCCAGCCGATCAGGCCGGCGCCAGCTGCACATTGAGGGCGCGTCCCTGGAGCTGTCGGACGACGACACAGAAAGTAAAACCAGTGACATCAATGAGACGCAGCCGCCACAGTCCGAGTAAGTCCAAGGAAACTGGAGGAGGCAATACCGCGGGACATGCAGGAAGTCACCGGCGCCCCCCACTTCGGGGCCTCCTGCAGATCTGGGGAACCATCGAGCTGCGAGACTCCTTCCTGAGAGATCAACTGTGTCTTAAGGTCTCATGGCCTACACACACGTCTCCCGCTTCAGATTTAGGTACAATTGCTCCCCTTTTTATATATATATATACACAAAACCTACACATATTAAACAGATCGCCTCATTATTGCATCTATTTTCCATATATCCACCAAGAGACCATTTTATAATACATGTTAAGAGAACCCTTTTTCAAACTAACTCCAGACCCGCTGCCAGTCGCTGGGTCATGGGGCCACCTAGCGGTTGCCACCCCATCGCTCTGCATGCTCTGTCGTACAGACAGCTACCTTAGTTCTGTGTTCACGTGGCCCCTGCCTCTGCAGCCACATCAAGTCCCTTAGAACGTTGTGGAACCTAAACTGCTCCTGTAGCTCTCATTTCCTTCAGATGATTGACACTATTTCAGTGCGCAAAC
>SJYV01010300.1:117157-168709 GCA_006410875.1 Neotragus pygmaeus | reverse complement strand
CAAAGCAGCTGGCCAGCGCCCAGCCACGGGCATGTGGTCTGATGTGAGGAGGGGTTCCAGAATGTGTGGAGAAGCCTTAGCCGTTTGTGGAATGCAGTCTAGATGACCTCTCTTAGGATTTTAACTTGATCACATACACTTTAAATGCTCTGTCTGCCCTTGCCTAGAATGCAGACACTCTGGAAGACTCTTTCTTTAGCAGAGATAACACACCTATTCCCAGCCTGCCTATCCTAGGCATGCGGACATCAGGAAGACAAGTACCCTTTTTGTCACCAACGTTCCCCGTACCTGGAAACCTCAACTAAGATGAAATGAGGTGGAAACCAAATTCTTAACCAGCCTTCCCTATGGCTCTGGGTATCACCGACTCATGTCCCTTTCCTCCTGAAGCCAATGTTGCTATGACAACAGACATGTTTATCAAGACAGGAAGAGCCCACAGTTCAGACTCTACGAACCACCACTTACTAAAAAAAAAAAAAAATCACAACAGTCATGGGTTAGAATCTAGAAAGTGGACACGATGGCTCCTCACCCCCTAGTTCAGGCAGGCAGGCCTGAGGGAAGCCCATGGCTGAGACCTGAGGGGAGTCCCCATCCACAGAGATTTCCCAGTCCCAGCGCCCAGAGCTTTCCCAAATTCTGCGCGTTTGCTGAAATGCTGCATCTGTGCACCATCAGGACCAACTGGGCAGTCTACTTCCTTGTGTAGCCACCATCTTTTGGGAATCTAGCAAATCATGTGAAATGTCTCATACAATCCTTTTCAGAAATGTAATACGAAACCTATCAATAAGGGTATATTGACATGATAATACCAGTTTCCCAAGAATGTTAACCCTAATTACACCACCATGTACTGCATGTAGAAAGTATGATTACCATAATTACAGCATCCATGTACATGCACAAAGTATGATTACCATAATTACAGCGTCTGTGTACCACATGTACAAGTATGATCATGTCCCCAAGCCTTAAGCCAAGACTACAAACTCACATTTGATGCATTACAGTAGTGAGGCCTGTTTATTCTTCAAAGAAGCCCAATAATAGATTCCATGCCCACTAACTGGATGTTGTGAAGCTTACTCAAGATGTGACATAATCGGACTGTTAAACACTGGATCTGACTGGGACATCTGAGCAGAGTGCTGCCTCCATCAAGGACCATACCATATGGAAGCTGAGATGCTCCTGTTTGCATGTGTGTCAACTCAGGTGCCCCACAATCACCTTCAGGTGGCAGCAGCTGTCATGTGGTTGTCACTGCCTGACTCCTGGTGAGGTCATTAAAGCCCAGCACCAGATCTTGTAGTGACAGTATCAGCAAGCTTAGAAGAAAGTTCTGGAGCCAGCAGCGGAGCAGAGCTGCACGGACAGTGCTCACCGTGCCGCAGAGGATGACATTGCTTAGGAAAACATGGACAAGGACCACTTGGGTCAAGACACAGTTCAGAACATCGGAATTACAATGTGAAGTCTAGGACTATGTCTCACATTTTCCTTTCTGTACATGAATTAAATATGTGTGATATGATGGAAATATGCATAAAGTCTAGAAGGGCTCTTTAAATAAATACAAAGTCTTGAGGCTTTGCCAGCGGCTCAGTAGATAAGAATCCGCCTGCCAATGTAGGAGACAATGGGTTTGATCCCTGATCCAGGAAGATTCCAAATTCTGCGGAGCAGCAAAGCCCCTACTGAAACCTCAGCTCTAGAGCCCGTGCTCTGCAACAAGAAGCCACCGCAATGAGAAGCCCACGCTCCACAACTGGAGAAAGCCCATGTAGCAACAAAGCACAGCCAAACATAAATTTAAATACAAAGTCTTAATAATAAGCATTTTCATAGTTACAATTGCACACTTTTCCTACTGCTTTACAAAATAAAGGTGTGTCTTATAATTGCTGGCACTTCAGCGTCTATGAAATACAGAACTCTCCTCACTAGGCAGTTCTGGGGTGGAACCTAAGGGCACCTGCGTGGTAAAATTTCCCCAAGGAGGCCTCAGCCCAGTCAACTGGCAGGTCCAGGGAGCCCCTGCTTGGTGCTACTTACTCAGATCTCAACTCCTAGCACATGTCTTCAGTGAAAGAAAACCAGTCTTGTGACTTCAAACTTTGGGCCACTTTACAGGAAAATTTAGGATCCACAGAGTAAAACTAAAACTAGTCCATCTTTTCACTTCACTTCTGTTTTAGAAAGCAGCAACTGCCTGTTCATCGGTTTTGTGTCCTTTTCTTACTGATGCATGGATGCGCATCACTTACAGGTCAGTGGCTCCGTGGTCACTTGTCCAGCTGAGCGATTATCCTAACCACGCCATTCCCCCACCAGCAGACGTTTGTATTAGTGCTACTGAGACTGACTTTGTTCTTACTACCACAGACGAGTTGTTACAGCTTATCACATTGTTAGACTGATTCAAAATTTACAGAGGTTAATTCAGGCTCTGAGCCTCACATGACATCACTGCTGATCCAGGCATGTGTCAGAAAACCCACCCAGGCCTGCCAGCCCAGCACCCTTATCCCAGACCTCCGCCTGCAAACCATGATCCGGGCAGGATCTCTCTCCCCTATGTTAACAGGGGCAGCAAACTTGAAAACACCCCACAAGTGAACAAGTGAAACATCTGTTCAGCTTCCCTTGGTGAAGACTTCAGAGCTGACAGGAAACATTAACTCTTGTGGGTGCAGGCGGGCAGCAGAGTAAAGCATTACCCCACGTGCAGAACACCAACACCATAAGCTTTATCCTGTTTTCAAACTGGCCTCCTCTTCATGTGGGCTATCTTACATAAGAAGCCTGTTACATTAGTATTACTAGAGACTTTTCCTCCATAAAATAAAAAAAAAGGGGCTTCCCTGGTGGCTCGGTGGTAAACACTCTGCCCGCCAACAGAGAAGACACAAGTTCATTCTCTGACCTGGGAGGATCCCACATGATGCAGAGCAACTAAGCCCATGTACCACAACTACTGAGCCTGTGCTCTAGAGTGTGGGAGCTGCAACTACTGAGCCACGAGCCGCAACTACTGAAGCCTGCACGCCTTAGAGCCCATGCACTGCAACAGAGAGTAGCCCTGCTCACCAGCGAGAGAAAAGTTCATGAGCAGCAACAAAGCAGCACAGCCAAAAAGAAATAAAATTATAAAAAAAAATTTTTAAGGGCTACTGTATTTCTTGCCTAGAGAATTCCATGGACAGAGGAGCCTGGTGGGCTATAGTCCCTGGGTCTCAAAAAGTAGGACACGACTGAGCAACTAATACACACACACATCCCCGTATATCATATTTTTAATAGCCACAGGACCAGTTTTCAGATAAGATGCACCAAGTCACAGTAACATGATTTGCAAAGATGCCGCCTGCCTCCACTTTTTTTTTTTTTAAATCAAGTAACACATTTATATTTTAAAGGCCAAACTAGTGCCCTCAATTTACTTCAAATTTTGAGGCAGATACAGAGAGAAAAACAACCCATGAAGTCAAAACACATAGAAAAAGACTTATCTTAGCATCCTCTGTGCAAACAGTGCAGACAATTGACAGCCTGGGCCCATCTCCCTCGGGCCCTGTTCCCACCAGTGGCCAAGCTGGACACTCCCTGGCTACAGGCTGTCTCTGAGGCCATTGCTCCACCCAAGATCACATCCTCACGTCCCCTTAAAAGTGCCAGCTTCCACTGTGGCTCTCAGATGCTAATGGCAGCTCCAACGCAGCCTCTGAGAGAAACAAAGCCAACACCAACTGACACAGGGAGAGGAGGTGCGTGGATGAGCCATGAGCCACTGTGCTCCTGCTGCCGCCCCCTCAAGCATCATTTCCAAGCATTCAGAATCAGCTCACCTCCTGAGACACAAGTCAGAGTCAAGACCAGCGAAGCCTCCAGTCTGATGAAGTGGTAAACATAGCAGAAAAGGACACTGGGCCCCTTTCCAAACCTGGCTTTCCCATGAACCAGCTGTGTTAGCTCAGGCCAGTCACCTAAACCCTGGGCTTGCTTTCCCTTCTGTAAACTGAGGAAAACCAGCTCATCCCGTCCCCGGGTCACAGTATATAGCTCTCCCTTGCCTCACTGGTGACTCCACAACCCAGCTCTGGCACCTAGCAGGATGACGAATTTTCAGGAGCAAGGGATGGGAATGAGTAGTGAGATGAAAATACCTGGAGGCAAGAAGCTGTCCTTGGCCACCAGGAAGCTCACCCCCTCCACGCCCATGCGAGGGAGACCACCACATGGAACCAGCCCCGGGGAGGGCTCTTTCCTGAAAGTTTCAGTGAGAACTGCACACACAGGCAATCCTGCAGCGCTAGGAGGAGGGCCCACTCAGAGGAGATTAAGTAGATAGGCAAACAATACACAGATCTTTCAGACTCGCAAGCAAAGGCTCTATGTGAACGTGTACAAAGCAGCATCGTGAGCCAGATACAAACGGTCACTGACTTACAATGGTCTGACTTAAAAGATTTTTTGACTCTACCATGATGCAAAAGCAAAACACACTTTGAATTTTAGATTTTCATCTTCTCCCAGGTAGCGATACACGGTACAATCCTCTCACACAACACTGGCAGGGCAATTTCCAGTCAGCCACATGACAGATATGACGACAGCTGTTCTGCACTCAGACGACCATTCCATTTTTCTCTTTCAGTACAGTATTCAATCAATTATATACAACAATCAACACTTTATTATCAAGCTTTGTATTAGATGATTTTGTCCAACTGTAGGCTAATTCAAATGTTCTGAGCATGTTTAAGGTAGACAGGGCTAAGCTGTGATGGTCAGGGGGTTAGACATAGTAAATGCATTTTCAATTTACAATGAATGGATTTATCAGAACATTGTCCCACTGTAAGTGGAGGAAGACTGTAAAGCTGAAAGAAGCCCAAGGAATCAACCAGCTTCCTCAGGGGGTAAAATGCCAATGGTGCTGCAGTTGTAACAAAACCAGAACTTCAAGGGAGTTCCCATTCCACCCCAACTTCACCATGCTTTCACGGACCTGGCCTGTGCTCTCCTGGACCCAAAGCAAAAGTGGTGACATCAGAGAACAACACATAGGCCCCACTCCCAGCCGTTGCCTGGATAACAACTGACAGAGCCGTCTGGTGAGATGATCCCAGGAGTCCACAGCTGGGGAGGAACTGAGACATCGCTGGGGAGCCAGGGACAAGGATTCAAGTTCCAGAACTCATCTTCACTTTAACTAGAGCAGCTCTGTGTGTTGTGCTTTAGATCTGGGGCTCCTGCATAGAGATAGAGGTCTGACACCTCTGACCTCATCCAGCCCTTCCATGATGGCCGGGAGAGAAGCTGGGAGACTGCCTGGCGGTGAGAGGCTTGGAGTTCTCAACTCTCAGCCAGCAGGGCTGGGCAGAGCGCACACACGCACGCACGCGCACACGCACGCGTGCACACACGCATGCGCGCACACACACACACGAGAGCGAGCATCTCTTGTAGGTCAGCTATGACAAAATCTCCAGGAACAACTCAGAGAAGCTATTCCTGCCGGCGAACTGACAGACAGAAGAAAAAAATTTTAATGTATCCTACACCTCAATGTTTATTCACTTAGAAACTGGAATCACTTAGTTTTCATTTACATACAGTTTTAAAATGACAAAAGTGATTCTGTTTATGCTCTTTGTTGTAAGCAGAGCTCAGAATCTGACACAGTCGTACAGACCCCCAGAGTTTACTTGTTCCTTAAGTTCCATCAAGGGATGAGGAGAGAAGCCCAGACCCAAGTAACCTCTGATCCCAGAATACCAGCACATTTTTTAAAAAGCAGCCCAACAAGAGGACCAGTCTCCTGGACCCACTGCAGTTACTCCAGGACTTAGCAAGTCATCTCCTTCAAAGTCCAGGCCCTTCCTCCCAGAGGTCCACACAGGGCCAGGGCCATTCTCAGGCTGCTCCCAGAAATCACAGCTAAGAGCAGAAACCAGAACTCAGAGTCATCCTGAGGAATAAATTAGCCACAAGGATGTATTGTACAACACAGGGAATACAGCCTGTATTCTACAGTAACTATTAATGGAATATAACTTAAAAACTGTGAACCACAATACTGTATATCTGTAATTTGTGTAAAATTGGACCATACTTCAATTAAAAAAAAAAAAGATAAAAATCAGCATGAAGACATCCGCTCAGCACATTAGACACATCACGAGGCCATAAGAATTTTCTATGCCTGGTTCTGTGGCTGCTTGTCCATCCTGTGTCCCGTGTCAGAACAGAAGTGAACTTGGAACCTGGCTTCCACTCTGGCTCTTCTCTTGCAGGATGGCAGAAACCCAATAAAGCAACCTCAATCCTTTTTTTTTTTCTGTGAAATTTATTGTTTCCACATTAAAAGATTTTTTCGAGGGGAAGTATTTTTTTTAACCACATGATGATCCTATACAGCTGCCCGGAGTAGGACACCATCATAAGTCTTTAACATGCCATATGAGTTCTGAATAAATAAAAGCTACAAAGCCCAAGTTATATACAAATATCTTAGGCAATAATGTTTACAAACCTATGTACAATAAAACAAATGTAAACAGTAAATGCAGCATGAGAGTAATCAAAGGATGCACAGGGAGGACCACTTACGGTCAGTCTGCCCCCCAGAGCTGGCACCAGCCGGCCCCTGGAATCAGGCCACGCAACCCTGACACAACGGGACAGGCCCTCCGGAGACAAAACAAAAACGCTCTGAAGATGTCATTTCACTGAAGGACCAGAGAGCTGCCGAGGGGGCGGCTGCCACCCCCTCCCCCAAGTCTGAGGCAGTGGAGGAGGAGACAGCAGGGCCCAGCCCTGAGAGCACCCAGGCCCCAAAGCTCCTGCTATCTCAGATGGGCCTTTGTGGCTGCTCGGGGAGGCAAGTCTACGGAATGATAACCGAGAAAGTAAAACCAGAAGGTGCAGAAAATATGCTCCCTAATTCAGCGGCCTTCCTGACTCTTCACCATCCACAGGCCCAACCTGGGGGGGTGGGGGGAACACATGATCATCAGCACTGGAGACGCTTGGCTGAGAGCTCAGGAGGAAACCACAAGTTGACCTGATTTGGGGAAGAACTTCTAGAAGATCTGCAATGTCCTAAACACAACTAAATCCTATCAGTACAACAGGGCGNTCTCAGATGGGCCTTTGTGGCTGCTCAGGGAGGCAAGTCTACGGAATGATAACCGAGAAAGTAAAACCAGAAGGTGCAGAAAATATGCTCCCTAATTCAGCGGCCTTCCTGACTCTTCACCATCCACAGGCCCAACCTGGGGGGGTGGGGGGAACACATGATCATCAGCACTGGAGACGCTTGGCTGAGAGCTCAGGAGGAAACCACAAGTTGACCTGATTTGGGGAAGAACTTCTAGAAGATCTGCAATGTCCTAAACACAACTAAATCCTATCAGTACAACAGGGCGGGGCTAGGAGATGCTGTGATGAATGGGTACTTCTGCATCCAGTGACCGAGTAATACACGTATGTATCACCTTGTGACCCACAAAAGTGCAATCATGTGAAACCAACGGCACTACGGCGAGAAGAGAAAATAGCCAGTATTGATATCGCGCAGAGTCCTGGGGCCGGAGTGGGCCCAGCAGCCGCCACTGCATGCAGCCTGTCCTCTGCCAGCCGTGGAGAGGCTGGGCCCAGGCACCGAGGGGTGAGGGCGTGGGTGTCCTGGTGCTTGGAGGGGGGCAGGAGCCCCCATCTGGAGGCCGGGCACTCACACACTGAGCGGCAGCATACCCGGTGCTGACGACGGGCGCGAGGAGCCCAGACCAGGAGGAGGAGGAGCTGGGTCAAAGCCGTTTACTGCCCTGTGGGGGTGACCAGAGCGGAGAAGGGAAGGGGAAGAGAAAGAGACTGTCATTTAAAATCACTCGACACACAGCATAATTCATCTGCTCTCTACAAGTATTCCTTTTCCTGGCCCCAAGGAAAATCCTGATGGCCCAAAGGAGAGCGCGGCATTGAGCACCCCGCAGTCCCACAGCAATGGGATGACTCTCTTCTCGGCAACCTCATCACACTGGCCATGGTGGCTGCAGCCCTGACTCACTTCCCAACAGAGCAGGTTAAATGTCTACCAGTAGGGAACCAGCTAAAAAGGGTACAACCAGTGAAATATTACACGGCCTTTAAAAATACATTTCAGAGTTCTTAACAGCATGGGAAATATTTAGAATGCAATTAATGCTAGGTGGAAAAAGCAGCAGGTTACCAAACTGGATATGCTCAACAATATGAAGAAAAAAATTAACAGCATACATTCTGGGCTATAACCCCTTATATAGCTAGACATTGCTTATCCACAAAGCTAAATCTAGAATGTATGAGGACGCAGGCACTCATACACACACACTCACATATATCATAAAAGGAAAATTTAACAGTAGTTACTTTTCTTCCCTCTGAGTTGTGGGTAAATTTTATCTACTACTTTGTACTTTTTTGTTTTCCAAATCTCATACAATGTACATGAATATCTTAAATAAGGGGGAGAAAAATAACTTTTTTAGATGGTTCAGCAAGCAAGCCAGATGTGGATGCTTCTCTGCAGGCTCAGGAGACACCAGCCCCGCCCACACAAGTGCCCGCAGCCAAGACCCTGCCCCTCCCCAGCCACCGGGCAGTGCAGCCGCAGGAAGGCGTGAGGGAGTGCGTGCAAGGCCTGGAACCCCTCTCAGGAAGCCACTGCAGCCCTTCCGTACTGAAAAACTTCCTAGGGAAATGGGTCTCATTCACAGCCTGGGAGATGCAGCCAACTGCAAGGGGCCGGACTGCCTCACAAGTGCCTACCACTGTCCGCACTGGCCTACTCATCTGAGGGGCCCAGGGAGTTGAATATATAGACTCATGGACAGAGATTCTCTGAAACAAAACAAAACACAGACACACATTCGCCACCAAGATGCCGGTTTCATACACTGCAGAGGTAAGGGTAATCTCATGGAGAAACAGGCATGCAAAGAGACTGGACTAATGACCCTTGACTACTCTGAAGAAACAGTTCACATCTGAAGAAACTAACCCGAGTATAGATTTTGAGTTGGAAATCAAGCCTCCCACACAGGCCAAGAGCAATGGGAGGGGCTCTGACAAGGGTTCTCTCTCCCCACCTCAGTGATGCACACTCAGAATTTTCTCTTCTCTCTTTGGGCTGGGGAGGTTTGATCTTTGAGTTTCATCACATCTGAAAACTTGAAATCATCCCTCTCCATCCTCCCAAGACTAAGTGCCTGTCCCTCTTTTCTGGGGACAGAGACTTTATATGCCATTGTTGTGCTCACAGAAGCAGCCGTTTGTCTGTCATTTGTTTGCTTGGTCCCTGAGCCCTGATGCCTGCCTCTCCTACAGCCTCAGGGAGAATTATGCAGCCTCACAAAGAGCTTCAGCCCTGAACACTGACCATCAGATTCACAGCCTGTCAGAGCACAGCAGCAGGCATGGCTAGAGACAGCCCCAAAACCTGGCAGAAGGAAGCACTGCTGGGTACTGAGAAGAACCTGACCCCTGTTCCACAGGGCGGGGAAAAGCAGCTAATTTGAGGATGGCCCCACATGTAGGTTTCTGCATTTTCAAGTGCAATGGACCTTTAAAGAATGTCAAGTTCATCTCCACTGTTATATTGGCAAGGAACTAAAAACAGAAGGTCCACTGTTCACCAAGCTCACCCCGTGAGTCTGTCACTGGGGACCTGGGCTCACGACCTGCCTCCGCATACCCAGGCCAGCATTCTTTCCCAGCCTCCTCCCACCTAAGGACATCCGAGAAGCTCCATGAGCAACCAACTTGGTGCTCCCAGTGCAGGTCAGCTCTAATAGGAAAAATACACAGTGCAATCCAAAATATGAAAAGAAACCAAGAAACTAAGTAAGCAGCTTCCCTGTGTGGCTGGAAATGGGAATTCTGACTTTGAAAGTTGGCTGAAAGAGAGAACAACAATCCAGCATGGTTCTCCCTAGGACTTCTTTGAGTCAAGAAGTAGTAAGTAAAAGACCAGAAGGAAGCTGAACCCAGAGGGAGAATTCTCAGTCTGGTGAACTTCCTTGAGGGAACTGCAAAGTGTGCAATGAGGAAAGGTTTCTGAGAGAAGAAACACCTCCATACTCACCACATTTGGTCTCAAGGAGCAGCAAAAAAGCCGAAGGGAAATGTCTCAGTGGACAACACAGGACCAAACGGAGAAAGAATGGAAAGATGGAGATACAGATCTGGGAATCATCTATGTAAAAAGGGTTCCAGAAGCTATGAAATTTCATGATCTTACCATGAAAATCTAGTTTAAGAGTCTGAAAAATAGAAAACCCAGCTAAGACAAGGAATGAAGGTCAGTTGTAAATGGCAAGAGAAGAACTATAAGAAGTGTTTAGAAGCTGGTCCAGAGGACAATAAAATTAACACAATATAGATAAAGTCTGGGGGCTAAATCTGCCAGAGCAAGAACAGTTCACCTGAGAGGGCAGGAGAGAAAAGGAACAGAGGCGCTACAGCTAGTTCAGGAGAGGAGACAGGCCACCTCCAGACCCATCCATCCAGTTAGAAGGAGAAATGGAAGCCCAGCGCAGTTCCAGTCCTCAGCCCAGGCTCTGCAACTGAAACATATGTTCCTCAAAAGGAAGGTAGATTTTACACACATGTCCCCAGCTACCACTCCACTTTCCTGAGGAACACAAGCATGAGCACAGAGGTGAGGCCCCAAACAGCAAGAATCCACTATCACCAGCGCTGAGAAAACAGAAGACATGGGGTAACAGGAAGCACCCCAGGCCCATGGAGGCAGTCAAATGTGGTCCCAGAGCCTGGCAGTGACCCTGACCCCCACCCCAGACTGCTGGCGTCCTCTCTACAGCACCCCGTACAGGAGTACATCAGCCCATTCACAACTGCCCCGGGAACACTACCAATCGCTTTTGTTTGCACAGCTGAACTAGTAATAATGTACACAGTCAAAGCAAACAAGAACTTGCAAGTTCACTCATGGGCTGGAAGCTGGTTAAAGCAGAGTCAGCCCCATGCAGTTAGTAAACCCGGGTTGTTAATGTGAATGCATCTTCCACCACACACCATGATTAAGAATGAAAGAGCACAGCAAACAAATTCAGTTACCCATGAACAACGTGGGAAATATGACTTTTTCTTGCCTAATAAAAAAAGGAAAAAACATTAAACAGTAATACAATACTATTTTCACACTATGCCCTAAAATTTGTCTACGCTCACCTACACATAGCCTGAAAGAAATCACGCTGGCTTACAAAATTAGGGCAGAAGAAACTAAACAAAAGCTATGGAGGAAAAAGAACATCTTTGGGGGAACTCAAGTAGCTGTGCTACCTGTGAACTAGTGTCTTTATGGATGAGTGATGTGAACAGCTGGTACAGGTTGGAGGAAGCAAAGCAACACAGGGAGAAACAGGCCCAGCAACCCACATTTTAGGAACTGGTAACATGAACACAGACTAGATAAAATCCTGACTCCAAGAAGCCCTCCACTAACCAGAACTTACACCGTATTTTCAGAACCCATAAAGCAATATATAATAAGAAGGTTTTATGTTTATGTGGTCAACATTCACCCCATCTGAGGATTCTGTGGGAGGCAAGAGGGCACCGTGCATACTGTATACAGTGCATACGTACACTCACATACTTGCACACGCATGCAAACCAACTCTCCCAAACAACGTTTCTGTGGGCTCCTAGGAGCATCAGGAAAACTACAGTTAACAGTGCCACAGACAGACTCCTTAGGAGTGAGAGGCATGCCAGGCAACTTCGGAGCCAAAGGCTTTTTCTCCAATGAAAAGCTTCTTCTCATGCTGAAACTACAAGCTACGCTTCTACCAGAACTGGTACTTTTTCTTTCAACTAGTCAGATGCAATAATGGAGTTGGGAGTGGGGATATTCACCCCTTCCTTTTGCAGCAGGTATAAGCCATCATGATCTTTATCTAGTTGGTAGGTCAGCAGGACGGAAGGCCAGAGGTAAAAAGACAGGCAGGCCAGAAAGAAGCCAGAATCAAAGCAAAGGATCAAGGAAGTGAGAACACTGCAAAACCCACACAAGAGTTATCCTCAGGAAGACGGCAATTAGATACACACAACTCGAGCAATAATAGGTTCATATTTGAGTGTGCATATACCATCTGTTTACCATACAAACTCAACACTTAAGAAAAGGGCAGTCCACAAAAAATATTTATTGTTTATAGAGTAAAATTAAAAATCTATACTATTTAATCAGGTCCTCCACAATCCTAAACACCATCTGTAACTATTTATATCAAGAAGCATATTTCCAGGTTCAGTTCAGGACATAAAGCCTATCCTACACCTAGGATCTTCAGGGGCTCTGTCACAGTGCCCAGGGCCCCTCCTGGTTTCAGGTGACCCTGAATCCTCTGCCATCTGCCTAGACTGGGTTCCTCTCTGGGCAATCACTGCCCTGGTAATAAGACAGAATGGTGAGCCTGAAGTGATGATATTATGCCTCCTTCGTCATGACTGTTCTAAGGACTATTTTTTTGCAAAGGCATCTGCATCTGCCAGATTAATCAATTTACAGTTTTGCCTGTTCTTACATCACAAGGGGCCTACAGCCCATTAAGAAATATTACAGACGAATAACTACTGTTTGGAAGTCGTTATAAGCTCCAGGAAAAATCATTAGGCACTATTTCCAACACTCATGAAAACTTCCTTAAACTTTCCTTGTTCTGGGAAAATGCCACCTCTAACGTAAATATATCTACCTTTTTATTCCACACTTACCATTATAGTATAAAAATGGCACGCCTCAAGGTTGCCTGCAACTCCTAAACCTAAGGAATATTAATTTTATTCCTACCACCACTAGGGAGCCTCAATGGTTAGAATAAAATTCTGATTTATATGTTGACATTTTAGAATGGGTTTTTAATGAAATGTGTATAAAGAAAGTCCTGATTTATATATTATTTGAGAATATGCTCCCCAATGAAATACACATACTTTGAGGTAGAATTCTTGAGGGAGAGAGAGAAACCAAAATACTCCACTCCACAAGGACAAGCAACAAAAAGCTTTATAGAGTGGACTACGTATCAAATCAGGTCCTCCACTGGGGGAGAATGGACGTATGTATATGTATGGTCCAGTCCCTTTGCTGTCCACCTAAAACTATCACAACACTGTTAATTGGCTATAGTCCAATATAAAATAAATTTAAAAAAAATCAGGTTCTCTACAAATGTACCACCATCACTGAGGAAAACAGAAAATATAAGTTCCTTTAGGTAACTATGAAGATTTCTATATTGCTTTCACAGAACAAGGACCTATGGACCCTCTAACTCAAAACAGAGACACAGACCACTGGTGCCTCAGCTGCTAATCCCACTGCCAGCCACCTTAAGTCACAAGGTCAGCATTCCAGACCACAGGCTCTAACCAGTTACCTAGACCAAGGCACACCCATACAACAGTATAACCATGCAGTGTTTTGTGTGTTTTTTTTCCTTTAATTGAAGCAGAATAATACGTACTGACACGGAAAGCTACTGGCAGTATCAGTTACCATAGGCATGTTGCAAGCAGTATTTAAGGTATCTCATAAGTTTTTAAAAGCAGAGCAGATGCATAAGATGATTTTACGTGCTTAACTGTATAGATGAATACATGAATAACTGTAAAGATGTAAAAATAGTGTGAAAACAGATGACACGTATTTTTACTTTATATATTCTGCACCAAAAATTTTTTTGCATTAATAATGTATTGCTGCTTTAATCTTATGACAATTTCTTAATTCTCAATTCCCCCCAAAATATCTTCACATCCTACAAAACTTTTTATGTCCTAAACTGTACTTGATCCAGTGGTCTTATATTTTTTCTAAAATCTTCAGACAGAATATTTGTTGAAGAGTTCACACATAACGTGATCACCATGTTCTCTTCTACTCTTAGCAAATATTTGCCAAGATAGTCTACTATCCTGCAAGCACCTTGAGAAAACACAAAGACCATATCACATTCATCTTTAATCCCTGGCTGCCTTTCAGAGTCTGCTTCCCAGGACGAAGCTTCAAAGTCAGGGTTCTCAGGGCAACAGACTCCATGGGGACTAGAAGACAATAACAGACTTCACATCCCCTAAGATCTGAATGATAACACTTCATTCAGGTAGATTTATCAAACTGAGTTTATCTTTTCAAAGTTCAATAAACTCAATAATATGCAACTTCACTAACCCAAAAATTAACATTTAGAATTTCCAAAACTTACCCTTTGTCGAAGAAAGACGTGTGCCCTGATCGAGAGAACTTCGTGCCATTGCTATTCATCACCCCACAGTTAACATTCCCTGAAATATAGGATTTTCGTGATGTTTGGTCCTTTGCAAAATTCCTGCAAGCTGCTAATTTGGATTCTAAAGCCTAAAAAGGAAGAAGGAATGATTAGGTTGTCAAAATAGTAGCTGCACATAAAAATTTGCATTTCAAACCATTTCTATTTCAAGACTCAAACTTTATTCTCTCAGTTGGTAATGGTGGCTATTTAAGCCATTATCAATCACCTTTCTAGTAGGAAGAAGGGATATCCACCCTGGCTCCCTTTCTAATGAACTCAGAATATTTATCCCTCTCGGTATTATTGAGGGATACAGATATAATCTGCACCTTTCAACTAACAGAAACGTGGCACAGTAGATAGAGATGGATGCAAGGTCCCTTGGCCCTAATCCACTGTTTTCCCTCTGACCTCTGGACTGTGAGTTGGCTGTTGGGTATGTGCATATGTTTTGGAAGCAAACATTACAAAAAACGCAAAAACATCAACTGAGGACTTTTTTAAGTGGCCAATTCTTTCTTTGTGACTTCACGTTAGTTTCTAGTGTATCAGAATGGATAAGTGCATTTACAACGCCTCATGTGAAGTTAAATTCTATTCTGCTTCTGAGAGCACACTGTAAAACGTCTATACCCTCTGCCTATAATTAAATAATTTATTTGAAAATGACACCAGCCCTTTAGCATTTACCTCTAAATTGAGTGCCTGCTTAGCACCTGTCACCACAACACCTGGCCAGTGCCAGCGTCTACAAACCAACAGATGACACAAAGAGAAGTTTCTCATCAATTTCCATCACACACAAGTATCACTAACTCCCCCTTCCCACAAACACTTTGCCAAATCAAACCCCTCTCCTTGCAAAAAAAGAGAGAGAAGGCAGGGGATTATAATCCATGAGGGAAAAAAACACTCCAATCCTATTATCCTTGACACTAAGGGATTTGGAATGCACTGGTAAATTAAATCCACAGCTAACATATTTCACTCTGAGAACCATCCTCCCATAATTTCAATAAGAGCTACTAAGAAACAGCAACAAAAACAGACCGAAACTTCCTTCTCTTCTCCTTTCTTAAAACAACAGCACCATGACTCAGTAAAATAACAAAAGAACGAAAAGAGGTTGGATAAGCTCTAAATAAGCATTTTTTCAGCATCTTATTAAACAGACACATACACAGTGAAAATTGAGAGCCATTAATTTCCTATATTTAAAACATTCATTCAGATATTAGATGAGGATCTATCATATAATAGGTACAAGTTGTATCTGAGGCATCAGTGAGACACCCCTCTACAAGTACTGGGCCTGGCACTCAAAAATAATGGCCTAGAAATCAGATTTAAGACAATATCCACACCAAGTAGGAGATGAAATCATGGCTGTGAAGGAGATAATCAGAAAATTAAGGTCAGAACTACTCTGAGTAAAGTCAATACTGAAAGGGCAGGCAGATGAAAGGGCAACAAGATGACAAAGAGGAAAGGGCAGGAAGACATGAGGCAGACATGACACATCAACAGAAGAGCAGAGCAAAGCAGGTATTTCAAAAAAAAGTCAGTATTGAACGTTTCAAGTAAAATGAGGACAGAGCAGCATCCACTGGATTTGACAGCACTGAGATCATCAATGAGCAACTTGAGTGGAGTGAGCAGGAAACAAGAACCCAGACGAGGCTAGCTGGGGAGCAAGTATGCCATCACAAATACTAAGAATAAATTCATGGAGACAAGCTCTCAAAAGCTTGGCAGGGAAGGAAAGAGACAAACTGAAAGTTAAAGAGGGACACAGAGTAGAAGGAAAGAATAACTGCTTTTATTTTTGCTTTTAAGGTTAAAAAATTGTGTAAAGTGTAATAAATAAATGTTAGATATAAAGTATGTATATCTAACGTTTATATATCACACATTCAGTTCAATCCACTTCAGTCGCTCAGTCGTGTCTGATTCTTTGCGATCCCATGAACCGCAGCACGCCAGGCCTCCCTGTCCATCACCAACTCCCNGAAAGGTCATAATAGGTTTTCAGAAATCTGGGCTGGCTTTGGGACCGTTTAGAGGAAACCATTTGGCCATATTGTTATAAAGATTATAAGGAAATAGTTAAAGGTAGTTAGAGACAAGCAAACAAAAGACAGGCAAACAGAGCTATATAACTTCTACTTTCACTTCCTGCTTACTCCATTACTTCTGGCATTATAGGAGAAATAACATGACCAAAAGGTTATGGAATGGGCAAGGTTTACCTGGTAGAAAGTAGATTGAATACTGTTGGCTAAACCTTCTTGAAAATGACAAGTTGTAACATTTAATAAAACACCAACTGAAAGTAGGAAGTTGGAAAGGACTCAAATTGCATTTGGTCATGGTTTTTTTCCTCCTTCCTAAGTGTGTATCTTTTATTAAAAGAGAAAGATAAAACTGAGATGGAGGAATAGGGTGGGCAGGGGTTAGTGGAGAGGGAAAAAGACAGAGGGACTTGTTTACTTGAGAATAAATGTATATGATGACACTTCTGCCACTATATTTTCTCCAAATGTTATACAAGAAATTGATAAGTTCTAAATTGTATTCAATCAATAAATATTTATTGAGCATTTATTCTATGTCAAAACTGACTTTACAAAGCTCAAATATCTTTCCTTTTAGCACGTAAAACTTCTTTACCTGAGGGTTGTAGGTCTTTTAAAGGTTTATATAAATGGTACTGGTCTCAGCAGACTTAAAAGGTCTGACACCTTTTAAGGTGTCTACCATTCCTTAGACTAAGCAGACTGGCAAGATTAAGAAACTTAAAAACTTAAAAAGAAAGAAGGAAAGAGAAAGAAACGTTATACACAAGTACATACAAAAATGCCAGAAAGATACTTTGTGATTTGACAAACAATAATCGTCTCTTTACTATTTGCTGGATATTTGTAATATTAATAAAATTGTTTAATTAAAAATTTATCCTTTGTTTTCATATAGCTTCTAGTTTTCTAACCAAATGATTTTCATAGGTTTTATATAAGCAATTTAACACTGGGGTCTTTACTGAAATTCCACAGTTCTCTTTTTCATGTCATCTGGCACACTTCAAAACTGGGCATGTTCTTTTAATAAGTAGGATTGGTAAGTGTCTCGGTGAACGTCAGTCAGAGGGAAACATTTATATGACTAATTTTTTTAAGCAAATGATTGGAACAAAACAAATATGGCATACTTCTGATCTGAACAAATAAATAGAAAAGATTTTGGCTTACTCATTTTTAAAGGCTGGGAAGAATAATGTATTGAGTAGATTTCTGCCTTTCTTAAATGAACTGTGCCACTGAATAACAAAATGAGAACAAATTTCTCTGTATGAAATTATTTCAGTTATTAAATAGAGAAGGAATAAAATAATTATAATACACACTTTGCAATCCCTAAGTAAATAATAAATCTAAGTAATGCACAGCAATTTGTGTTAACATCAGAAAGAAGGCAATCAGCTTGGACATAGACTCATGCCCCCTGACTTACACAACCTGCCATGATTTTGTAGCAGAATGTGAGGTAAAATATGACTATATGATGAAGCGCATACCTTTCTAAATTTATTTAGTACCATTAGAACTTAGTATATAATTAGTGCAGTCATTTTCCTTCATGTCAACAAGAATGGGCACTGAAGATGGTGTGTTCTTCATTCACATATTTCATTTCCTTGCTGTTTTGTTAAATCTTCACTGAATGGATAAAGAAAAATCCTTTAAGAGGAACAGTAGAACCTAGGGTTAATTCCATGAAATTATCTTATCTATGCTCTATTTCTGCCATTCTGGGTGATTTTTACTACTCCTTATCTTTACTTATCTTTTAAAGGAGAATAACTTTCTCTGAGTCTGGACTAAATTAGTTAATAGTTTTAAAATTTGTCTTTTTTTTTCTCTCTCTTTGCCAAAGACACAGATAATTATGATTATGGGTTTTAAAGGTTCTAATAAGAAAAAAAATCTCTGTACTTCTGATACTGTCTCCTTATTGCTTGACATTAAAGTTTTCTCATGATAGAGCTGAGCCTTGGGCCCTGAGAAGAGTTCCATTTGAAAATAGAGCCCTGAATTTAAAATATCCCTATGGTTATTAATTTCTACTTAATTGTTATTGTTAAGGCAAGAGGGGAATTTACTGTTACACACATCTACTGTAAATCACTACTAGACAGCTGAATAAGCTTCTCCTTACCTCTCCCTTTCTTTAGGGAAAAAAAAAATTTTTTTTATTAGTTTCCTTTCCTTTCCAGTGTTGTTTGTGGGATGGCAAGGCCTCCTCAGTCACCCTCAAGCCATTCTCCAACTGCCACTCACTTTGGATTATTTTCTTCTGCTCCCAAGTTTTTTAAAAAGAACATATTGGTAAAAGGTTGGGGAAAAATCCATGGTAAAGTAGCTGGTTCTCCTCCAAAAACACACCCACTCCCCTGCGCACTCCTGACGTAAGTCACAAGACCACGGCCCACAGTCCGTTGGTCCATTGGCAATGAGCGCTGAAGGGGAGGGAACTCTGGCTGTGGTATTGGAAGACCTTCTCTGTGTGGCCATCAACCTCGTGATCTTCAGCAAGTCATTGCTCCTCTGAGTTTCAGTATCTTCCAGTGTGAGTTAAAGAGAACACTCTGCCAGGTNGGGAGGGAGCTCTGGCTGTGGTATTGGAAGACCTTCTCTGTGTGGCCATCAACCTCGTGATCTTCAGCAAGTCATTGCTCCTCTGAGTTTCAGTATCTTCCAGTGTGAGTTAAAGAGAACACTCTGCCAGGTGGTTGTCAAAAACTTTGGCGAGATTCATTTGAATAATTTCTAATGAGGTGGATGAAACTGGAGCCTATTATACAGAGTGAAGTAAGTCAGAAAGAAAAACACCAATACTGTATATTAACGCACATATATGGAATTTAGAAAGATGGTAACGATGACCCTATATGCAAGACAGCAAAAAAGACACAGATATAAAGAACAGACTTTTGGACTCTGTGAGTGAAGAAGAGGGTGGGATGGTTTCAGAGAATAGCATTGAAACATGTATATTACCATATGTGAAATAGATTGCCAACCCAGGTTTTAAGGATGAGATGGGAAGGGAGGTGGGAGCGGGGTTCAGAATGGGAGACACATGTACACTCATGGCTGATTCATGTCAATGTATGGCAAAAACCACGACAATATTGTAAAGTAATTAGCCTCCAATTAAAAATAAATAAATTAACTAAAAAAAACTTTGACAAGATTCAAATGAGCTAATGTGCATTCCGCACACTCAAGATTGTTAAAATCAATGTACTCTTATCATCGTTTCCAGGGTTTTATTTAGGAATTCTAATTTGAAGTATTTTAATCAGTCTCCCTGGTGGTTCAGTGGTAAAGAATTCACCTGCAATGCAGGAGACAAGGGTTGGATCCCAGGGTCTGGCAAATCCCCTGGAGAAGGGAATGGCTACTCACTTCGGTGTTCTTGCCTGGAGAATTCCACGGACAGAGGAGCCTACAGTTCATGGGGTTGCAAAGAGCTGGACAAGACTGAGCAGCAGCACACACCCTCACAATTCAATATTCTGAACTCTGTGGTCTGAAAGATGACTTCAGATCCAACCAATCATTCAGTGCCTCTCTCTCTCTCTCTCTCTCTCACACACACACCCCATCTCCCTGGGGATGGAGGGAAAGAAACCTATTAAGAGCATTTTTCTGACTTAAAGGATGTTCCCTTCAACATCGGCCACACTTATTTGCCCTCCAGTCTCCAGAACCACCACCTCATCAGCTGGCCCCAGACTCCATCTCCATCTCCATTAGCCCCCTCTGAGCCAAATCCCTGGTCTCGGTCAGCACATCCAAGATTNCTTAAAGGATGTTCCCTTCAACATCAGCCACACTTATTTGCCCTCCAGTCTCCAGAACCACCACCTCATCAGCTGGCCCCAGACTCCATCTCCATCTCCATTAGCCCCCTCTGAGCCAAATCCCTGGTCTCGGTCAGCACATCCAAGATTCCTCACTCATGCTCTAAAAGCCTTTGTCTTTGAAATGTCTCCTGTACTTGAAGGAGAGGTGCTGCTCCCATGGGGAGGTCTCCTCAGTCCCCTCTCTCTCACAGAGACCCACTTCTTCACCAGAATTTCTTCTCAGAGGACACTAGCTAGAATATCAGCACATTTGCATCTAATTAAAATTCCACTTTTCTCTGCCTTAAGTTTCCTGAACACACTCAGACCCCGCAGTGATTTTTGCAGAGTTTGCTGCAAGTAAATACCCTTAGTAATATTGTCCCAGTTTGCTCCCATCTTCGCCACTAAGGCAGCCCCCTAGATTGCTGGTTCACAAGCTTTTTCTTTACATGAACACTTGTATATTCTTCATTTAAATTCATCAGCTGTTATCATACCACAGATAATCTCTCTCCCCGTCTCCTGGCTACACATTCTCTTTTGCCAAATGAGCCAAAAGTATGTTGCAGATTTCATGATATTTTACCTGTCAATACCTCTTAAATATGTATTTCCTCAATATACTGACATTCTCTAGTATAATCAGGTACCATTACTGTAACTGAGAAAGCAACAGTAACTCAGTACTATTGAACACTGTTGAGAAATCAACAATAACTTGGTACTATCCAATTTTTGAAATTGGAATGAAATTTCATTTCATTTCATTGGAATGAAAAATATCAGTTTTCCTTCCAATCCCAAAGAAAGGCAATGCCAAAGGATGTTCAAACTGCTGCACAATTGCACTCATCTCACATGCTAGCAAATTAATGCTCAAAATTCTCCAAGCCAGGCTTCAACAATACATGAACCGTGAACTTCCAGATGTTCAAGCTGGATTTAGAAAAGGCAAAAAGAAACCAGAGATCAAATTGCCAATAACAGTTGGATAATTGAAAAAGGAAGAGAGTTCCAGAAAAGCATCTACTTCTGCTTTATTGACTACACTGAAGTCTTTGACTGTGTGGTTCACAACAAATTGTGGAAAATTCTTAAAGANAAAAAGAAACCAGAGATCAAATTGCCAATAACAGTTGGATAATTGAAAAAGGAAGAGAGTTCCAGAAAAGCATCTACTTCTGCTTTATTGACTACACTGAAGTCTTTGACTGTGTGGTTCACAACAAATTGTGGAAAATTCTTAAAGAGATAGGAATACCAGACTACCTGACCTGCCTCTTGAGAAATCTGTATGCAGGTCAAGAACCAACAGTTAGAACCAGACATAGAACAACAGGCTGGTTCCAAGTTGGCAAAGGAGTATGTCAAGGCAGTATAGAGTCACCCTGCTTATTTAACTTATATGCAGAATACATCATGCAAAATGCCAGGCTGGATAAAGCACAAGCNTTTGTGTGTGCCCAACTTGACAGTCACTTTAACTTTTGTCTCCTTAATCCAAGAGTCATTTAAATCTCTTTTTTTGGAAGTCATCTGTTTTATCTTCTGCACTTTTTCCTGCTGGGTTGTCTTTTCTTTAATCAGCCTGCAAGAGCACTTGTAACCTTGCTGGGTATAGATATACATATATTCATCCTTTCTCTTATATATATTTCCCAATGTGACATTTATTTATTTTTGGCCACACTATGCAGTACATGAAACTTCCCCAACCAGAGATTAAACCTGTACTTCTGCAGTGGAAGCACAGAGTCTCAGTCACTGGACCGCCACGGAAGTCCCAAAGGTCACAATTTTGTCTAACCACCCTCCTCCCTGCATCCTGAGTAATACATGGCACCTAACATGTGCCCAATGTGATACAAAGTGCTATACTTTCCTTGGCAGGGATTTCTGGATCTTGTTCTTCCTATTCTACTCGAATTTTATATTTTCAGTATTATTAAATCTGTACTTTTATGGAAAGTTGTTTTAAATGGTTTTCGGAAACAGGCATCTTATCAATAAAATGCAATTACAGCCGACCACTTCATAGAGATCAGCTCTTCAATTCTGCCACTGATTTCTCTAACCGTCGGCTTCTCACTGTCTGTGTGCCAACTTCCTTGCAATGAAACAGCAGCTTTTAGGCCAGCGAAAGTTCATGCTATCAGTTCCAATCTAAAAATGTGTCTCTCTGGACAAATATTCTTGCCTTAGGCTTGACATATCTTCCTTCTGTGCCAGAGCAAGCTCTGTGTCCTACTGACACCCCCATGAGGCTCCAGATAATTCCAGTTAGTGCTTAGCCGAAGAATTTTCAGAACTTATCTGCATAATTCTAATTAGTAACATTAAAAAAAACAAACAGATCTTAAATGCTAATTCTCATATGCCACTAATTCTAAGGTCCTCAAATATACAAGCAGCCATTCTGAAAAATGACAGCTTCTGATGCCTGCTGTAATCTATATACTGCCTACTCTGTATTCTCAGCAGCAAACTCAGCATATACTGCTGCAATCAGCAACAAAATTACATACAACTTTTACATACCTTACCTCACTTCACCCTCATAAAAAGACCAAAAAAAGGGTGAATTATCTATTCAAGGGCTTCTGAGCACTTGAAGTATAGCCAACACAATTATAAACTCAGTTTAAATTTTTAATTCATTTTAATTAATAAAAATTTAAATAGTCACATTTGAGTGGCTACTGTATTGGGAAGCACAAATATGGAGATGAACGGAGGGCTAACTGTACTAACTGAAATTACTTCACAGCATTCTGAAAGATAAAATCCTGTATTTTAAAAAAGGGTAAGAAGAAAGTACAAGGGCGTGGAAGTAGCTGAAATATGATCTGCAAGCTGCAACAACTAAATAAATCTCAATTAAGAGTTTCAGGGTTCCATTCTTAACGTTCTATCTAGTGGCTACTTGTTTTTTTGCTTATCTGGATTTTAAAAAACACTTTGACTGATGGCAAAAGGAGTATTTTTTATGCACTATCAGCTATGAATAGTATGTCACCTATGAATATGGCAGCTACTGAGGTATGTCATAGAATGGACATGCCCATCCAAGCCAACTTAGATGACCCTGAATGGTAACTCAATGAGTCCCTGTACTTTTCATGTATAAAGGCTTCTAGTCTCCCATGATATGTTCAGTGGCAAGGGCCAGAAATAAAACTGCATTTAAATATGATCCCAAAACTTGTAACAAAGTGGCATAAACACAAAAATGTACACACAACGGAAAAAAATTCAGTTAATAATAGTTGACTTTAAGCACTAAGACTGCAGATGAATTTTATTCTCGTTTATAGTTTTATATTTTTCTACATGAACATGTATTACTGCTATAATCAAAACAAATTTCCTTAAGATCTTCAACTTTTTAAAATTTCAATTTATGAAGCTGTTCTTGTCTCAAATGTAGCTCTCACTTCACTGTTTCCTATGTATGAGTGAGTGGTCTAGGAGAACAATTCCTTCTGTTTCACATACAGCTAGACTAAACCAACCTTTAAACTAAAAAGAATGCTTAAACCTTAGAAATCCCTGCTTCATCAGCAAAGCCTCTTAGTTGATAATCTGCCATAGATTCAGAAAGATAAGACATTACAAACCTTTCGGTGAAGGAAAACTGTTCTCCGTTCCTTTGCCAACAGGGGTAGCTGGCAAAGAAAGTGATGCTTGGACAGCAGAATCCATCTTTTCGCAGTCCAGCGTTGGAGAACTGGGAGCTGATTTTCTAGTTACTTCCTGTTGTCTTTCCCGAACAGCTAGTTCTTGCCTTAAATCTGTAAAATGTTGCAAAGGTAGCAATATTCACTAGAGGGAGCAAATACATCAAGGAAAGTTACATCTGAGATGCCATAAAGACATTCTTCCTAAATTACTTCTCAAAAATGATTTTCATATTTAATAGTTTTTACCTCCAAGGGAATAAAAATGACAACCCTACTGTCTAAATGGTCATTTAGAATTCTAAAATGCTATAAATGTAACAATTATTCTGCCTTTATGCAAAAATAAGGCAAAGTCTGAAGCAGAACTCAGTCAANAAAATGATTTTCATATTTAATAGTTTTTACCTCCAAGGGAATAAAAATGACAACCCTACTGTCTAAATGGTCATTTAGAATTCTAAAATGCTATAAATGTAACAATTATTCTGCCTTTATGCAAAAATAAGGCAAAGTCTGAAGCAGAACTCAGTCAACAGATACGACACAAATATAAATATTCTTTACCAACTTGTTTTTGAAATGATGACGTACTTTGGGGATTACTACAAGATCCATGAAGAGCAATTTTGTCATTTTTAATGGGTTAACATTCTTTTACTAATTATCCTATGAAATATTTTGTTTTAGAAAGGAGTAGTCAAAATAGTTGCAAACTGCTTTCTGGTTTTCAAATATTTAATTTTTAACCCAAAATTAATGTTCTCCTTTCCTGTAATGCAACTAATCAATAGCAAGAATACTCCCTAACTGTATGATTCCACATATATAAGGCATCTAAAATGTAGCAGTTCTCCCTTATCTTAGGGGAGTATGTTCCAAGACCCCCAGCAGATGATTCACTGAACAAGACAGCAAAATACATCACCCTGTTACTCAGAATGGTGCACAATTTGAAAGTTAATGAATCGCTTATTTCTGGAATTTTCCACTTAATATTTGCAGACTGCAGCTGACCATGGGTTACTGAAAGCAAAACCACACATAAGGGGGGACTACTGTAGTCACACATAACAACAGAAAGTAGAACTGTGGTTGTCAGGGCTCAGGAAGGGAGAAATGGGGATTTGTTGTCCAATACGCAAAGAGTTTTAATACTACAAGATGAAAAAATTCTAGAGGTCTACAAAACAATGTGAATATAATTAACATTACTGACTCTTACCCTTAAAAATCATTAAAATGATAAATTTTATGTTACTTTTAACCACAACTGTAAATTTTAGAATAGGATAAAGTTAATATTTTATACATTATATAAATTATGAGAAGTTCTTCAAATGAATAAAGCCCCTCAAAAAAGGAAGTCATTAAAAAAAATTTTATTGGCTGCACAGTTTGTGGGATCTTAGTTCCCTGACCTGGGATCAAACCTAGCCCCCTAGCAATGCGACCTGAGTCCTAACCACTGGACTGCAAGAGAATTCCTGAAAAAACAATTTTTAAAAGACCCAATAAACAGACAAAAAGTTTTCACAAGTACCAACCAAAAAACTACAAATTAAAAGCAAGGTGATATTAGACAAGAAGTTTGAGATGGACATGTACACACTGCTATATTTTAAAAGGATAATCAACAATAACCTACTGTAGAGTACATGGAACTTTGCTCAGTGTTATGTGGCAGCCTGCATGGGAGGCGGGTTTGGGGGAGAATGGATATATGTATTATATGGCTGAGTCCCTTTGCTGTTCATCTGAAACTATCACATTGTTATTTAACTAAACCTCAGTACAAAATTAAAAGTTTGAAACAATAAATAAAATTTTAAAAACTTAAACCAAACAATGTGATATTGGGAATTCCCTGGTAGTCCAGTTGTTAGGACTCCTCACTTTCACCATCAAGGGCTGGGGCTCAATCCCTGGTTGAGGAACTAAGACAGCACAACCAAAAATTTTTTTTAATTTAAAAATAAATAAAAACAACATAATATCGATTTTCAAACAGATATTTAAACAATTTTAAAATTTACAATACTAGTAAACAGTATTCACAATACCAGTGAACAGTGTGAGAACGACTGAGAGGCCTCTCAATCACTACCAAAGTAAAGGTACCAATTTACCTAAAAAGTAATTTAGGAGCATCTGTTACAACCATTAAAGACACTTATATTCTTTGCTATTTCTAAGAATCTAGTCTAAGAAAATCAAAGATACCCCCAAATATTATGTACAAGGACTCTATTTACAGCACTATGTATAGCAAAAATGTAACTTCCAATAACAAAGGCCCTATTAAGGAGTGGGAAAAAAAAACAAACCATGGTTCAATTATATAAAGGAAAAAAACAGGTATGCTTATGTCTAGTTATAAGAAGACTGGAAAGACACTAAACTCTTGGTGAATTCTCTCAAGATAAAGAGGTTAACAGTGACTTTTAGTTTCTTCTTCACAATGCTCTGTATTCTAACATGCATAAAAGAAAAAAAGAGGGAAGGAAGGAAAATTTTAAAAGAAAGTATATATTCACTATATGTATTATACACATGTATACTGCAATATACACCAAAGAATTCATGCTTTTGAACTGTGGTGTTAGAGAGGACTCTTGAGAGTCCTTTGGACAGCAAAGAGATCCAACCAGTCCATCCTAAAGGAAATCAGTCCTGAATATTCATTGGAAGGTTAGCTCTAATACTTTGGCCACCTGATGCAAAGAACTGACTCACTGGAAAAGACCCTACTGCTGGGAAAGATTGAAGGCGGGAGAAGGGGATGATAGAGGATGAGATGGTTGGATGGCAGCACCGACTCAATGGACATGAGTCTGAGTAAGCTACAGGAGTTGGTGATGGACAGGGAAGCCTGGAGTGCTGCAATCCATGGTGCTGCAAGGAGGTGAACACAACTGAGCTGAACTGAACTGATACTACAATATGCACACATATATAATGCTGCTGCTGCTAAATGGCTTCAGTCGTGTCCAACTCTGTGCAACCCCGTAGACGGCAGCCCACCAGGCTCCCCCGTCCCTGGGATTCTCCAGGCAAGAATGCTGGAGTGGGTTGCCATTTCCTTCTCCAATGCATGAAAGTGAAGTTGTTCAGTTGTGTCCGACTCTTAGTGACCCCATGGACTGCAGCCTACCAGGCTCCTCCATCCATGGGATTTTCCAGGCAAGAGTACTGGAGTTGGGTGCCACTGCCTTCTCCGATATATAATGCTATTACATGCCTAACACAAAATTATTTAGGTACAAGGAAAAGGAAAAAATCTAAATAAAGCAAGCACTATCTGCACAGTGGTGATGATTAACACTTTGGGAAAAAGACCAGGTCTGAATCCCAACTGACAAGCTAGAAGACCTTGGACAAAACCCAAACTTACTGTGTCTTGGTTTTCTAACCTATAAAATGGGTATAATAATACCTACCTCCTAGAGTTGATGATATAGCTATTAAGTTAACAGACTAAAAGTACATGGCATAGTGTCTGACCAAAGCATAAAAATGAACAGCTTTAAAAAGTTGATCCTGAAGCAAGCTTAGCACTCTGGCTTAGGGACAGTAAGTAATAAATATTTTTTAAGTTATAAACTTTACCTCTTGCTTCATCCTTTAACCTCTGCACAGAGACCAACAAAGATTCCTTTTCATCAAGTTCACTTTCTAAAAATGCATTTCGTTCAATGGCTTGATTTAGCCTTTGTTCAAAGTCTTCCAGTGAAACTATTGTTGCCCTAAAAAATAAAAATTAGAGTCCAAGAATTAAACAAATAATGTACAACTAGCTACTACAAAAGGAAACAGTTTATCTCCTGCTATTTCCTGACCTAGAAAGCCTGGCCCAGCTGAAAGAAAATGATCTCACCCCTTCTGACCTCTGGTGCATTTACTGTCTCTATTATCATTTGGCCATTCAATATATTCTTTTCTTTTATATTCCTATCTAAATTCCTTCAAGTTTCTTAAAGACAGGCTACTTATTATACAGGTTATATCTCCCCACTGGATTTTAAACATGTTTCAATGAAGTTTACACATTTTCAGGAAAACTGTTCAGCGATTTCAGAGTATGTAAGAATATGTAAAAATGTACTAAGAATTGTTTAAAACACAGTCCCAGGTCCCCATCCACATACTTTCTTCCTATCAACCCTTTTCTTCTTCCTGCATTTCTCATTTATTCAGCAAACACTGACAGGTACCTACTACGTGCCCTCCATCCACTACGTGCTATCTGGCTACAGAATTAAAATTTCCTAACCTCAAGTTAGAACTCTCAATGCCTTGTCCAATTTTCCCAAGTCCTGTCAATGGTCTCTCAGCTCCAATCTTTTGCCCCAGGCTTAATTCCTCAACCATTTCTGGTGGCTCAGACAGTAAAGAATTTGCCTGTAATGCAGAAGACCCAGTTTCGATCCCTGGGTTGGGAAGATCCCCGGAGAAGGGAATAGCTACCCACTCCAGTATTCTTGTCTGGAGAGTCTCATGGACAGAGGAGCCTCACGGGGTACAGTCCATGGGGTCATAGAGTCAGACACAACTGAGCTACTAACAAATCAAAACATCATCTGGGTTACTCCAAAATGGTCTTCACGTCTCCTCCCTACTTCTAATTTCTCAGTAATATCTTTCAAATCGCAATCTGATAACACTCCTTTGTTTAAAAAACTCTTGAGAGTGCCCCTTTGCTTACAGAATTACTTTCAAACATAGCCAAGCACAAGGTTCTCCACAACCTGGCCCCAAACACCTTCCAGTCTTATCTTGTTCAGCCAAACTGTCTTTATGCACTTCAGCTGAAGTAAAATATTAACACCTCATGCCCTTTTCTTGCCTCTCTGCCTTTGAATCTCTCTCTTCATCAGTTAACATCTACTCCTTGCAGACCCAGCTTCCCCAGTTACTAAGGGTAGTTGAGCGGCTCCCTTCTCTATTCCCTGGAGCAGCTTGTACATTCTTTGTATTAATACCAGTGCTATCACATGGACTGTCCATATCTATCATGACCAAGGGCAGTGGCAAGCTTATCTTTGTATCCTCAACTCTAGCATCATGCCAAGCATTTCAGAGTTACTCAAATATTAAGGAAAGAAATCTCAGACAGTGACTGTAAAGTAATACAAATTACATTTGGGATGGTTAAGAAACAATGAAAGATATATGAAATCTTGGCAAAGTAATGGCAAGTTCCTATAGGCTGTTCAGCAAAATCGTAAAAGAAGCATTATTTCAAGAAAATTCATTGGTAAGTATTAAAACAGAAGAGAAAAGGAGTGAAAACTTAAGGACAGATCAGTTAGGAAGTAACTGCAGGATTCAGGTATACAACATGAGGACCTTCAAAAAGTGTCATAGTATTGAGAGCACAGAGGGAAGACGGAGGAATGAATGAGACCTTTTAAAGAAAAACCAACAGGATCCACAATGGTACATGAAAGAAGGAAAAAGGGAAAGAAAAGCTTTGAAGGGCATTATCTAGGGAGATAAGGATTTGGGGCAAGTTTCAATGTGAGGACTTACAGGTGACTTGAAATACCAAAAGGAATTGTTCTGGGACTAAGATTTAGGTAACTAGTTTAATCTAAAATAACTTTTTAATCACAGATTGCCGACTTCAGTTATTCTAACAATATGCACATCATTCACTTACCTTTTAGCTCGCTCCAGGTCATCATTGGCCTGTTCCAGCTCTCTTACATACTTATGTAACTGCTCCTTAATGGCCCGAGTCTGACTTAAATCATCTTCTAATACTGAGACCTGCTTGTAGCTCTGTGCATATTGATGTTCTAGCTTCTCCTGAAGGAGTGGGTATTACAGGAAGGAAAGGACGCGTCATTAGCATATAGTTTTCTTTAATGAAGCAAGTAATCCAAATAAGAGGCAGGTTGCGGAAGGATCCAAAAATTTCACCTACAATCTGATAGTACTCTTTTCTCCTTTTTACAATGTTAAAATGACACATTCATTCCCGGTGTTTTAATTCATATAGTATTAGTCA
Source organism: Neotragus pygmaeus (assembly GCA_006410875.1). Lineage (NCBI taxonomy): Eukaryota > Metazoa > Chordata > Mammalia > Artiodactyla > Bovidae > Neotragus > Neotragus pygmaeus. The sequence goes on along the minus strand of SJYV01010300.1, from coordinate 138,751 downwards.
ATCACTTCTCTTAAATCTAATAATGATCTCTCTGAAAAGAGGTAAAATTGTTGCCTTAATAACCTCTGGGTTCTCAGGCTGAATGCAGCCCAGGGTAAACACAAAGCAGATGAGTGACAGAGTTCACATTTCTTACACCTTGCCTGCCTTCTCTAAACCTACCCCCTGCCCAGACACAGGAACACCGCTTAGGCATGTGATGAATAACACCAAGAGAGGTTAACCTTTCTACTCCTGAAAACCCCTGGTTAGAAGGGAATTTTTAAAAATTAAACTCCAAAACTAAAGTGACCATAAACCATAATGAAATAAATGTATGTGTCATACAAAGGTAATTTTAAAGTACTACAGAATGAGGCACTCTACCATAACAATCAGGCAGCCTTTTTTTTCCAGGCAGCTTTTGAAAATTATAGAACTACAACATAATATTATAGAGCTAGGAACATTATAGCTAAAAAAATTGACAGCTACAGAGTTCTGAAGTGAATTTCTGAACTCTAAAACACCTTTGCCTTGGTTCCACAAAAACACACAGTTTATGTCAAAAATTCCCTTTACGCCTTTTTACATGTTTATGTTGTCTGCTGCTCTTAAGCTCTACCTGTAAGAATGTATTTCTCACTTTAACAAAACCCAGCCAAAAAGACACCAGCTTATACTGCCACAATTACCTTCAATGCTTCTACTTCATACTTCAGTCTTTGGTTATCAGCTTGCAAGTCTCTATTTCTCTGTTCAGCCTGTACTAATTGTGCCTCCAACTCTGCCTCTAATTCTCTGCTTCCTTCCTGGAATTCAACTAGCTCATCCCGAGCTTCCTGGAAGCTAATCAGAAACAAAGTGGGAAAGATCAGTTATAGTAGAAACCGTAAGGATCGTCCTGAAGATGATTATATATCAATTCAAAAATTTTCACCTGAGTGTTATGCTACTATAAAATATACTAAACAATAAAGGCAATCTATTTTGCATCTCTTACTCTATATATTCAGGGTTCAATGAAATAAGTTATAAGTCATAAAAGGATTCACATTTTATACACTCATTCCTTTCTTATTTAACATATTGACAAAGAAGCACATACGACTATCCACAAATCAGTTTTAACATTTAGAAAAAAAAAATTTAGATGTGTTTTTTCCAATATAATTGGTTTCCTCTGTAATTCTATTTAATTTTATGCATTAAAAATGTTATTCTGAGAAGGGTGGTTCCGTAGATTTTCCCAGCCTGAGAAGGTATCTATGGCACAAAAAAAGAACTATGAAGTCTTGCCATAGACACACCTTCCATATAACTAGCATGATACAGTAACTGGCTTCAGCAATAATGAAATAACAATAAAAGGTTTAATAAGTTTAAACTGTAAACCAAAGTAGGAAGATGTATATATACTTTAAAAGGATTTCATTTTAAAAAGAAATTTAAGTTTTACTACTTAAAAGGTTACCTAAAAGTTCTCTCAAGTAACTGAAATAATTGAGATTTTCTAAAATACTCCATATACCCCTGAAACTCTTGTCCCTCCCTCAAAGCTTTGTTGGCTCCGGACTCTGATAACACCTGCCCAAAGAGAGTCTGCCCTATGGAGTCCCAGAGAGCTTATTAGAATCTCCAAAAGACCAAAAACATGAGGCAGAATCAGTGCACATCCAGCAAGCCAAAGATAGCCAAGAGCAATAAGCTTTCTAAAAGGAGGTAAGCTACCAGAAGAAATCATAAATGACACTGTTTTCTTACTATTTTAATAATTCAAGTAATGTAAGGTTTTATGGCACTTTATCTTAAATACAAGCAATGTTATTTTGTTATGACTATTTCTAGAATCCCAATCCTATACTGGAAACTCTAAATTTAGCTTTGTTAAAACAAACAAAAGAAAAAAGAGCAAAAAGTTAGAGATGATGTATTCCAAATCCCTCTTCTATTTCTAGGATGCTTTCTGGCATTACCTTTGTTTATACTTCAAGGAAAGTTCCTTCCAATAAGCAGTTTCCTCCTTTAAACTTGAAAAATCTGGTATATCTTCACCATCCATGATCAAGAAAGCCTGAGAAATGTTAAAGAGGAAAATAAATTGAGAACACAGGAATCTTAGTAAAAAGATAAAACTTGGGACAACACTCAGCCTGCAGCATTCTGGAGGGAGTCAAACATGAAAGACTCTGAGGGGTTAACACTCTATAAAACTCAGTCGCATAAATCGCTTGGCTGCCCCACTTGCAGGGACCACCAACAGCATGGACAGGCTCAGGAGAGGAGATGAACAAGGTCACAGAAGCCACGTGAAGCACTTTTGGTGACAACACTAGGTTTTGGGGTTGGCCCCACAGATCCGCCTGCAGCTGGTTTACCGCTAACTGATCTTCTGGCAATCAGGTGACAAAACAAGTTTATTATCAAAGCTGCTACTACCTGCATGTCCTTCTCTGTTGTATTGATAGAACTGCTTCAAAACACCTGGTTGAAACATTTTATGCCAGGTGACCCTGCCAGGAGGTCAAGCACATTCCCAATAATTTAAATCATTACATTTCTAAAAGTTAAGTCCCAAGCTTCCTCCATTAAAGCCCACTAATCCTCAAATTTCAATGTTGTTTCATTTCGGTCTTCTTCCAACGCATTCAGAGTGGGTGAAAAAGTATTTGCTTAGTTATTAACCTTGCATTTGGACTGACTACCTAAAATTCCCAATTGATTGTCAGGCCCAATAGAATACCAAAGACGCTATGCTTATCCCAGATTCACACCGAAGTAATTCAGTCTTACTTCCTCTACTTTATATTCCAGCAATACTGTTCAAAACTGTCCTAATGCACCATTCTGCTTCGGTCTGTATATTTTTCCTACCTGGAATGGCTCTCCATCCTTGTGCATTTGGAAAGCTTCCATTTATCCTTTAAAAACCCGCTGTTATCTTTTCCAGAAAGCATTTCCTGTCCTTACCAATACAGCACCAAAATCCCCCAGCATCTTGGCTGCCTCCACGCATAAGATTACACAAATACACTTAACACACAGGAATACATTTGCTTATAACTCTGTGTCCCCTGTTAGGCTGTGTATTATTCTTACTGATTTCAACTCCAGCACACTGCCTATACTATAGCTGATACTCAATAATATTTATTAAATTAAACCAAAATTGATTCAACCTAATCCAAAATGGGTAGTAAAAACTGAAGGCCAGATTTAAAAGTGAATTAATACAACTTGGGAGTTGTAGAGAACGTAGAATTCATCCAGCACAACCCACTACTCATGAATGTTTAGAAAAGACACAGACAAGAACACATAGACAACTTAAACTTGAGGAGGTATACAAAAGAGAAGAATGGCTTTTAGTTGAATAAAATTAAAATGTAACTATATACATTCAGTGTAATGCCTTTGCAGCTCACTGCAGTTTTTTCAAACTGGTTTTAGTTAAGTCTTTCCTGAACACAATGTCCATTACTACTTTTGGCATGTTGGTCAATCTTCCAATTAACTTAAATAAAAGACCCTGATGCTGGGAAAGAGTGAGGGCAGGACAAAGAGGCAACAGACAATGAGATGGTTGGACGGCATCTCCGATTCAATGGACATGAGTTCGAGCAAACTCTGGGAGACGGTGAAGGACAGGGAAGCCTGGCGTGCTGCAGTCCATGGAGTCGCAAAGAGTTTCTGAGAAGGCAGGACCTGTGTTTTACTTATAAATCCCTTCTGCATTACAAGAAACATGAAAGACAGTAGAAATTTGATATCTGAATCTGACTTACAATCTTTTTAAATTATTCCCTTTTTGCTCCCAAAGTACTGCTTGCTTTTATTAATATTGAAATTCCTATTTCAGAAACTTGAGTTTATAAACGTGAGTTTATTTCTATCTCACAACACACCACTATGTATTATACCAGGATTATAAAACTTACCATTCTCAACTAGACAAAATTATCAGTCTGAGGCATGCCAAGCTGCATTCACAGCCACTTATAAAGCTCAATATAAGCTCCACATCACAGAATAGGGAGCTGATGGAGCTTACTGGGAAGAGCCTTAGAGATACCCTGCACTCTAGCTACCTAAACTAATCACTGTCTAGCCTTAATTCTTTTTTAAAAAATCTTCGTTTGGTCTTAATTTCAGCCTGCAGGATCATCAATCTTAGTTGCAGCATGTGAGATCTGGTTCCCAACCCAGGGACCGAAATTTCTGGGCTCCCTGCATTGGGAGTGCAGAGTATTAGCCACTGGATCAACACGGAAGTCCCCCAGCCCTAAATTCTTAAATATATATGGACAATCAAGAACCACCAAACAAATGAGAAAAGCCAGTAGCATAAGTAAGAAAATTCAACGATCTATGGAACCTAGAGGAAACATAATTCAGGAAAGGAGAGTACTACTTTTTTCTCATAAAACACCTCGGGAGGGTTAGAGAGCTACAAAAGAAGAAACCCAAGAACTGGACAGCACAGGGTGCAAGAAACAGTGGCTCCAACCCAGGACTGCAAAGAAGAAACCACCCAAGATGAAGCCTAGTCCATTGCGCCCAGGGTCACTCAGCCCAGATGTCTTCTTAGCTTTATGTTCCCTTGATAGTCATCTCAGTCCCTTAAATATTTTTGTTGTCATGCTTTGGACTTTCTCTGGGTTACATATATGCCTTTCTGAAGGTGAGGAACTGATGCTACTTTGGCATATCAACATTTTATTCACAGGTAGGATACTTTAAAGTTTCCAGCATTCCCTCTGTTAGCATGCAGCATTTGATTCTGGTGACCATGTGGAAGAGTCCTTATGGAAGTCCCTAAGGACGACTAGATGCCTTCCTTGGCGTCTAACATTTGAGTGTGTCAGTAGCTCAGTCATATCTTGACTCTTTTCGACCCCATGAATTGGGGCCCACGAGGCTCCTCCATCCATGGGATTTTCCAGCAAGAATACTGGAGTGGGTTGCCATGCCCTTCTCCAAGGGATCGTCCCGACCCAGGGATCAAACCCGGATCTCCCGCATTGCAGGCAGACTCTTTACCATTTCAGCCACCAGGGAAGCCCATTTTGTATTTACTTGAATGTATTTGAATGTGGAGCCAACCCTTTTACAGATATGGTTAGAATTATTTTTTATCTACAAATGTTATCATTCACATGCCCAGTTTCAGACTTTTCTGTATGAGGCTTTTAGTTGTTGACCCATTTATACAGTATCAGAAGACCTACGGCAGTTACTATTCTAAAGACTATTAAGAACAGTTACCTGAGCAATCTCACTGTTTACACCTGTGGGTATACTATAAGGTATCCATTTGTCCCTGGTTTTTCTGGTTCTCAAATAGGGCCATATTAATACAAATACCAATTTTTCCATCAGTGTCCCCTGGCAACTCAGGTTTTAAATAGCCCTTCCTGTAAAATTTCTTGAGCATCTAGTTCTATTTCTCATACCCTCCTTGTCTAACTACTTAGCTCAAAGTCAAATGACTCTAGCAAAATTATTTTAATGTGTTTCTATTTCACACAGGCTTCTGCTTTTTCTTTCTTTCTTTCTTTCTTTTTTTTTTTGCTGAATCTTATGTGAACTGAATGTTGACTACAATTTTTCTAATTAACAGGCTACTTTTAGAACTCGCTTATTGGCCCCTCAAACAATCTACGCCAGAAGCCTTTTACTAAAGGACCAGCTTTTCCTGAACAAGCCAATTAAAAACACTTAAGAGGGTAACAGGTGGTAGGAGTAGTTCAGTCTGGGCTCTTAACTGGACTTGCAGTTAGGAGACCAGACTCTGGAGCCAAACTGTCGGGATTTCAATCAGAGTCCTCTACTCATGACTTTGAGCAAGTTACTTAACCATTCAGTGACCCATTCCCTCACCTGTAAAATGGGGATAATAATTAAAATAGGGTTGTAAATAAGATTAAGGGAGTTAATATTTGCAAGTGCTAAGCACAGAGTATGATACACAGTAAACACAGCATAAATTTCATTAAATTATTCTTAAAAACTGGTCACTCAGTTGCAAGCCTGTGAAGTAAAAACACAATGCTTCAGAATTTAAAATAAATGATACCTTAAAATTAATAACCTCCGGAAGTTCTGTGCATATTTCAGTTACACCATCATTACTGAAAACATCTCTAAAATCTCTTTTGGAACAGCCATGAAGAGCCAGATTAAAAAATAAACAGAAAACACTTTCTTTCTGGTCACATGTCATTTCTACTGCTTCCTAATTGGTATTACCCAGCTTTATCACTCTAATTTTATTCATCAGACTTATCCTTTCCAAAAATTGGGTTTTTCACAAATAAAAATTTGCCACCACTACAGACATTCAAAAGGCCTTCTCAGGGGGTATAAAGACAATCTGTTCATTTTGCTTCAAGTTAGAGCAGGAAGATGTGTTATCTGAAACTATGTAACTGGAGATATTAGGCCACAGAAAATTAGCCAATACAGAAAATTACACTGCTACCAAAAAAATGCTTTAATGACACATCTGTAATCTCCTGAAGCTGAAATGAAGGTAGATAACTACATACTCTTCCCCACAACCCAAATCTTCCCTCAATATCCTGTCTCACGGGGATGGAGTGTGAATCCCAAAATGATGACAACTTTTACACGGGGCGTTATCACACTGTGTGTGACCTTCAGATACCTAGCAACTGTGCATAAAATGCCTGTCTTAAATGCTATATTTACAAAGAAACTATTCTTTGCACAATGCTAAGAAAATCTATTTCATATGATTTTGCCTCCTTGTTAATAGTTATAGAATCAACTAGTGAGACTGGAAGAGTTATTCTGGAACTTACCACAGATAATCAATACTTTACCAAAATTCTTCTACTCCTAAAGGTGACAATTACAGAATTTTAAACTCTTAAGTCAGTCATAAATATGGTCCTCCTTTTGGTCCTGACTATCAAACTTCTTTTTCTACCTCATGAAGTGGTCAGAAACTTATATCAGAAGTAATTTTAAGCTTCAGTGACCAAATTTATCCCAGCATGACTTAAGATGCAAATAAAAATAAGCTTTGGAGATGTCATGAAAGCAAGCTCTTAAGATTTTACTGAGGTTCCTACTTATTTTAAGTGTTCCTCATCCAATTTCAATTTAATTTAAAAAGCCAAAACAAAACTAAAAAACAAATGCTTCCTAAGATTTCTATCTGGGCCAGGTCAACTTGCAACTAGGACTAGCCAAAGGCTTTTGGTTGTTGTTGCTGTTCCTTCTGATCTTTTAAACTTTAATAAAGATTCCGAAGAGGTATCTTAGTTCCCCTTGATTCTCTTCAACACATGACTTAATGCTGTTTTTTACTTCACCAACTTCATGATTTAGCAAAGCCAGTGCCCTATTTCACAAACCGATAAAAAGCAACACAACTCATCCGACAAAATAATTAGCCAGCAACCATGAACAAGTTCCAGCGTAGAATTTCTCTTATAACTGAGAAGCAGTTCTTATCCTAGGTGGGTCTGCTCAAAAATATTTGAATAAATCTACTAGCTTCTGGTATATTTTTAACAAGCCAGATTTTCTACTTTGCTTTCTACCTGAGAAAGGTAGAAAAATCCCACTAAAAGAAACCAGAACTCCAAGCCGGGAATCGTAAATCCTGAACCACGTGAAGCCCCTCACGGGTTGAGAGAGCCCACAGTAGAAATCACCCCCCCACCTGTTCTCAATTCCCCCATAAGTCAAATAGCGAAATGAGAACCAGGCACAACCACTAAAACTAGGTGACAAGGTTAAAAAAGGAGAGAACAAGAGTGTTCTGTGAAGGCGCTACAGAAACGTAATGAAATTATCAGCACTGAAAGAATCCTCAATTCCTCAGCAAATTTAAGATTACTTTGTTGCTTACCAACACGGGGGGAAAAAAAAGAGGTGAGCACAAGCAGTCCGAACCCGTTTGATGACACTTTTCTGAACTCTATAAAGTGTCCGCAGTTAAAGGCGGACAGTCAGAATGCCACCGGAGCCCAAGGTCGGCAGCTTCCGCCCTCGGCCCCCGCGGGAGACAGGCGACGAGTTCAAAATCCAATCCGACTCCGAACCACCTTCCCAGCTGAAGTGATGGGGGAGGGAGGCGGACTGGGCTCGCCGCTGCCACCTTCAACAGAGCCGCTCCTTGCGCCACCAGCGTCCGGGCCCACGGTGCCACGTCCCGGCCTCCGTCCCCGCCACACCTCACCCCTCCCCCGGACGCGGGCACATCCTCCCGAAACCGCCCGGCTCGCTTCCTTGCAGGCGCCCCCGGTGGGCCACACCTCGGACCAGGGCGTGGAAGGGGCAGTTAGAGCGGTTGGAACAGTTACCCCCGGACTGGCCGCCCCGGAACCCAGGCCTGGCCCGGCCTCGGACACAGCCTCCGGGCTGGCAGGCTCCCCGGGGACAGGCCTAAGGCGTAGCCGGCTCGGCCCGGCGCCCTCCGGAGCGGCCCCGCACCGCAGACTCACCTCCAATGTGTCAAAAGCGCATGTTCGCCGCCCCTCGACCGACGTCTCCGCTCTGCTGGCCAGGCCAGGCCCGCCCAGCCGTTCTGCTCCGCTCCCCTCCGCAGCCCAGAGCTCCACTCCGCGTACCTCAGCGCCCGGCTCCTCCCCGACACGTCAGGAGCTGCCTGGGTGTCCGAGGCCATTCTGTGACGCACGGGGGCGGGGTTCTGAGCATGCGCGCGAGCGTGGGGGCGGCCGGGGCGGGGCTGTCGGAAGAATGGCGTCACAGGGGGTTGGGCCAGGCCCGACGGGCTGACGTCAAGCAGGCGGCGGCCGTCTGCGCAGGTGAGTTTGCGACCTTCTCTGTATCCCGAAAAGCTCTGAGTTCGGGAAAGTGGCATCACCGTGGGTGACAACCTGCCTCCCCATTTTCAGCCACCAACCGAGTCCCGCAAGTGACTGTTTCAGTGTTCCCATATATAATAAGATCTTCACCTCCGAGTCACCTCCACCATCCAGTAGAATACCAGGCGTATCCTAGTCCCCATCACTCTGACAAAGACCTGTGTTGTTTTTACAGCAATCCCGCTAGCTGAAATTTTATACTACTTCTTGTCTTCCTCCAGAAAAACGTTTAAGTTCCATGAGAATCGTAACCTGATTCCTTTTGTCTCCCAGAAGATAGCTTGGTGCCAGGCACAACGTGGGCGTTCAAATATTTGTTGATTGAACTCGTTGAGGGCACCAAGGAAATACACATATTTCCACTTGTATATTTTATATACCTAAACGTATATTTATGTATGTGTGTGTGTGTGTGTGTGTGTGTGTGTGTGTGTTCATTCCCTTAGGACCTCCAACTAATGGAGTCCATTTCATTTTTACATATTCCCCCCAGGAGACTTGGAGAAGGAAGAGAGGGGAAAGGAACCAGCTCAGAAGGAGAATGATGGGTATCTGCTTAGGGAGGGGAAACTTGAATAGAGTTGTTTTAAAAAACAATTTTTGGAACTTTTTGCTGTGTAATGTACAACATAATTCTCTGTGGTGTCAGCGCTCTTGGGATTGGGTATATGAGGTTTTTGGACACAGTGATCTGTAAGACAGATTTCAAGGTGAGAACAAGGTGAGCCTGAGAGGTTCAATTATATTTTTGAGGGCATGGACATAAACAGGAACAGCGCAAGATAGATTCTAAGAGGTATTCAAGTCAGTGAAAATCAAAGAAATAATTAATGGGGTTGTGGGAAAGCTGACACCTTGAATTAGATTCTGAAAAGCTCATGATAATAATAAGACTAGTTTGCTTTTGTTCTACCATTTGTATGTACTGGCAATTGTGCTAAATGCTTGGCTTGCATAATTTAATTTTTAACAATGACTCCGTGATATAGGTACCGTTATTACTCCCAGTTTACCAAGAGTAAATCTAGACTCAGCAAGATGAAATTGCCCAAGGTCACTCTGCTAGATAAAAAGAGGACTTAAGGTTCAAACCCACCTAGTCTGGATTGTTTAACTCTAGAAACCAGACTGTTAACCACTACTGTACTTCCACTAAAGAAGTAGGGTTATTGGGACTTCCTGGCAGTTCAGTGGGTAAGACTCTGCCCTTCCACTGGAGGGGCATGGGTTCAGTCCCTGCTCAGAGAACTAAGATCCCACATGCCATGTGGTACAGCCAAAAAAAAAAAAAAAAAAAAAAGAGGGCTATTAATTGGACTAGAGAACTGTGCTGAAAGCTTTATATACATCTCCTCACAAGCAGCTTGTGAGACTGAAGTTATTACATCCATTTTATATGTTGGAAAACTGAGGCCGAGGGGAGCTGAGGTTTAAACCCAAACAGGTCTCAGTCCACGCCCAGTGACCCGGGACATCACAGAAGCCTATGATCTCATCTTCCAGAGCACAGCCCCAGCCAGGAAAGCAGAGCCCCAGAGGTGAGTAAGCAGGGAGGCCTTCCTGCGGATCTGGTGCCAAGACAGACCAGTCCCACCCCAAGAGGGAAAAATAAAGGCTGCAACTCTGGTCCCTGGCTGAAGTCCTAGGAAACACACTGAGTCATCTAATGGCAAGCCAGGCCCTGCAGAAAGTGTTGGCATCATCTTCCAAGGCCACTGCCCCTCCCACCCAGCCTTGACCCAGATGGTAAATTTCCCCTTCCAAGATAAGGAATAACCACTCCATGTCTGATTCAAAAATGCCCACTTCGGGGCTTCCCTGTTGATCCAGTGGTTAAGAATCCACCTGCCAATGCAGGAGGCACAGGTCTGATCCCTGTGCTACATGCTGCAGGTCAGCTTCTGAAGCCCTCATGCCCTAGAGGCTGTGCCCAACAAAAGAAGCCAAGGCAATAAGAAGACCATGCACTGCAACTAGAGAGTAGCCCCTGCTAGCTTCAGCTACAGAAAGCCCATGTGTAGCAATGAAAACCCCAAAAATAATTTTTTAAAATGCCTACTTCTATGCACCCCTATGTTCCTAACAGCACTGTTCACAATAGTCAAGACATGGAAACAACCTAAATGTCTATCAATAGATGAATGGATAAAGGAGGGGTGGTATATATATATCTAGATATGTAGAAATAGATATCTAGATATAATCTGGATATATATATAGAGATCTATGTATAGATCTATGCAGGCACACATACAATGGAATATTACTCAGCCATAAAAAATAATGAAATAATACCATTTGCAGCAACATGGATGGACCTAGAGATTATCATACTAAATGAAGTAAGAGATATATCATATCATTTATATCTGGAATCTGAAATATGACACAAATGAATTTATCTGCAAAACAGAAACAAACTCACAGATGTACTGAATAGACGTGGTTGTCAAGGGGGAGGAAAAGTGGAGGCAGGAGTCTGGGATTAGCAGATGCAAACTGCATATATATATAGAACAGATAAACAACAAGGTCCTATTGTATAACACAGAAAACTATACTCAATATCCTGTGATAAGCCATAATGGTTTCATAAAGACTAGGAAACTATGTATTTTATATATATAACTGAATCACTTTTCTGTACTGAAAAAATTAATACAACATTGTAAATCAACTATACTTCAATAAAATATTTTTTTAGGGACCTCCCTGGTCGTCCAGTGGATAAGACTTTCTGTTTCCAATGCAGGAGGCCTGGGTTTGATCCCTGGTCAGAGAACTAGATCCCACATGTCACAACTGAGTTTGAATGCCACAAAAGACCTGATGCAGCCAAATAAATAAATATTTTTTAATAACTTTTTAAAATTCCCACTTCTGGTGGGTCCCTAACCCTTGACCCAGCCAGCCATCAACAGCTCAGCCTAGGGTATTCCTGTGCCAAAGGGAAAAGAAAATTCTTTGTTGCTTTTATTGCATCTTTGGTAGCATCTTGAGCAAACGGAGCTCACCAATTATCCAAAGCAACTCAGGCTCCCAGTCAGTGCTTCCTTCAGAATTTGGCTGTTAAGTCAACAGAAAGGCAGGACATGGGTATGCTGAGAATTTGCTATGAGGGGTTTAGGTTCCAAACCTCCTTGCCATTCCTTCCCTTGCATGGTATGTCTGAAAATGCAGCCTGCTTCTGCCCTAGCCAGGGCAGGGCTGAGGGAGGTAGGGTCCCCCCTCTGAGGGCTTGAAAACGGCTCTTGCATGTATGAAAAATGAGGACAATTTAGGTTGAGTGTGCAAAAGGCGTTCCTGCCAGGGTGCTGCCCCCGTTACTGGTAGCTGGAAGGAAAGCTACGCTTGTCCTCATCCAGGGGGACGAACTGATGTTGCCAGAGTCTCTTTCCCCTGTTGGTGGAACCTGAGATCCTGCTGTGCCCCATGAATTTCTTGGTGCTGCCCCATTTCTTCCCCAGAAGCCTACCTGAATAACAGACTCCTCCCGTTCCGGAACTGTCTGTAGCCTCCTGGGCTTCCTGGCTTCAGAGCCTACACTCCCCTGAGCGCCGGTCTTCACTGTCAGCCCCATCCCCCACCCCAGCCCCTTCATGGTCCCTACCCACACCCCAGAGTGACAGCCACCTCCACGGAACAGCCTGGCACAACACTGTTAATTGCTAATTGGGTTAACACCTGGCAACGCCAAGGGCTGTTAACATCACACCTACATAAACAGTGTGACTATCCTCAGACAAAAGCAGTATCTGCTCATACACCTTTGCACAGACAAGGTGGCACCAGTTTTGCCTACTTCCAAACCATTCAAATGGAATGACAGAGCTAGGAAGAAAAATGGAGTGTTTCTTACCAGCAACCTGAGCTGACTGTCATCAGGCAATTCAGCCAAATTCCCATGACCAGTAAACCAATGAGTCAAAGTTACCAGGAATAAAAGATCATTAATTCAACCATTAAATGAATATAATTGAGTGCCTGACACTTCTAGGCCCCAGAGATACAGCAGGCAACAAAACAAGCTTAGGGAAGAGAAAGAATGGAAACCAAAAATTAAAAAACATTAGCATGTCAGGCAGTGATAAGTACTGAGGAAGAAAAAAGGAGTCAGAGCTTTTCAATATTTTATATTTAGGATGGCATTTAAGACAGCACCTGGCATGTGGAAGGCTCTTAACATTTGTTGAAGAATAAAAAACTTGCAGTGAATAAGTTATTTTCATTGCTCTCTTCTGATTTCTCTGTTTTTTTTCTTTCATCAGAGCACTTTTATCATTTAGAACTTTCAATTTTAAAAACTCTTCTAATAAAAATTGAGCAATTAGGAATTCCCTGGTGGTTCAGTGGTTAAGACTCCACTTTTCCTCTGCTGTGGGCAAAGTTCGATCCCTGGTCAGAGAACTAAGATCCCACAAGCTATGTGGTGCAGCCAAAATAAAAAAGTCCTTCCGCTCTGACTCCCTAGTTAGCCCAATCTGATGTTATTCTCTTCTGTAAACGTGTATTTGTTGATTCCACAGGTGTAAAGCTTCCACCCTACAGTTTCTTTTTTTTTTTTTAAGGAAACTTTTTTTTTGCCCGCGCTGGGTCTTCACTGCTGCACGTGGGCTTTTCTCCAGTTGCGGTGAGCAGGGGCTACTCTTCGTTGTGGTGCGCGGGCTTCTCATTGCTGTGGCTTCTCTTATTGCAGAGCACAGGCACGAGAGCTCAAGGGCTCAGTAGTTGCGGCTCAAAGGCTCAGTAGTTGTGGCGCACGGGCTTAGTTGCTCCCCAGCATGTGGAATCTTCCTGGATTAGGGATCGAGCCTGTGTCCCCTGCATTGACAGGTAGATTCTTACCCACTGTGCCACCAGGGAACCCCCCTACAATCTTTTCGATGCCATATCTTCTGCACATCCTTTAACTGACAGCATAATGATATTTGAGGCTTTGGTAGAACCACCTGGGATGTCAGCTTTAACTAATCTGGAATGTAAGGATTGCTTCTCCAGGGATTGCTTGCCTGGTGACCATTGTCTAATGATAGGGGAATGATTCCTTGACCATTTATCATTACAACCTATTATGGTAGAATGACAGCCCATGGGATCTCAGAGGAAATTTCATGTTAGTTTTCATCCATTTCTGTATAATAACAACACAGGCCTTGATGTCCACTTTGGGTGTTTGTCTTGTTTTTTTAATAAGTTTTTTTTTTTAATATGGACCATCTTTAAAGTCTTTATTGAATGTGTTACAATATTGTTTCTGTTTTACTTTTTTTTTTCGGCCTCGGGCCTCAAGGCATGTAGGATCTTCACTCCCCAGCTAGGGAGCAAACCTGCATGCCCTGCATTGGAAGGTCCAGGCTTAACCACTGGACCTCCAGGGAAATCCCTCCTCTTTGAAAATTACCAGGGGGCTTGGGGGCCTTTACATGAAAAAATATTTTCCCCTCAAAATTAGAAGAAAAGGCTTTACTCAGGAGAGTCCTGACCACAGAGGCCAATTTTGATCCATAAATGCTTAAATGCAGAAATAAAACATCCCAGGTTTGCTATTAATCACAGTAGAAGTGTCTCTTCTATGAAAAGCAAATGAGCATCCCTTTGGAGGGGTGCAGGCCAGGCAGAAGAGAAGACGTTAATTAAAGTGCTGGGGGCAGGATAAGCGGGGAGCAAGGAAACCCTTTCTTTAACATCTTGCTGTTTCAACAACTTTCCAAAGTCTTATGTTGACAGATGGTTATTAAAACCCTGATAAAAAGATACTAGAGGAAGCAGTGTGAAAGAGGCCCCAGACACAGAGGAGGTGATCAAAGGGTGGCAAGGTCCACCCTCCACCCCCAGCCAAAGGTGCAGGCTCCACCCCTTCTCAGGCTCCCCACCCTGGTGTGAGAAGCTGCCCCACCTGCAACTCCTCCCTCCCAGCACTTCAGGAATTCAGGTGTTTGTTCTTCTCTGCCAAATCAGCCCCATCACAGGTGACTCTGCTTCCCTTCTCTGAGCCTCAGTTTCTTCATCTATAAAATGTGATGATTGGACCAGATGACAATGTTGATAGTTCCCGTGAGTCAGAACCCACCCTGTCTCCCAAGCACCCTCCTGGGGGTGCTCAGACCCTCCCTCTCCTTGGCCAGTTTGCCCAACGTGATGGCAGGGTCAGCCCAGTCCTAGATGGATGGGGGCCAGTGACCAAGGACATTCTCGTTCCTGCCAACATCCCTTTGCTGCGCCCGGGGAATCGCTGAACCTGCAGAATAAATCACCTTCCAGTGCATCTAATGTCTGCTGTATTCGTTTCCTGAAGCTGCTGTAACAAATTACCACAAGCTTAGTGCTTAAAACAACCCACATTGATTCTCTTACGGTCCTGGAGGTCAGAGGTCCAAAGTGAGACTTTCAGGGCTAACATCAAGGTGTTGGCAGGCCTGGTCCCTCTTGGAGGCTCCAGGGAGAATCAGTTCCTTGCCATTTCCAGCTTCTAGAAGCCACAGCATTCCTTAGCTTATGGCCGCATCACCCCAGCAGCTGTTTCTGTTATCACAGTGCCTTCTCTTGACTCCTTCCACCTCCCTCTTATAAGAATCTTTCTGATTACATTGGGCCCATCCAGATAATTCAGCCCAGCGGGAGGAAGAGAAGGAAGTTTATTCTCTGGGGAAACTAAACCAGAGAAGCTCCAGACCTGGGACACTGGGCATACTATGCTCAGTCGCTCAGTCATGTCTGACTCTTTGCAACCCATAGACTGTAGCCTGCCAGGCTCCTCTGTCCATGGAATTCTCCAGGCAAGAATACNACTAAACCAGAGAAGCTCCAGACCTGGGACACTGGGCATACTATGCTCAGTCGCTCAGTCATGTCTGACTCTTTGCAACCCATAGACTGTAGCCTGCCAGGCTCCTCTGTCCATGGAATTCTCCAGGCAAGAATACTGGAGTGGGCAACCATTCCCTTCTCCAGGGGATCGTCCCGATCCAGGAATGACATCTGTGTCTCTTGCATCTCCTGCACTGGGAGGCACTTTCTTTACCACTGAGCCACCTAGGAAGCCCCACTGCACATGCTTGAGCCAGGCTAAATTAGTTCAATATAAAAGGAAGCAAGGGGGGGTGGGATTCTTCAAAGGCTGAATGTCAAATGATGAGACCCCAGCTCCCTTCCCTGATGGCCTCCCAGAATGCCAGCCTGTACCCTCTAGGCAGGAGATCAGAGACCTTTTATTTGCTTATCTGGCCGTGTTGGGTCTCCGCTGTGGCACCCAGATCTCTGTGGGGCCATGCTGGGCCTTTCCACTGTGGCTCACAGACTCTAGTCATGAGGGTTCAGTTGCCCTGTGGCATGTGGGACTTTAGCTCCCCGACCAGAGATTGAACCCCCATCCCCTGCATTGCAAGCAGGATTCCTAACTCTGGATCACCAGGGAAGGTCCCCGGAGAACTTTTCTTGACAGAATCATCTAATTTCTAAATCCTTAACTTAATCACTACCACAAAGTCCTTTTGCCATAAAAGGTAACCTACTCACAGGTTCTGAGGATTAGGACCTAGACATCTTTGGGGGGCTTTTATGTTGCCTACCACATCTCATGCTCTAACTTTACCACCTTCACAATACTTGCCATTTCTGCATATCATCTTTGAATTTTTCTTTGACTCAGACCACTTTCTAAAAAACAAACTTAGGGCTTCCCTGGTGGCTCAGCTGGTGAAGAATCCGCCTGCAATGTGGGAGACCTGTGTTTGATCCCTGGGTTGGGAACATCCCTTGGAGAAGGGAACAGCTTCCCACTCCAGTATTCTGGCCTGGAGAATTCCATGGACTGTATCATCTATGGGGTCACAAAGAATCAGTGACTTTCACTTTTACCCCAATACAAAATAAATAATGAACTTTATTAAAAATAATATCTATGAAATCCTAGAATTGATGGCTAGTCATATTTTCCCTACTATTTCTTAAATTAATACACGACTATCAAGATGTCAAATGTTTATCTGTACACCACATAACATCACTGTGCGTGCCACAAGTAGTACCCAGACTGTCCTCTGGGGAACAAAAATCCAGCCTCCTGATTTTACAGAAGAGGGTAATTTGTCCAAGAAGTCACCAGCAGCAAAGAGCAAAGCTACACCCACGACTTGGTCTCCGNCATAACATCACTGTGCGTGCCACAAGTAGTACCCAGACTGTCCTCTGGGGAACAAAAATCCAGCCTCCTGATTTTACAGAAGAGGGTAATTTGTCCAAGAAGTCACCAGCAGCAAAGAGCAAAGCTACACCCACGACTTGGTCTCCGTGGTCATTAATCATAGCTTGAAAGGATGTCAGCTTTTTCTTAATAGCATCCCTCCCTTGGTGATTCATAGCATTTAAGGCTCAGTTCCCTTTCTGCTACACTCACGGATATTTTATATTTGGAAAGTGGGGTTTCCTAGTGCCTCCCCTGTGGACCAACATTCATGCATCCTACTTATCAGTGCTGAGCAGAGGGTGTTTACTTGACCTACGTCTGGACGACGTCCAGGTCTCGGGGAAGGTTGTGCTACAGAGGGAGGTCTGTGCTGGCGGTGACTGTGTGCTGTGCCCCTTGGCTTGGATCCCAGCTGCTGACTGGACTTGGAAACGGCTTTTAAGAAGACAGAGTTCTTTTCCATCCACAGGGTGTGGGATGATAGAACGTCCCTCCTCTTCCATAATGATTGACATGCAATAAAAATAGCTTTCATTTATTAGATACTTCATCTGGGACAGGCCCTGTGATGAGTGGGTTACACATATCCATTCACAGCAACCCTATGAAGTAGCTGTAAGTGTTCCCACTTTACAGCTGAGAACACCACATCCCAGAGATGCTGAGCAACTTGTCCAGGGTCACACAGCTAATGTGACAAAGTCTGTACCTCAAAAGACACAAGAGAACTTAGAAATCAACCTGAGATGAGGAATGCCAATGAGGAAACCAGAGAGGTTGAGCAACCTGCCCAAGGACACACAGCTAGTGGCAGACTCAGGGACAGAATTTGGCTTCCGAACTCTCAGGGTTGTTTGTTTCTCAGATTCTTTCTTGTAAGCTGTTATTTCTTGGATGATTTTTCTTTCAGAGGCATGCCTGATTGGTTTCTTTTTTCTCATCATTGGATACATCTCTCCTCCCTGGTGCTTTCGTCAGTCATTTTCTCTCTAATTGAAAGCTGTAGAGGAATCTAATGAGAATCCTAGGGTGATCCGTCACCATCTGTCCCTCTGACCTACAGGAAAAAAAAAAAAGTGCTAGAAAATCTCCATGACTCTGTATTCATTAATTTGGAATGAGTCATAATTTAACCAGAATTAAATTTAACCATAATTTAACCAGGATTAAAGTTTACCTTCATCCTTTGCCCACAAAAAAAGAGATTGCTAAGCAGATAGTCAATGGAAAACAAGGTTAGGTGGGGTCGTGATCAAAAGAGGAACTTGTTAATGCAAATTTTAACCCAGTAAGACCCTAAATGTCCAAAGGGAACTGAGTAAACTCAATGATTGTACACAGTGGAAGACTGGCTAGCCATGACTGTGTCATAGAACATTGTATAACAATATGAGAACAAATTATGATTAGTAAGTTGACAGCATAAATACAAAATAAAATGACTCTGCATTTTTATAAGTATATATCTATAGTGGGGGAAAAGAGACTGGAAAGGTGTATTTAGTAGCTATCTCTGTGTGTGCGTGCATGCATGTGTGCTAAGTCACTTCAGTCATGTCCAGCTCTTTGTGACCTCATGAACTGTAGCCTGCCAGGCTCTTCTGTCCATGGGATGCTCCAGGCAAGAATACTGGAGTGGGTTGACATGCTCTCCTTCGGTGGATCTTCCTGACCCAGAGATCAAACCTATTTCTCTTATATCTCCTGCATTGGCAGTCAGGCTCTTTACCACTGGTGCCACCTGGGAAGCCCCAGTAGCTATCTCTAGGTGATTTATATTTTCTTTTTGTGTTTATCTGTATCTTCCAAATTTTCTACAGTGAACATTTTCATAATCCAAAGGAGAAAAAAATTGAAATTGCTGCCATTGTCATTAAGAACTGTTGTTTTCTGAAGCCTGTATTCTGAGACTGCACATACAGAAAAGTAAGGAATCAACCACAAACCTCTTTCCTGAGCTGGCCATATGCTAGCAATTTAACAATTATCCTACTCCAGTAGAAAGATGAGCAATGAACACAAATAAGTAGTTCACTGAAGAAGTACAAATGGTCAATAAACACGTGAGAAGACTCTCAATCGTTTAATAACTTTTAAAATGTAAATTAAAATGACAAAGGAGATACTGTTTATTTGCTTAGCAGATTCAGTTCAGCTCAGTCACTCAGTCGTGTCCNCATAGACGGCAGCCCACCAGGCTCCCCCGTCCCTGGGATTCTCCAGGCAAGAACACTGGAGTGGGTTGCCATTTCCTTCTCCAATGCATGAAAGTGAAAGTGAAGTCGCTCAGCCGTGTCCGACTCTTAGCGACCCCATGGACTGCAGCCCACCAGGCTCCTCCGTCCACAGGATCTAGACCCTCCTTAAAGAAAACACTGATAAGCAGGCATTGTGAAAATTCCTGCAAAACATTTGTCCTTGGAATAATGACTATGTAAGGTCTTTAGCAGACTGAAGATGACCCAAAAAGAGTGGGAAGGGAGACACTTTCAGGATTCTGCCATCGAGATTTAATTTTAGATAAGAGATGTAAACAAACAGTACAAAAGTGGAGATTAAAGTCATAAAAATTAATTTACACTTATGGGAAAAAAGTTTTACTTTCTCTAAAAACTAAAACTGCATCATTTTCACAAGGACTAAAAGACTAATAAAATGGCATTCATCTTGTGTAAGTTTTTAAAAATCAAATATTCATGAAAGGATCGGTTTTCAAGCAAAAATACCTGAGGCAAAGCAGCAGTTTTTCAGTTTCAAAGTCTGTCTAGACATTTTATTTCCAAGAAAACTTTTTCAAAGTAGGGAAACTGTGATTTTAACTTGAATATGTATGCAGGAAAACCAGTTACCCTCAAGTAGTCACAGCATACATTGTCAGAGAGTAAACAGTTTGAAAGACCTCTTTTTATATTCATTAACACGTTAATAAAACACAGACCCCAAAAAGTGGGGGGATGGGGAAGAAAACTTTTGGCTTTGAAACTGCATCATCGCTGTGCTGGGCGAGTGTCAGACTGTCTTTGTAGAACAGATCACTGTTGAGGCTGAATCACTGTGCGGATGTTCCCAGGCTGTACCAGGAAACTCCACTGTAGAGCCAACAGTGAGTTTCTAGACTAAGCAGGGCTCCTACAGCTTCTCCAGCGCCTGGGGGAAGCTGGGCGGCAAGAGCTGGCTACCAGTGACTCGGCAGGCTCCGAGAAGGCTGGCCTGGAGGTGCGGTGTGGCTCCCGCAGGAACCAGCGTTAAGGGACTGAGGCTGGCATTTCCCTCTGAAAATCCAGGAACCAGGTGAGGCTTGGGAAGAGCCCCTTCAATGGTCAGGGGCCAAGCACGGCGACAGTTACAGTGCCTGCAGCCAGCACCTGCTGGCGCTCCCCGTGCGGCGGGCTGCGCAGAACGCTTGGCAGGGATGAAGTCCTCCCCTCACCACCCCTCTGAAGCAGCCGGGCGGCCTAAAGACGCACGGCTGTACTTAAAGGCACCGGACACGGATCACAGAACACTCCCTCTCGCTCTCAAACAGCAGTTACACTAGCAACGCCGCGTCGGCTTGTCATGATCTTTCCTCAGCGACGGGCGAGGCATCCCTCCACGAGTCTTCCACTATTCGTGAGCAGACGAGAGGGGAGCGAGCGGGCACTGCCCAGCGCTTTCTGCACGGCCCCAGGCAGAGGGCAGCACAAGGCGGTGGGCAGGGGTCTGGAGTCAGACGCCCGCGGAGCGCCTCCCAACACCACCGAGCCCTGGCGGTGTGGCCCGAGGTTTCCCACCACCCCCGGCCAGGCCACACAGCCAGGGCGCGGGGCCCCTTCCTCTCCTACACAAAGGGCACGGATACCGCCTCCCCTCCTGTGCTGCCCTGGGAGCCAAATCAAGCTCACAGAAAGCACTCAGCGCGATGCTTGGGAAGGAGGCGGCTTTAGGTATGTCATACTGGAGCGATCTGAGAAATCAGCAATGAACTATGTAAGGAATACACATCAAAGTTACATCAAAATTTACTGTGGCAATAAACTTCAACTTTTTCCAATTAAAAGAAAGTGCTAATATTTTTATTTCAGTATTAGTAACAGTGAAACTGCTGATGACTGCTGATCACAGTTGAGAACCTTGTTAAAACTTCGTGCTTACTACGTGCCGGATGCTATTCTATGTGCTTGACAACTATCAATCCATTGGAGCCTGATGGGGCCTCTCTCGGGTGACACTCTCACCGCTGCCTGGCCACTGGTGGGGGCACCGGCGTCGGAGGAGGCGGCACCTGCTCCAAGACAGCCGGGCAGCGAGCGGAGGCAGCGCCCTCGGCCCCGCGGGCACGGCCCCCAAGCCTGCAGCTGCATTCTCTGCTCTGCTCTGCTGCACATTGGTGCAGATGGACACCGGCTTGAGGGGAAGGAGGAGGGTCGCTTTTGACTTAATACAACCAAAGGTTATCAACTTAAGCTCACTTAAGGAGATTTTCCAGCTTCTTATCTCAGGCTGGAAAAAGGAAAGATATAAGCATCTGAATGCAGAGTTCCAAGAACAGCAAGAAGAGATAAGAAAGCCTTCTTCAACGATCAATGC